>JBAMNC010000276.1:0-449288 GCA_037902135.1 Cetoscarus ocellatus
TTAACTTTTTATGAAATCCATAAAACACGAATTATGATGAAAAAGAGGAACAAGTTAAAAATACAGCAAAAGAACAGCAAGAGAACACTCCAGAATGATAGTAATGCTATTATTTACAATATGTTTACATTATTTACACAGAAATTACCGATAAACCATCAATAAATGACTCACATGTTTGTCTCTGAATCCTCTCTCTGCTCTCTAGCTCAGGTTACTTCCTGTACCTCCCCCTCAGGCAATCCAGCCTTTATCGTAATATACCATATATCACTTGAAAGCTCCACTTCTCAGCTTCTAGCATGGGTACTCGAGGAGTTAAGGTAGTTTGAATCATGCATGTCTTTTTCTGTCACCGGCGACAGCTTTGTCTGTAGAACAAGCTGAGCAAAACCAGGACATTTTAGGGAATTTTATAAAATCCCCCGAGACATAATTTTATGATCAAAATGGAGGGACATGTCCAGGCAAAAGAGGACGTATGGTCACCCGAACCTAGAATGTCTGGTAGGCGCACAACCTTCACAAAAACTGCCAAACAGCAATGTAGGGAAGCTCAACAACAACCATATTATTCCCTGTAACTAAACAGGACAATTCAACCTGTCAGCGAGTTGCTCACAAGTCCATCTCAGCTAGCATGAAATAAATCATCCTTTGACATGTTGCCATGAAGCCTCAAACTTTAAAACAATAGGGTAACTGCTCAATATGCTAGCACATTTTCCACATTCAAACAGTTTGCAAACAGCAGGGTGTAGACACTAGCTGAGTCGCATTACTCAAAATCCAGCACTGTTACTGTACCCTCTCAGTCATCATGATTTTTTGGCGTCTCACTTGATCTTTGCTGCCTTCGCCACCCTCTGCTCTTCAACAAACGGATGCCCTCTAGGAGGGGAGGTAACAGCACCTTGTGTGTTTTCATATCTTTCCAGGTTACCTGTCACCATTCCTCAAATTAGTCCAGTTCTACAAATTTATTGTCAAAACACACATACTTCAAACCTTCCAACTGACCTAAGGGTGAGTACAGGAAGTGAATTTACCTCCTTGTTAAAGGGACCTTGTCTGTTTTTTTACTTGAAAAACAGGATGACACAAACTATGAAAAGAAAAACAGGACTACTAGCAAACAGATTGGTTATGTTTTGCCAGGATTACAATTTCCTCCATCAACATTTTGATTTAATTTATAGTTGACTTTTGGAGCTGAATTTGGTTATTTTATGTTAACCCTCATAAGCAAGTGTTGTCTCAGACTGTTGAAGAAATCTGGATGTTGTTGATTTGATTTAAAGTCACCAAGCAATCATAGGAAGTTCACTGTAGCAATAAAACTAAAGCATATTGGACTTTCAGAAGTCACCCATGATATTTGATTTTCTGTAGTCCCATTGTTCCTCTTTTTATTGCCAGAAAACCACAAAGTTTTAAAGAAGCTCCTGTAAGTCTTCTCTGTGCATCTGGTTGCTGGCAGGCCCTTATTTCAAAGTATGAACTACCGAGAGTGGCTGAAGTCTGCCCTAGAAGTACAGCCAGGTATATTTATAGGAGAAGATAAACCTTTATTAAATCTGCTTTGGGAGCAATTTGGTTCTTCAAGCAGCAGTTAAAAAGTAAAAACAGAAGGAATTAAAATAAATCACTTGGCTGAAAAAAAGATAAAATCACAAGATAGTAATCCCAAAAGAGGAGTATATTAAATAAAATAAAATAATTACTCTAATACAGTATTTACACGTTGAATGGAGCAGACTGCTGCAGCCATTATCCTTCTCTCCCCCATCTCCTTCGCAGAGTCCAGGGCACAGTCCAGGACTGAACTGGCCCTCATGACCTCAGTAAGGTTGTGCGACACTGCAAGATTTTGAGATTGTAAAGATGTTTGGTTCTGAAGTTGAATATCCATGCACAGTGCTCTCTCATAAATTCATAGCAACAGCACAGCATCTTTTCTGAAACATCTGAAGGGAATAAACCAAAGTCAAAGTGGTAAATATTGTTTTCTGCTCATTAAAAGGATTAGAGGTTGTCAAAACATTTCTGGATTGTCTCAGATAGAAAACAGAGACATGGCTTATTAACCAAAAATAGACCAAATGACAATAAAGAGCACATGGACAACAGAAGAGGAAAAATTAAGTCAGCAGATTGAGTGATGAAAAAAAAAGAAATCTGTGTTTCTTTGCTGGTCTTTGAATGCTCAGTGAAAATGAATACGCATCAGGACTTAGTATTCTGAAGAGAATGCCTTCTTATTTGGGAAATAATAATTCCAAAGGTCTTCCTGCTCCTGTAAAATCAAAACATTTAAGGATACATGAAGTTTTAATCACTCAGTGGACCTCTGCAGATCAGAGTTATTAATACCAGGGAGAGGTGAAATTTTTTTTGGGCATTGGTAGTTGCCAAGGACCCTACCGAGACCCTTTATGCAGGCCCTCCTATAAAGTGTCACCTGTCTTTATATGACCGCAGACATCTGTTCTCCTTTATTCCACAGCCAGTACAGTTTTTATCCTCATGGTTACCAGAGCTCTAATAGTGCCCAGATGTTTTCTAATGCTTCTCACACATGCACTCTTTTACAGGAGGTTGTGAAAAGCAAACCTAAGTCAAACTCTGTTGTGTCAAAGCGTTCATAGTTTCAAAAATGATGGACAGAATGAAAATTGAAAGGGACAGTTTTATTTTATTGGGTTGAAAGAACAAAGCATTTGGCTCGTGTATTGGTGCATTACTCCTTCAGCTCGTAAAGCAAACAAAGGTGGTCGTATTGATGAACTGGAGCTTTTTTTAGCTGATTCAAGCTTTTTCATTGAAGCCATTTTTTCAATAAGTCTTTGTTTTTGTTGTCCTGTCTCTTACAGCCCAGAAGTAGAAACGGCTGCATAATCTTTACTCTGTCAGAGGAAGGCCCAGCACACACAAAGCCTGTAGTGTGTCTTCAGTGGGGTCCACACATAAGGATTTTCTAAATCTGAAGACATTTTTTATCTGTTAGAGACCCCACACATGTAGATAAAAAAATCAGGCATTGATCGTACTGTGTGTGGTGTGCTCCGATAATCTCAACACAGCACACCACACACATAACCATTCTGTCCCACCACTGATCTAGAATCTAGTCCTCAAGTCACCCGAAATCTCGCATGATCAAACATGATCTAACAAAAACAAAGAAGAAGAAACATAGCAACAACCGGAAAACACAACACGCAACATGGGAGAGGTTATACAAGAAGAGGGAATAATGGTGGTCTTGGGACTATTTTGACAGAAAAAATCCAAAACTAAAAAAAAGAAAAGACTGTGGAAAAAATCCTAGAGACAGCGTGAACACATGAGCTGGTCCGCCATTTCTGAGGTCCACCAAACATTATGTTTCGGGTTTGCCATGCCTGTTCCTCCTTGTTCCTCGGTCAGCTCGCTTCTTGATTGGCTACTTTCATGTCACAATTCATGGAGTCATTCATTTCCCCACACCCATGAAGATTTTTGGTCATAAATATTGAACAAGTTTAATATTTACGATTGTCGGCCCTGACCCTTTTTGGAGCTGATTATCAGGATAAATTGACTCTTAACACACCTCAGACCACAGGATAATCTTAAAGGATAATCTTATAAAGCATAAGATAATCGAGCGTTTGCTTGGTCAGGAAGGGGGAAAGTTGGGACAAAAACAGCCTGATAATCATTATGGAAATACCCCGCTTTACATTTCTCCTCCATGTGATATAGTACATCTATGCATTAAACAATTGTCTAGGGTATCAGTGCGTCTCCTCCTTCTTTGAACAGTGCCAGTAGGTGCCTGAAATAACTGATTACTGCTCTGTTGTATCTCAGAGGCTGGACTGTCCAAATTACAAATTAGTCACATCACTGGGAATGTTCACTTTGGTTGACATTTCTACACAGAGTTTGGACAATCTTCAGGAACCCCTATTTTACCAGCTCATGAAGGACATGTTCATCTGGGATGTGACTTAATATCCAGTTTCCACATCCGAGTTCTAAAGTAAATGGATTGCACCACCATTAGAGTCACCAGTCACCACATGCTTATCATGTCATCCTAGGGGATCTCAGTAGAGCCAGTGCATTCCAGTCACAGACCAGTCGAGACTCAGTCAAGGAAAACTCAAGTGGCTCCATCTTCTGTATAAATGTCACTTTCTGCTATTGTATGCCTGCAGTTTAACTCCAACTGCTTCCTCTCCAGTCTCATCCTATTTACATACTGCAGCTCTAAGGCCAAATATGACATCTTCAGTATCTAAAATGTTAATGAGGTTTTCCTCAAATGGTTACAGTTTTTACAAGAAACTGCTTTACACACGGTTTAAAACAAGTAAGTGATGTGTCAACCACTGTAGCTTTCCTCTCCTTCATCTTGAGGGTTCATTTGATGAGTAAAAGTTGAGCACTTGACACTTTTACGGCAGGAACAGGAACTTCTACATATTTAAAGAACTACAAGGACGTTATATTTCCCCTCATTCAATACTTCAACACTTCATGCACAGCAGCTGAATACTGAAGACGACTTAAGTTGCCAGTCTAGTAGCGGTTCTTCTTCTGCACAAACTGGGCCAGATGTGGTGTCCTCAGGCGTGTTTTTAACCGTCACTTACGAATGTGAGAGTGTCGGACTCTGTATGCATGTTACAGAGCTACTTTTGAATTGTTCACAGAAAAGCTGTTCAACATCTGAACATTACTGTCCTGAAGAAACAATAAAATCAAACCAAACTTTAGCTATCTACCACAATATACAACTAGAAAAGCACTCGGAGAGCGCAGACCTCCGCCAAGCGCCACAGTTCCCTCCATATTGTGATTCACACCAAAATAATTCCTGGATCCAGACGGTGATCCGGATCACTCCCAAAAATTAATCAGTTCTTCCATATCCCATTTCTATGGAGCCCCTAAGGTGCCACGGAGAAAAAAAATACATAAATCGTGCGCACGAGATAGTAAAATATGCGCACGATATATTAAAACGTGCGCACGTTTAAGGTAAAATGTGCGCTCGATTTAATTATACAGGCAAGCAGCAACAGACAGCCGGGCTCATCAGTAGATGGTGGTAATGCCCCATAATATTGTGGTCACCTGCCGGTAAAAACCAAGAAGAAGAAGAAGAATACAGCCGGGCTCGGTTGTAGCATCCCAGTAACCAGCCAACGTTAGCTGTGTCTGTGAATGTAGGGGTGCAGGGTATGTACAGTCCCTTAGGCTATTTATCAGTACCTTCAATAAAAGCTGCACAACTTTCAAGACTCAAGCAAAGCTCGTGTCTTGCTGTCACCCGCTGAATAAGGTGGAGGGAGTTAGCCCCGAAGTTAGCTACAACTTCGCCTCTGTAGCAGCAAACAAGTCCCCCCTGTGCATCCCAGGTCAGGACACTGACTGAATCTGAGTACTCCTTCTGCCAGCTGAGCCTGTTGTCTTTTAGTATGGTAAATAACTTTATTTCGAGTGCACGTTTTAGCTAAAACCTGCACACGAATAAGTATTTCGTGTGCACGTTTTACTATCTCGTGTGCACGATTTATATATTTTTTTCTCCGTGGCACCTTAGGGGCTCTGTACATTTCCAACAATTCCTGAAAATTTCATCCGAAATCTGTTCATAACTTTTGAAGTTATTTTGCTTTCAGGCAAACAGACAAACAGACAGATAAACGCCGGCAAAAACATAACCTCGTTGGCAGAGGTAACAATGACTGAATGTAATATCAGTATGACAAAGCAAAAAGGCTTCAGCAAAATCTTCTATTTGTGGGAGCAAATAATTCAAATCTTATTTTAATCAATCAATAATGGGCCTTTCTAACCTTTACATCAGGGGTCTCAAACTCAAATTACTGGAGGGCCACTGGAGGTAGAGTCTGGGTGAGGCTGGGCCGCATAAAGTATTCTGCAAAAAAGGGTCCCAAGGAAAAAAAAAAAAAACAGAAAAAGAAAAAATGATTCAATCCTCCCAATGGTTATTATTAACTCTTTCCTTGCCAGCATTTTTCGAAAAAAGTTGCCAGACAGCACCAGCCTTTATGCTGAAATGTTATGGATTTTAACTGCCTACATTTTTTTCTGTTTTGTTTACAACCCAGCCCACCCCTATCAGCCAGTGTTTAGCAAGCTTTTTAAGCAAAGTTGCTGAAATTAGAAAGAGGAAAATGCATCACATTTGCCTAAGAGAGAACAGTTTCAGTTACAATAAGTCTTAGAACTAAACAAAATGTAGTTCAATTCTTGTTAAACATTATTTTCTCTGTAAAGTCCCCATGCAACAGTCTCCAGCCCTGACAACACCTGTGTGTGATCAGGGAGGAAAAAATGAAACATCATGTGACTCCTATCTTACACCTGATTGGAGAAAACTGTGATGTTAAAACTCCTCTAGTGTTACAACCATCCCCGGTCTCCCCTAAATCAATATAAATAAATCAGTAGTGGGCCTATAGTAATTTGAATTACTAGTGTTTGATTCTTTTCTTCCATAAAAACTTGAGGGAAACACTTTATATCTTTTTAGCTATGGACAGAGTCAGACCTGTCCACACAGACCTGAAGGTGTGTGCGCGTCAGGACGCACGGCTGTGCCGTTATGGAGCGCTCCGCCATGTCTGCTGGTTCATTTATGAATCATATTGAACTCCGTTAGCTGTCCTGTCCGTCTCTGTCTGTTTTATCACAGCCCTGTTTAACTTTTCTCATGTTTTGGGAGCTCAGAGGGGCGCAATATGTGCGCTTACTCCGCAGCTGGATGTGTGCCTGTTGTCCTGATCAGACGGGAGAGACTGACGAGCGGTTTACGTCGTGTTATCAATACATGTGTAAATATATAGTGTAGCTGTCCATTTCATAAACTTGTATTGACACATTTAATTTAATCCACATAGAAATTGAGAACTTACTGCTGGGCTTCTCCTCGCAGGTTGTCATCTCCCAGATGGACACAGAAAGGCTGTTACAGTAAATCCACAGCTATTTAGATAATATTATGATATATCATCCTCCCGATGAGCAAACAAGGGACCAAACCGTCACAAATGAGTTCTTTAAATGAGCAGGATCGTCTGTTTAGGTTTGATTTTTGCGCAGCGTCAGCGCTTTTTTCTCTCTTTCATGTCAACGTGCACCTCGGCTCTGTGGTTCCCTCAGTTAGGTGTCTGTTTGTTTATGGTCACAGAAGAACAGAACTTCTCCATGTAAGACTGCCAACTACCAGAGTTCAATAAAAACTCGGAATGACAGAAAAAGTAGTCAGTGGCGGATAAGACGAAATTACTCCTGCAGGAATGGGTTCTTCAGAACGTGAATAGCAAACGCCTTTGTTGTTGAAAAGGTGGCAGGCCCCTGCCATAAGTGATGAAAAGAATATAAAAGTCCACAGCAAGCATGGCATTCACAACGACTCAGCAAAAATGTGCGTTTGAGAAACATGCAGGGGCCGCACTAACACAAAAGTTTGATGTCAAGTAGGGGGCCGCAAAATATCGTCCTGTGGGCCGCAATTGGCCCGCGGGCCGCAAGTTTGAGACCCCTGCGTTACACTGTGTTTGACTATTTTCTGCTTTATACTAATTCCCCTGTCTGATTTGGTCCTAACACTCTGAGATCCCGATTGCCAAAGTTGAAAAACTGGAGAGGACAGTCAGTTCATACATAAAAAAATGGCTTGCACTGCCACATTGCCTAAGCAGTACATTATATGGATTAGAAACCCTGGAACTGCCTGTGTCTAGCCTCAGTGTGCCAAAGTGAGGCTGGATTTGACCCTGACTGAGTCCAAAGATGTTGCAGTACAAGCAGCCTTCCCTCGGCTAGCAAGTGGTGAGGAGATGGACCACATCAGAGGCCGGGCAACAAGCAAAATCTGCCCTCATGTGTGGCAACATAGTGGGTCAAGTTCAGCAGGGAAGAGCAGGGTTTGGACTTGTAACAAGTTGACTAACCTGGCACAAGGCTACACTCACCCAAAGGAAAGGCTTGTGGTAGCTGCAGTTCATTGCCAGGAAGAAGCACAGAGTTGCACAAGGCAGTCTCACAGTCCAAGCAGGACCAGTGGACTAACTAGGAAAATCTGTGGGAAATGGAAGATAACAGACAAACCTTAATCCATAGATCCACCTATAATGTCCTACTGACACCCAAAAACCTACACCAGTTGGTAGGTTAATGGTGTGTTCCATTTGATCCTGGAAGCTGGAGTCCCAGAGCTGCAAATTAAAAACGTCACTGGGAACGCCACTTCTGGTTGGAAAGTCCTACTGGAAGTCAGATGACCTTCAGCTCTTAACTGGGATGTAACGTAGTACCTTCTTCCCTTCTTCAAGTTCTGAGGTAGCATGCACTCTGCCAAACTCCAGCAGTTCTGGGGCACATCCCAAGGCCGCCCAACCTGGAGACACAATCAGGTCTCACGACAGAGAATAACAGCAAGCACCATCTCATCCATGAGAGCAGGAGAGCATCCAGTGAAACCAGCATTAAGATTGAATACCATCTTCCTTGATGCAAAATGCCACCTTGATCACAAGCTTTCCTTTCCATTCAAAAAAATAACTACTCTCAGACCGGACCTGATCTTGTGATCATCGTCACGGGAAATAGCTTTCATCGTGGAGTTAACAGTACCATGAGAGGTTGCAGTTACAGAAGCATATTCAAGGAAGAGCTTAAAGTGCACTGAAGTTGGCAGAACAACTCAACTTGTGTACCAAGTTGTTCCCTGTGGAGGATTTGTCTCCTGTACAATAGCCTTGCTGCTTACAGGGATACGCAAACTTTTTTTTTTGTTTTCGTGTTTTGCCTCACTTGAGTCCATGACAAGCAGATAGACACCACTCTTTTTGACTGTGCGTGCAGTAATAAGGGAGAGATGGGCAGTGTTAGCCTGCCTCTGCCTACAGTCATCAGATAAACTCTTCAGCATCTCTAAAAGGTCCTGTGTGCTTGTTGTGACTCGTATTTTTACTGCGTTTTGTTACATTATCATCTAATTTCATTGTATTATCTTCTTCTCATAAACAGAGGCTTTGTTTTGTTGACCTACTTCCACAGTGGTTTGAGCTAGAGATGTGATGTTTGTGAACAAGTGGAGTCTTTTGAATGGCTTTTTTAAGTGAACGATGAAAATTGACGTACAGTTGTGAGTGAAACGTTCATTTGTGAGCCATTATTTAATGCAAATTGCCTGCAAAATCGGTTCTCAGTGTTTGAGCTAAGCTAATTAGCGGAGGGCAAGCTCTGCCCATCTCTTCCTTGTTACTGCACACACAGTCAAAAAATTGTGTCTATCTGCTTGTTATGGACTCAGGACTGAGGCAAGACATGAAAACAAAGAAAATATTGGCATATCCCTTTAAGGCTGATATATTTATTCAGACATATATATGGTTCTAGAATGGCACGGTGGTGCTTGGATAAGCCTTGAGCCACCTGAGCTGTCAAGGTAAAGAGCAGAGGAGGGTGTGTGGCCCTTTAGCCCTTTGGAGAGGTAGTGGGCCCGATCAGCAAAACACTGAGGAAGGAAGGTGCCTGTCTGATGACCCCAATGAAGTAATGATGCTCACACACCAGGCAAATGCCGATTATTTAAGAAATTGTATCATCAAGTCTAAAAGCCCCTTCCTTGATTTTCTTCCAGCACTAAAATCAAAACATAAGTCAAATTTAGCACAGGTTAGCTCAGAAGCTCTCTCCTGCGCTTTAACTGGTTGTGTAAGACAAAGGAAATTCATGATGCTGTCATTTTGCATTTATAACATTAAGCTATTTGCCTTATCATGATTTCTATTCTGAGAAAACAGGATTGGATTAAGGAAAATAAACTGATCATTCTTCAGTATCTACCTGCTCATATAAACAAGCTTTCCCATGGTTGGTTTTTCAGGTCAGGTCTATTTTTTCCAACAGTAAACACACTTAATGGCTTTATTAAATATCTTAATCATATTGCAGCCTATTGGTTTTTGACCTACTCTCCACTGGTTTGGTAAATAAATTGGCAAATAGCAGTAAACACGCTGCTTGTTATGTTACCACCAAAAGCAGGAGTAAGTTGTGCAGCCCTATGGGGGCTACATCTTCAAGTTTCCTGTCCACATTAAGCTGGTGGCACTCTACATTAATTTCATATGTGAAAACACATGGCAGACCACAGTCAAAAGGACATTTAAGACTTGTCTCTGACTTTATAATCCTCTGACAGCACACATTAGACCAAAAGGACAGAGCATGAGGCCACACACCAGCTGCTTGGAGTTTGAACTGTGGTGATTCCACAGACATGAGATCTGATAGAAACTTATATGGCTTTACAAGTTAAACAGTTAAAACTGCTGTCATGTATGTGAGCTGTAAAAGTCTGTCACAATACTTACCATTACACTCACTCTCATTGGCTAATATAGATTTTCTGCTGAGGGCGGCAAAATCTGAATCACAAGGAAGCAGTATTGACACCACACATTCGAAGATCATTATAACAAGTAATAAACTGCATCAAGCCTCAAATTGGACCATGACACCTAATCCTGTATGGGGTAAAGCCAGACAAATCTTCTGCCGACAAAAAGTGTTAGGATGGTGTCAGCCGAGGACCACATGCAGTTCTCAAGTGCCTAAGTGTGGTCTGGCAGTAAATTTAAAATATGAGAAAAGGGCAGACATTAAGATAACATGAAAAAATGCCCCATCTCAACATAAAGTTGCAGTATTTCAAATGAAATAGAGCTTTAACTGGCTGTTATTGTTATTTTATAACTCCATTTATGCATTTATTAATAAATACCTTGACAACCATGTAGGCATGCGGACCCTCTTGAAACACCACATCTCAAAGGGCTAAATGCATTTATACTCAGCAGAGACAAATATGATGAGGACAGATTTATGGTCTGGGCATCCATGGGTTTGTCGCTATAATAAATTGTTATTTTTGTTCCCTTTGTCTCTGCTTTGTATCTATAAACTGAAGAATATGGCTTCATCCTGCTCTATTGCAAGGAGCCTTGAGATAATACTTGTTATGAATTGGTGCTATATAAATTAACGATTGATTGATTGATTGATTGATGCATCACTAAATGAATGAATTTCAGTTTTTATACGTAATTTTCAGTCAATTAACATCTTTAAATCAACTGTTTCCATTGATTTTTCACATTTTTTTTTTCACATCTTCAAACATGTGAATGCATGTGTTTTCAGCCAGGGATATTATCCAGAGTAAAGAAATGATGTCCTGGGCTGTTAAAGTCCCAACCAGCAGCAATATGGAGTCCTAAAACCAAAATTGGGCCAAACATTGCGTACACAGACTGAAACAAACAAATGACATAAACAGGCAAAAGCAATCAAAGAAAAGCCCTCAAAGTAGGGAGCAAGGTGTAGCAGGGCTTTCTTCAGTCAGTCACGCTAATGCCAATGGGGCTGTCAAAGTGGTCCAGAAGGTCCACCATGTCTGATGGTATTTAGCTATGGAGCCCTGGCTGCAGTATTTTATCCTCTCTAGTATTAAATGTGTCATCACGTCTCAGATCCATCAAGCATGTGAGGGTGGGATCCTGTCTTTCCATTTATGGAGGACAAGTCGGCAGGCCAGAAGGGCAGCAAATGCCAGGGAGTCAGCTTAGTAATTCGAAAGGGACAACCCTACAGGGCAACACCAAATATAGCAGTTATATGGTTGGGAAGTATATTAAAGGATTGTTTTATGAAAAAGTGTCAAACATGGAAACTTAGAATAAAGTAACTGTTCAGCAAGAGGAAAAAACATGATGAATTAACTTCTTATCATGCCAAAACACTTGATCCTCTTTTAATTGTTACTGTTACATTGAAAAAAATTAAACAAATTTCAACAATCTGGCCCTTCAACAACAAGGACAGAGGTAATGTGGCCTTTGGGAACCAAAGTGTCCCATCCTTAGTGTGAGGAAATCATCTCAGTGCACCTAAAGTCACCTTTAAGTTACTGTCTTGGTTAAAAATAACCTTGCGGTGCAGATGGATAAGCCAAATTCAATGCCTGTAATCAATTAGATCTATTTTGCCAAACTCCAATCTACAACGATTGTGAGTGGCCCAAAGAGTGACTGCTCAGACAGAGATTAGCATAGATGCTAGCAGCTTCAGTTGCAGTTTTGTCAGTATGGCAGTATTTCTTTGTCAAATGAAAAACAACAGCACTGCAAACTTCCCACTATGAAAGATATTTTCACTCCACTTTCGACATGTTTTGCCTTGAGTATGTTTTACAGAGTGGCTCACGTTCTGTCCTGTAGACTACAGAAGTAGCGCTTGCCTGCTACATTATCTGATTTGCCTGTTTTGAATGTGATTGACAGAACGATGGTCCAATCACCTGCTGGATATGCTTTTGAAAGGTTCTGCCCATTTCCAAACATTTCCTATGGGCACAACTTCACCAACTTTCAAGGTGTTTAGAAAATGAAACCGTAAAAAGAGCTCAAGCAAACTTCCAGTTCAGCCAAAAACTTTGTTAGGCCTCCATGTTTTGGCTTGTGGCCTTGGATGTAACAAAATATGTAGGTGTTTCAAGCAACCACATGTTGCTGGAGCTCTTTTGGTTTCTTCAAAACTGTAATTTTGTTAATATTCTCTTTGGTTCAACAGAATGTTACATGCCCCATTTTCTGACAAACAGCAAGCATCTAAACATGATACAGAGTGTAAAATAATGGTAAATCTAGAAATACAGTACAACCAGTTGACACCGCTAACATCAATCCTTGATTCCCTGCAATCGTAACTGTATTACAAAAAACATCTGCAACCAGATTTACCCGCCTCCAAGTCATTCAACAGCCACTTAAAAACATTAAATAACACCAGCTGGCTGAGTTTCGCTTATTATATTATTTTTTACAAGAGCACAAAGTGTCCTCTTTACCGATCTGGCCTGTCCCTTTATGGTGACAATCTGTGTTTGAAACAGATGTGAAGCAAGAAACACAATGTTTTTTTCTTTGATGAATTATACTTTTGATTTATAAAAGTGAACATTTCAGTGACGATTAAGTAAACCACTGGTACATTCTGCCAATTTTACAGCAAATATATGGGATATATATGGCTAATTTGTGCGGCCAAAGCTGTAAATATCACAGCTGGTACATTTATTTTGAAGTTCTACCCACAGGCTAAGCTCTGTTGCTCACTCCACAAATGCACGATTCATAAAGGGTGTACCCCGTTGTAAAGCTGAGTAATCAGGCTGTCCAAGGTTATAAAAGACAATATCATTGATATTATTAAAGGGGAGAAAAAATCGACCAAAATAGCACTCTCCAGCACAAAACATTAAGACATTTTAAACTCGAGCAGTTCCATGTTTTCTTTCCTTTTCTGTGTGATTCAGAGGATGTCAGCTTCACGGACCATCTCAGCACCTCGGCGCAGTGTCCTAGGGCAGAATCCATATCTGATGCAGTCAGTCTGCCAGACCCATTAGCATGTGATTCAGAGAAAACAAGCAGGTAAGACATTAAACTGTGAACAAAGGCATTACGGACATGGAGCTCTCTGGAGCCAGGATTGATTAGATAAAGGGACTCTCCAGAATATCTGAAGGGAAAAACCATTTATTATGGTTATTTGGTTTAAGCATCGTTTTGGTCCACCCAAAATTTGAGGCAATCAGCGGGACCAGTTGTGGTTTAACAATCTTTATTTGTTGAATAAGATGTTAAATCTTATCCTGAGGTATTACCTAATTGATTAACATCATTACAGAATAAAAACGCTATTTCAGGCTGAATGGATGGTTATTGACTCTATTTCTGTCCAGCCTTATGTTCACAATAAAAGGTTGTTTTCATTTTGAATTACTTCTGTATTCAGACGTCATGGGTTATCTGTCTCTTTAATTCCTCTATTTCACTTTTAATTTGAGCTGTTATGTGACTGAACTTCTTTAATATCCCAGGACAGACTCAAACATACTTGTTTATAAAACTATAAACATATTTGCACTCATTAGTTGTCTCTTTGTATAACATTGTTAATGATTCCTGCCATAAAATTGTTCTTTTTTTTTTTTACCTCTTTCATTGAGTAAATACAGCTTTAATTGTTTTTTTTTTCTTTTATATAATATTATTTTGGGATGGCAGTCGTCGTATACATGCAATACATCCGAACAGATGGTCTTTTCCTGTCTGCCATCAACACATTTTTTTTTTTTTTTTTATTACTGGAATTACTTACAGAGGAGAGATGAAAATGTGCAACAAAGCATTAAATGTATATCATAGAGAGAATAACAAAAAAGGAAAGCTAATAACATACACTGAAATAAATGTATGAAAATAATTGAAACAACAAGTAAACAGGGTTTTGTTCAAATAAAACACAACAATATTATGACATTGTCTCCTCAACAAAATCTGACCGTAAAGGCCTTACATATTTTACCCACCTGGTCCAAATTTTGTCCACAACCACACAGACATGAGGACCCTCCTCAGGAGGGTCCTCATGTCTGTGTGGTTGTGGCCATGACAAAAAGACGGGAGGAGTGAGTTTTCAAAAATAATCAAATAATTTATTACAAATGAAAGTAAAGCAAACCAATAATAAATGCAAGTATGTAGTATGTATTGTCTGTAACATCAGTAGTGTGTGCATGCTGTGTGTGTGAAAATGATGTGGTGCGAGGTGTTGAAGGTGCACTGACAAAGAAAACTAAATAAATGTGCGTGGAGTTGGGACGAAGAGAGCAGGGATCAGAGAAAGAGACACAGGTCACGGAAAGCCAGCCTTTATAGAGAAGGTGGAGCAGCGGGCCCAGGTGCTCCACAGCTGAATGATTTTTACCAGCCATTCCAGTCACCTCGGGGAGAACAGATATGATTAAGTCCTCTTTAAATATATAAACAGGGGCCGTCACAATATAAAACTTGGGAACGAGCTCTGGATTTTAATAAATACTTTAATTATTTTGAATCAAAGACATTTAATTTTTCTCTGGATTGAATTGCTGGTTTTAGTACTTTTTAAGACACCAGGGACAGCACAAAGAGCTCAAAAATATGATCTGTACGTGCTTCTCATGTGGATAAAAGAACAGAAGTATTGAATCTATAACATTCATGTCACTGACCTTACTGCACAGGTCCAACGAGTAAGACATAAGTTCCCTTTAAAGGATTACCGTAAAGGTTGAAACACTCTACATGTCACTGAGGAAACTTTAACTGATGGCAGTGCACATGAAGACTGATTAACCCAATGTGAGAATTCGTTTTTATGATCAAAAGACATTAACCCCATGTAATAATTAGTTTTTATGATGAAAAGACGTTTCTTTTCCTGTATTTCTCCTTCATGGGTTCAAAAGTTTGAAGATTTTCTGTTTTCTGATCATTAATAATATCAACAGAAAACCCGACAGTAAAAAGAGTTGTTCCTGGCTCCTCTGAACTCAGCCACACACTTTTAAGATCATTTTATCTGTGTGCATGTGTGTGTATATGTGTGTGTATGTGCTGGGTGGAGTCAGAAGTGCTACATTTTTAGTGTATGAAAAGTGCTTTATAAATAAATTCTGATTTGATTTGGGTTAGCGAATAGGTGGGCCCTTGGATGGGGGTGTGGGGTGTAACCTCCTGGATATTCTCAAATTCTGTCATAAAACCCCGTCTGAGCCAAATTATTGCAAAAGTAGAGAGGGTTCGGGCTGAAAGTCATGGGCACAGGCTCTCAAAGGAGCTCTTAGAACATTTGGAGTGTTGGCCTTCCTTCATTTTAGGTACTGAGCAGATAATGATAAATTAAACTTTTAGATTTACAAAAAAATGTTTTTGTTGTTATTTTATTTGTGAAAAAGTAACATAAGCAGTGATACAAGAGAGACAACAGAGAGAGAGAAATAAAATAAAAGAGTAATTAATAGTTACAGACAGACAAAATATAGACATATACAAACAGGAAAGTTTTCAATAGTGTGTTGTTGATGTAAAGCACAACTGGGGAGGTGGATTTTCTCATTGAATATCAAGTAAGCAAGAGCAGAAGAAGAATTATTATTATTTTTTTTAATTTTAGGATTTTGTCATAGTGAATTCTTTTGACAAGATAGTTGATAATATTTACAAAAAATTCAGAAGTACTGCAAATAATTATAGTTAGGGTGCTACCATATACGTCTATGTCTATTCAAAAATGAGACACATTTTTGTTAACATAAACACTTTTCTTCTACAGTTCAGTCTCTATTTAATAGTCACATCTTGTATAAGGGCCAGTATGTTTGGGGGCTCCCCAGAGGTAAAACATTATAACATGTTAACTTTGCGGTCAAGCTCCCGAGGCCTTTGCACACTGAGTCTTTTTTGTTTGTCTGAAATCGTTGCTGTTTTTTAAGACATACAATCGTATGTTATATCAATCATTTTTGCACGGTGACTCCAAATCCTTCATGTCTCATTGTTTATTTTAAGAACAGGTTTGATTTCAGACATTTTCACCTGAGAGATGCACATGAGATGCATTTTTTTTTTTAAATAATTTGCATAATTATTTTTTACTGAATCTATAGCCAGTAAATGCAAGCTCACGCACCAGTGGCGTAATGTCTTTAACTGATTTAGCGGTTTTTGTTAGGATTATTCTGAATTTTCGCTCCCTTTCAACCCACTTCTGACCAATTAAAGGACTCGTATGTCACAGCCAGTCAAAACATCAACATGGCGGCTCACGTGATTGTGTGTTTGTGTCACAGCAGCCAGTTCATTTGACCAATATCATAAAGTATGACTGTGGTGTGTGAATACTCAGACTTCCACTGTTGTGAACAGCTGGCCCTGTGATATCGTTTCAGCTCCTGAATTATTATTATTATTATCTGTGGTGTTTCGCTTTCAGTTGGGATCAAAGTTGTTTGATTTATTTCCTCTGCTGCTGGTTATTCCTCTGCAGCAGTATGATGAGTTACCTCATCACCCTGTTTGTGCCAGTTGCTTGGTTGATTACATTATCACATGTCAAAATCAAACCTCTCCAGAGGTTGATCAGAATTAAGCAGAGACCACCTCTGTTAAGCGATCGCAGTTTGGTTGTTTTGTTCTGAAATTAAGTGTGATTGCTCCATTAATATATTCAAACAAACTGAGCCAACCAAGCCCACTTTGAAAGTGAGCCACAGTTACAGATAACATAACGAAGAAGATTACTCAACCAAAAACTCTTCCAGTTAGCAGCAAAGATAAATACGAAAAACAATCCAAATGATTCGGTTGGCCTTTATTTGTGATTTCTCTCATTTTTCTCGTGTTCTGAGCTCCAGGGCCACAATAATCAGGTGAGTCTTATCAACTAATTTGGGTGCTTCAAATTTCTTAGTAAAATTAAATCAGGAAAATATCATCCTACGGGACAATGTAGATTCATGTGACGAACCTTTTGACTAATCATTAACCATCTGATTTACATGTAGCTTCAGCATCAGCAGTAGAAAAATGATTGACACCATCTTAGAGATGTTCGTCATGCACATTTCATACACCTCAGGTGGAGCATTAGTCCTGACCGATAGTTAGCAAAGGTGAACCCCACAAAGTAACCTGCAAGAATGGCCCCATTAAAAGATTTGTACATTTAATGTGATTATTCTCAGATAGTTCTTCTAATTTTTAGAAGTCACATGTGTGTACGTTATTGGATTATCGTCTGCTCCCACAGAGCTTCTGATGGTTCTTGATCTCCAAAAGATAACAAATAAATAGACGCTGACATTTTCTAAAACTAGAGAAGAAATTCTTTGAGAACATGAACCTCTTGACTCTTCCTCTTCACTCCTCTTAATCCTGTATTTGTATATTGTGTCGTTGTTTGATTTTGATCCTATTTTTTTTTATAACACATTTTATTGAAATTTTTCTAGTTTGAATGCAACGCACAATACCTCCTCCCGACGACCAGACAGTATAGCAAAACAGTAATAAATAACATGCATATCTGTGAATTCATAACACTACACACAAATATTTATATTCATAAAAGGAAAAACATAAAAGGTAAAATGATAATAATAAAACAAATAATAGCAATAATATTAATAATAATAATGACAGATAAATAAATAAACGCAAATTAAAACAGAATCACTTAATAAAAAAGAATAAAAAAAAGTAAAAAAAAAAAGATCAAAATAATGATATTAAAAAATATCAGTATAAATATTTACATACATTCATACCCGCACAAACACACTAACATAATGATCTTGTTTTGATAAAAGTCGGAGTACTCTTGAACTACAAATGTTTTGTTAAAGTGCCATGGAAAAATTTCTTAAGTTCTTACTGTTCTTTGTGCTGAAAATTTACCTAAGTATAAATGTTCTGGCACTATGTAAGTGAATTAAAATGATTCCTCATTATATCCCCATTCACACCAGCAAAATATCCCTTGTCATCCACTTTTGTCCACATTATTTAAAATCAATAAAGGGAACAGATGAAACATTCAGCCTAAAAAATGTCCTTTTTAATAATGCATAAATGATTGGCATTTTTTTCTTTTGAAGATAAACTGATTGTGGATAAAGCAGTGACTCTTAGCAAATTAAAGACATTAGTCATGGAGAAAAGCAATCTTTCTAGAGCAGAGATATTGGTCTTCTTTTATTCATTTACTCAAGAACTGTTTCCTCAAAAATGTGTGTTGTATACTGATATTAATTTATATTTCAATTAATATTGATAATTATTATAAATATTAAAATATTTCTGTATGCTCTATGTATAGCAGAATTTTGCACAGTAGAGCATTTTTTACTGGTTTGCTTCATCAGTCCTCTCACGACCCCATAGGGAGGCCCACCTTGCACTGGTTATACTTCTACAGCGGTGTGATGAGTTACCTCGTCACCCTGTTTGTGCCAGTTGCTGGGTTGATTGTATTCTCACTGCAGAGGCAAACCTCTCCAGAGGTTGATCAGAAGTGAGCGGAGACCACCTCTGTTAGACGATCCCGTATTAGTTGTTTTGGTCTGAAATAAAGTTAGATTGTTAATATATACAAACAAACTGAGCCAACAAAGCCCACTTCGAAAGTGAGCCACAGTTACAGACAACATAACGAATAAGATTACTCAAGCAAAACTTGTCCAGTTAGCAGCAAAGATAAATATGAAAAACCAGCTGCAGGTGGTGACCTTTGACAGGTAAAGGAGGCCCGCCTCGCACTTTGAAAGCCAATGGTCTAGAGTCTGGACCACATGCTGCATGGATGTCAATTTGGTTCATTCATTGTTGGGATGATTGGTATTGGTATTGTTGTTGGTGTCAAACAAATTACAGTGAAACATATCTGCATTGTATGGATTTTGCAAAGTCTGGTGTCGCCCATTTCTAGTTGGAAGTGTGAATCCAAATGAATGAACAATATTGACAATCTATTCAGGAACCAATGGTCTTTATAATATATTGACTAAAATATATTATAAGCTACTTATATACAAAAGTACACATAGTATTTCACTTATATATATAATTCCTAATTTCTATACATGTAGTACACCCCTGCGCACACACAGAAAAAAGACATTACAAAACAAGACAATATATCCATATTTTTCTAGACTCTGTCATTACTGTACTGGGTTAATCTGCTGCTCTTCGTCCTTATATTTATTTATAATTAGTGTTTTGAATATTCTTTTAAACTTGCTTAGGTTTCACTTTCCTTTAATTCATCTGTTAAACTGTTCCATAATTTATCCCCTGAGATTGACAAACACATACTTTTTAATGTTGTTCTGACACGATGCATTTTAAAGTTCAGTTTCCCTCTTAAATTAAAGCCTCCTTCTCTTTCTGAAAACAGTTTCCTTATGTTGTCTGGAGGTATTTTATTTCTTGCTTTGAATATTATTTGTGCTGTTTTAAACTGAATCAGATGTTGAAGTTTTAGGACTTGTAGTTTTGAGAAAAATCTATTTGTGTGGTCTGTAATTCCTGCTTTGTTGATGAATCTGAGGGCCCTTTTCTGCATTTTTTGAAATGTTGCTGTGGTGATGAGGGTACATTTTAGTTGTCAAATCCCTAAAACTATAAACACATGTCCGAACAAAATCATAATAGAAAATGACCAAGACTGACTTCATTCCAGAAACACTGGTACTGCTAATTTTTGTATCGTACTCACACAGCTGCTCCGCCTTCATGTTAAAGAACAGAAACGTCAGACTATAGAGGTCACTGCAGCTTCACACAACAGAAACCTTGTTAACTGGCCCCCCTTAGCCACCTGTATCAGTAGTTGCTTTAGCTCAAACAGATGTTAGACCAGCAAGAGCCCTCATTAATGAAGAAAAGGAGCTCCTGAGTGAAGGTGCAGGGCAGGACATAAAACACCAGCAAGAGAAGAAAGGTATGCCTGAAAATTTACTCAGGCTCACAAAGAGGTTAAATTATCAAAACACTCAGGGATAAGTTGTTGAAATTTTGTGATTAATTAACTGTTTTGTGGTGTTGAGAAAGCGTGCAGGCATTTGAGGTGTGTGAAAAAAATGAAAATTCAGAATTGAATCAAATATCCACGAACTTTAGACACCAATTTAAAAAAAAAAAGCCTATGTGGCACATCACAGCAAACTGTTGTTTCCTGTTGTGCTACCTCTCTTTTTAGCCCCTCACTTTCTCACTAGGGCTGCACAATTAATCGAATTTTAATCATGATCATGATTTTGGCTGCCTGCGATTAAATTAACCTGATCGGCGGCGATATTTACATTTAAACTGCGGGCTATGCTGATTATCTAATCAAGCACTTTCTCAACCATGAGTCAGCCAACCACCAGGGGACGAACGCATGGTTAAGGCTTCATTAAGCTGCCAAAATAACAAGCGAGCGCACCTTGCTGCGACACCAGGGGTCGGAACCCGCAGCACAAACTCAGGTGTGTGTTACTGTGTTACATCTGATGTATTTTTGAAAAGACTTCAAGACTGACATGAAACTAAAAATGTATTTATTTAAATCAGATAAGCTTCAAAAACCCACTCAGTCACAGAGCATCTAATCCCCTTTGCTGGACAATTCATGTGCAATATAACTACCTACATGCAATATCTGTGAAAACTACTACTTGTATATGTTGCTTATTTAATTACTTTTAATGTTTGCTTTTACAATTCTTTTATTATTAATATTATTGTTATTTTTCTATTATTTTTCTACTGACTCAGGGAAACGCACAAGAATTCCAATGTACCTGTTGTCTTTTAACTTGTACAAATGGCAATAAATTCTATTCTATTCTGAAAACACCGAGATTTTTAAAAGCACCTCAAAGACCACAAGACTACCTCGTGATTATTATAAAAATGTTCATAAAAAGTGATCAGAACGCAGGAAAGAAATAATTCAAGTTTAAAAATGTCAGGGGAAGGCACTTTGACCCCCATCTCACCAGTTGATGTGAAATTAATATTTATGATTTTCACACTGCGAGTAAAACCTGATCCTGTGGAAAAAAACTGAGTAACAACAAAGGCGATAATAATATTGAAAACACAGGCTAATGATATTATCGGCTGTTATTTTTGTTGAAGAGCCCTATTACCAGAGTAAACACACAATTGTTGTCATTTTAGCTCTAAATTAATGAATGCAATATAATATGGTATAACAATAATGCCAAGTTAAAACAACAAAAAACTGAAAACTGTTCACATGTTTTTTTAAAAGTAGTGCAGTAACAATACAGATGTTTTCCCTAACATGATGAATTACAGTAATTACAATATTGATCAAAATAATCGTGATTATCATTTTGGCCATAATCGTGCAGCCCTACTTCCAACTTAGAATTGATGACAATTTCTGAAAGGAAGCATTTGTCTTTTTGCTTTACAGGTTCTTTGACTTTCTTTCGCATGCCTTTCAAATCAAATAATCAAGAATGTCACGGTGCATTCAGAGGCAGGCGGCAGAAATGCAAACAAAGAAGTAAAAGATGTAATCAAAGAAGCGGTCAAAAATGTGGCTTATCTCACTGTGTTTAGTCGGTGGAAATGCCAGCAACTTGCCAAAGCATTTAATGTTGCAGATGGGTGTTGGATATCAGAAGTGACATGTGTTTGCCATTTTTGTCACTCAAAACCTCTGTAGGTAACTTCTGCCCACACAAAGATCCACAGAAACCAATACGAGTGAACTGGACCAATAAACAGAATTGATAATAGCATTGGTATCGACCACCTTCTACTGGGAAAATCTGTTTTTTTCTGCAAGAGTCCTCATGATCGTTTTTTTTTTGTGTTTAGTTTTTACTGCATTATTATCATTAGCTCACCAGATATGTCTTAAAGAAAAACTCAAGGAAGAAACACGAACAAGGAAGCCAGATGACACAAAATAACATTGTCACAAGAAAAAAACATAAAACTTGCTAGATTTTGGGTCAATGGGAGAACTTTGAAACTCAAACAGTCACTGCAGCAGACATGGAGAACATTTTGTGGCGAAGAGCTAACTATGTGTTTTCATGTGGAAAAAAAAAAAATCTCAAAACTCCTTGAAAACAGAGTTGGAAAACCTCAGTAATGGGGCTGCTGCAAACCTTCTACAAACCACTTCTGTCCTTTATTGCCTTTTTTTTTTTTACATCCCTGCTCTTCAACTTCTGCCTCTTAATCTAAAAACCTAAGCTTTATCTTTACACCCTTCCCCCTCATAGTCCCTTGAAACTGAAATTGAGAAAATTCTCAACAAGTGAAACGGATTTCCATTTCCTTGTTGTGTTGGCTGAATCTGTGCATCTACTTGGCACTTTGCGATCTTAGAAAAGTATAAATTAGCATTATATCAACATATTTGTTGTAGGAGTCAGAGCTGACCTTGGTACTGCTTACAATATTCTTGATTGATTCTTCAGAAATTCTCCTGCAAGATATCCTTGAATCTGATTAAAAACTGTAGAAGATAAGGTCAGGAGCAGAGGCATGTTTCTGCTGACATGATTCCAACCGTGAGGTCAGATTAAGAAGTTGGGTGTGACACAACAACTTTCACTTCTGAGTATGTTGCAACTTTCTGGTAAGGGGAAACAGATATGGTCATTTTTGTGCCTGGACCTCCTACATGTTGGCACCAGCTCAGATTCAGGGTTTATCTCCAACAGTCTGCAGGGACACAGGATGTAATGTAACGCCACCTGCCTTGACAAACATAAATGTTATCTAAATTTTAACAGGAGAAAAAATTAATAAATCACCAAACTGAGGTAAAATATAACTGGAATAATCACAAACATGTGCTTACATTATAACTCCCCATAATGCAGGATCAGAGGGAGCCATGGGCTTGTCCATGGCCATGGTCCTTGTTCAATAATGTTTGTGCTTTGCCAAACAGACAGGAACATACAGATGACAAAGCACAAGGCCTGAAGCACAAACAGAACAAACCAACAAAAAGCTCAATTTGAACCCTCACAAGCAAACACAAATGACAGAATAAACCAAACACAATAAGAACAAAGATGAGAGACAATCGATTGTCACAGGAGGGAAAAAAATTTAAGGAACGTGAGGAAAACCTGAGACCTCAAATTGGGCATGCCAGTCCAGGCCCAGGCGCCCAACATGGTCCGAAAAGAACAACGGGGTCCCCAACCTAAAGGGCTGGAAACACCAGAGGGGAGCAGTCCCCAATGGCAAATGTGAAAAATAGTTAAAGAAAAAAGAAGAAGAAGGAAACCCTTTTCAAGCTCAAGATCCTGCAAAACTGTAGCAGGGTAAAATAAATCCGTAATAAAAATAAAAAATACAGAGAGGGGTTCTCATGAGGTGTCAAAAACTCTACTTCTGGGTCAGTGTAACCTAAACAATGGAGCAAACATGTACATGGATGATGCTCAGCAGATGTTACTTAATAATCTGCCTCAAATATAAAGAAATGTGATCAATTCTTAACACTAGACACAGTGTTCATATTTATGGAGCCAGGGAAAGAAAATAAGTAAGTGGAATATACTCGTAGAAAAATCAGGGTTTAAACTTTTCCAACATATCACAAAAAAAGCAAGTTCTTGCAAAATTCTGTCTTTTTTTTTAATTTTATTTTTTTTACATTTTTATCATTATCTTAGGAGGGACAAAAGTGTGTTTAGAAATACAAACAGACTTCCTTCTTAAGATTCTTGTTTTTTTTTTTAAATGTCACAATCCCAACCCTCACCCTTTAGCTTGGCTTTGGACCAGCAAAAGTGACCTAAAAGAGCCAAAAAGGTGTATTTGTATATTTACTCTGCTAAATTTTAGCACAATGGCGTCAGGATGGATTCTCTGACTCATGCAGAGTAACCTGCTGAACTCTCTCTCTCTCTGTCTGTCCTTCTCTTCGGCCCTGTTTGCACGACAACGAAAAAGGCCAAAAACAGAGCGTTTTCGTTGCGTTTGCAGCTTCCGTTTACACAAGAATGGTGCCCGGAATGACTGAGTCTGCAAACTTTTGAAACCAGGGTCCATAGTGAAAAGTTTTGAAAACATTTTGGTATCTGTCTCCGTGTAAACAGGAATCAGTGTTTTCAGGAAAAACGATGACACGTGACGCATGAGTGAAGGTGCAGGGCAGGACATAAAACACCAGGAAGAGAAGAAAGGTTTTTATGTGTTTTCATGTGGAAAAAAAAAATCTCAAAACTCCTTGAAAACAGAGTTGGAAAACCTCAGTAATGGGGCTGCTGCAAACCTTCTACAAACCATTCCTATCCTTTATTGCCTTTTTTTTTACATCCCTGCTCTTCAACTTCTGCCTCTTAATCTAAAAACCTAACCTTTATCTTTACACCCTTCCCCCTCATATTCCTTGAAACTAAAATTGATAAAGTTCTCTCTGATACCAATTCCGAACAACATGTGTGCAGCTTACTGTGCTCGATTAGTTGTCCAGACAAAAATATCCAGACAAATTTGTCGTCCAGACAAGAAACTCCTGCGTCTTCATGCGTCCACTCGCCATTGTTGTTTGTGAAAAGTTTGTCTTCACCGGAAAGTGTTGGTGTGCACTGCTGTTTCACTACAAACTCACATTGCCATCTACTGGCCTGGCATGCACACTACCGTGTTTTCAGTCGTTCTCGTGGATCCGTGAGAACACGCATTGTTATAACACTGTCTCTGTGTGAACGCGGAGCACTTTTGAAAACGCAAAGGAGAAACCTTTCAGTTTCTGGTGACAACGTTGTCGTGTAAACAGGGCCTCTGACTCTCTCTCTTCGCCGGTTGGATGCCCACTACTCTTCTCTGTGGGCGCTCGGCACTGCTCAGCTCCAATTACCCTGATGCCGACTGAATTAGCGAGCCTTTTCAAACACAAGCTACACTCCATAAGGAATATTTATTAATCAGAAAGCTGCTGTTCTAATTTCATGGATCATTTTGTCATATTAAACAAAAAAAGTGTTCTGAAAATGACAGCACCTCCCCGTCCTTCACTGCCAGCTTTGCAAGTGGCTCACAGTGTGGGCCGGGGAAGCGTTGTTACCATTAAACCACTTTTCTCACTTTGATTTTTACCTCTGCCAAGGAGGTTATGTTTTTGCCAGCGTATGTTTATTTGTCTGTTTGTTTGTTAGCAAGATTATGTAAAAACTACTGGACCGATTGTCCAAAAATTTTCAGGAGTTGTTGGTAATGGCCCAACTTAGAAATAATTAGATTTTGGTGGTGATCCAGATAACTGCCATTAGTGAACAATCATTTTTGCTCAATAATTGTCTAACTAATAATGATATCAACATGATTCCGAGTGCGGGGTGTGGGTTTTCAGGGTCATGAATCATATTATGATGGTAACTTTATCATGGAACTATTGCTTATGGATGTAACAGCAATATGTGAGCTACCTTGGTGGAGGTTTGCGCTCTCAGAGTACTTTTTAGTTTTTACTGCTCTCCCAGCGTTCTCAGTTCAACTTCTAAAAGAGCACCAAGGGAACTTTCTCCCGATCTTCAGCTTCAGTCAGTGGCAGGACATGATTCTATTCTGATATTCTGATGGTGCCTCACAGCAGCAAGGCTGCTGGTTCAACTCCTGAGTCATTTGGGGCGTTATTGTGGAGTTTGCATGTTTTCCCTATCCCTGCATGGGTTTGCTCTGGGTTCTCTGATTTCCTTTCACTGACTAAAAGCATGTTTGTGAGTTCTATTGGTGAATATTGGTGAGTTTTATTTGCTCTTAGATGTGATTGTGTGAATGGTTGTCTGTCTCTTGGTGTTGGCCCTGTAATTGGCTGGCGACAGGTTAAGGGGTCCGCCCTGAACCTGTCACCCAATGTCAGCTGGGCGTAGGCTCCAACCAGAGGGGACAGGTGGTATAGTCCGAGAAAGTTCGTTATGTCCATGTTGATAATATGCTTATACTTTCTTTTTAACAGACAAGTAAGGTATTTTGGCTCATACCTTTACATGTTTCGACGGAGCTCTTCCGCCTTCGTCAGAAGTGTCATCAGATGGTAGTGTGACATGTCTTTTTTCAGCTGATCTTACGGGGGCGTGATCAGCCTGTCAGATTTGACAGGTCGACCACGCCTCCTGCTGTCTGGCCTAAAGGAAAGAACAAAAAAGAAATAAAAAAACAGAGGGGCAGTCACATTACCATACATTAGTGGGGTCACAGAAAAAATACAAAGAGCAATGAAAAAATAAAATATAAGCACCCCGGTAAAACCACACACAAAATTGAGACAATTAATTGTACACCCAAAAGATAAAATAGAGCAGGATAAGAAATGCAACGTCGTATATGAAATCCCATGCCACTCGTGCAGAAAAATATACATCGGAGAGATGGGCAGAAGTTTTCACACCAGAAAAAAAGAATACCAAAAAGAATGCGAAAAGGAAACGGAGAAAAGACAGACACGAGCAACAAAAGACAAAGCTTTGCAAAAAAACGCAAAATCAGCCATCACAGATCATTGTAAGAGGGAAAATCACATCATGGACTGGGATAATGCCGAAATCATCTGCACAGAGAGCAACACACATCAACGCTGGATTAGGGAAGCAATCGCAATCAGGAAGCGTGCCCACAGGACGATGAACTGGGACGAGGGGGCATATATGCTGTCTCACACCTGGAGCGCCAACCTGGAGGAGCGACCGGACAGCAGGAGGCGTGGTCGACCTGTCAATCTGACAGGTTGATCACGCCTCCTTAAGATCAGCTCAAAAAAGACACGTCACACTACCATCTGATGACACTTCTGACGAAGGCGAAAAGCATATAGGTGGTATAGATAATGGATGGATGCCAAATTATATTAATTTGACATAGAGATGAAGCCAATTAAGACAGTTTACACAGAACTAAAGCCATTTAAGCTGCGTTTGTGCTGTTTTTTTTTTTTAAGTTCAACTCTTTTCTTTTACCATTCTAAATCATCAATTAATACTTAATTTTATATTCCAATCCTACATAAAAGAGATCAAGAAAAAAAAATACAGTAAAGTAAGTTCTTTAATTACTTGCAAAGACAAAGCAATCTGACTTATATATAAATATTTCTTTTAAACATCCTAATCTGTGCATGGCATCATATTGGTATCATGGGCTAAATTATATTTTGAAGATTCTGACATGTTAATAATTTGTTGATTCTTAACATGATTGGCGGGCCACATTTATTGAGGTGGAGGGCAGCAGGTGTCCCCTTGACCACCAGTTGCCCATCCTTTATTTAGAGTGTTTAGGCACAGCCCTGTCTTTGATGGTAATTATAGATCAGTGTAAAAAATGTTTCAGTTTCTGCGCTCACTTCCTGATCAAACAGGAAATGTGTTATGGGTCAGTGCTCCAAGACTCTTCTCTGCTCGTATGTCTTTATTTTTATTTCTTTTTATCTTTAGCGGGTTATCAGTAAAAGTCCCTCTGATGTGTTTCCTTGTCCTTTGTTTTTGTTCTGATGTTTTGTGTGAAGCTCTTTGAATCGCCTTGCTGCTGAAATATGCTGCACAAATAAACTCTCCTTGCCTTCCTGCGTGACAAATTCTGTGAAATTTTAACATCTGACTGCATGCTCTCAGTTACAATATTTGTTCCTTAAAAATGAACTTTTGTTTGATTCTTAGTGCTTAAGATTGTTTTACAGATATTCTCAAACAAGTCCTATCTCCAAAAGCAGCCTATACAAAGAACAGGAGCAATGAATTTATGAAATTGTATGGTAACTATATCAGTAGAGTCTGCCTTCAAACATCCATCTGCTGCCTAAATGTCCTCCAGCTTTTAAAGACATCTCATTTAATGGTTTACAATACATGCCATTGTGTTCCAGCTCTGTGTAACTAACCTTGACTCCCACAAATTAAATTCATGTGGCACTAATTCAGTGGCTAAACATTTATGGAGCAAACGCAGTGTAGTTTTGATTATGTTGACTTGCACAATTTAGCATACATTTTCTTGTAGTGCACTCGAGATCGAAGCCAAATGTCTGTGGCTTTGAGTTAGAGCTGACTTTGTGGAGACTTGCCTGTAAGCACGCAGTCTGACAGAATGACAGAGCTAGGCTCAATGTCAAAGTTTATTGCTTTGGAGCAGTGCTCTGTCTGTTTTTATGTCATCGTGTATTCTGAAATTGAAGTAGAAAAGCATCCGAGATAGATGCATAAAAAACTACGTACTCATTTACAAACAAGCAAAGTGTATTTCTCATCAGTCAAACACACCTCCTCGTCAGAAGATTTCTTAATGAGGCCACAGCCAAAAACTTGGAAACCAACAGGTCACTTAGAGTCATGTGACCATGATGACAAGCAAAAGTGAGAAACTGGGAATCAGTGGGGACAGAAGAAATTCCATCCATCCATCCATAACCTATTATCTATACATCTTAAACACACGTGAACATGTTTTTGGTGTGTAGGAGGAAGCTGGGCTGCCCAGAAAGAACCCAGGCATGCACAGGGAGGACATGCAAGGGCCCTGACGGACACAGGGATCAAACCAGCAAATGTCCTGCTGTGAGGCACGAGCACTACCTGCTGCGCCACCGTGTCACCCTAATTTTGCATTAGTAATATATTAATTGTGGTGTAACATTTTTATGACAGTGTTATATTCGCTATATTTGTTATTTCTATTATTCTTTCCCCATTTAGACTATATAACAATTTGTAACAATGCAAAATTCAGGCAGATAAAAAGGTTTATGTGGCCCTCGTGGTTGCCAATCTCTCTACATGAACAACACTCTTGAGAAGTGATCTAAAGTTTATAAGTCATCTTATGAGCAAAATGTTAGTATAATTGACTCTGGAGGCAGTTAAAGACCATGGAGATGCACCAGGAGTTGACTTGATGCACAGAC
This sequence comes from Cetoscarus ocellatus, assembly GCA_037902135.1. Taxonomy (NCBI): domain Eukaryota; kingdom Metazoa; phylum Chordata; class Actinopteri; order Labriformes; family Labridae; genus Cetoscarus; species Cetoscarus ocellatus. Next base: position 29,374 of record JBAMNC010000276.1, read on the forward strand.
TATGTGTGATAGCAGTTGCTGTATAACTGCACATGTCAAGATGTTTCAAGTATGAAATGAAATTTGATCATCAGGCGTTGGAGGCTATGCCTCGTAGTTCGCTCCACCGTCAAGCGGAAGGTCTAGGGTATGAGCCCAGCTCCGGCTGTCACATGTTGATGTGTCCTAGGGTAAAACACTTAGCCCCAAGTTGCTCCCACTGATGCATCAGTGGCATATAAATCAAATTAATAGGGTGAGATTGTTTTAGCAGATACTGAAGAATGAGTCTTATAGAAACTCCAAAACATGGACAATACAACTAAACAAGGAGTCCTTTTGCTTGGTATCCCTGATGTTTTATATTTACAGAAAAAGACCTGCAGGCCATTGCTGATTATTTGTTTAAAATATCAGGCTACAAACTGGATTGATTTATGTGTGATCATCCTCTTGTTTTCTGCTTCTTCTACTTATTTTCTATTGTGTCTATGATTGAAAAGAACATCTATTTAATGTATATAACAGGCTGTAGAAGTTTAATTATGGTGACCTTTCACCACATCTTCTGTATAGAAACTAAGTTTATGATTACTTTTAGAGTCTGTGAACTGAATGTGGAGCTAGATCATTGTAAGTGTGAACTTGCACTGCACAGATCATGGAACAGCCTGATGGGACACATGGACTAATTCAATATGGTGTACCTTTGAGAAAAGCTGCACAAAGAAGCTTAAGCAAGCAGGAAAAAACAGGCACCATCTTCGCTCTAAGCTCTGTTGTTCTAGGTCACATTTGGAGGCAAACTTCTGCTCCTGATTTGATTTCATTCTCAAAATTTGACCATAAATCTAAACATTTATGTTCAAGGATCAGGTTTTTTTTCTTTGAAAGAGGAGGGAGAATTTCTCACAGTTTAAAGTTATTGACATATTTGTAGATCAAAACGTTGAATAAGTCATCCAAGGCTGATTTTCTTAGTAACCACTGATAGGAGAACATGTTTGAAGTTCAGGGTTAGTTCTTCTCCGTCTGGAGATGACTGACCAGCTCAGAGTTGGCACATCTCAGAGATGAGTCACGTTTGCACAGAGGCTGGGGGCTGGTAATGCCTTGACAGACTTTCTCTAATACGGCACGTTCAGAACATCGCGGCTGAAGGTCCCTCTTTGCCAAGTGAACACTTGCATCTGTCGATACGTCAATCTGATTAACAAGCAGTAATCCTGTTAGATGTATGCCCACTGAGATGCAAGACTACACGGCCATCTCAGATGTGCATGAGTGCAAGCGGACCGTTCCTTGACCTGCTGAATGTCTAAGTGTTATACTTGGCTCACGGCCAAACTACATGGCTTCTACATACAGTTCATGTCATGTGTGGCCTCTTTTCAGCGTCCCATGTCACAATGTATGTTGGTTAATCATGTTGGGCTAATTGCTTCAATGTAAATCTTCTATGCTGTACCAAACTACCAGCTTGTAAGCACGAAACAGCTGAGTGCTTCATGGATATTACAACAATATAATAACAATATAATATTTTTGGCCATTTTTTATAGAGCTGGGTATCGATTCAGATTTCCCAAATCGATTTGATTTGATTCACAAGGGCCCAATTCGATTCAATTCACGATTTAATTTGATTTAATTGATTTTGATACAGTTAAGGATATTTCAGCCAGAGTACCAATTTTACTTGAACATGGAAGAGATTCTCAGAGAACTAATGCTGTAATGCTGAAACTAACTCTCACTTTGTGCATTATTGAAAATATTAATGTTTACATTAAGAATTGAGCCCAAAGCAGTAACAGTAGTCATGTACATTTTATTAAACATAACCTGACCAAAACAAAAATGTAATAAATCAAATCAAACCACAGGGCAAGCAGGGAAAATAAGGTGGCTACAAACAACGCTGTATGGTCGTATGTCCTTGCATATGAATGCTGCAACAGCATTGGTTATTTTCTGGGCTCGTGGAGAGTTTGCTGGTAACTCACATACAAATGCCTTCTCTGCTGTGTTTGCTTCAAGTCGACGTCTTTGCAGACTGCATTTCCAGGTGGTGTCTTGTTATATTATTTCAGAGATTCGTTGTGTTTCCACAATATGTCACCTGCACGCTGCATATCTTGCATATAGTTTTACTCTTCCAGTTCATTGCTGCCTTCGTGTTTTTTAAATCCAAAATGCATCCAGACATCTGCCTTAAAGTTTGTTGGTGGTGCCTTCAGTGCTCCCGCCATGATATTTTGTTCAACAACGCTCCTCGCCGAGTGACGAGATCTTGTGAGATCTCTGGTCTGGTCACGCGAGAAGTGACATGGCATTATGGGAAATGAATGGCTGGTCACGTGAGATTTCTTGGCATTAAACTGCAGGCTGCATTACACACTGAGAAAAAATGTATTAAAAGATCGATTTAAGGATTTTATTAATCGATTTTGGGCCATTCAATGGAAAATCGATTCAAATCGATTAATCGATTTTTTAAACCCAATTCTAATTTTTTATCATTTTGGCCAAAAAGGTACAGATAAATAAAGCTGACTATACACAGGATCAGTGAAGCAAGTAGCTTGTTTCACTGAAAAGTGACTTGGAACGAGAGCGTTACAGTCCATTTAGTGACCACGTATCCAGTGACTTTCCCTCCAGCTTAAGGCTGTGTTTGTACTAATCTGTTAAGTTTATTGACGAAATATCAGACAGGGGATTTTTTTTGCCATTAGAAAGAATAAATCAAAGAGACAATTACAAGAACTCCTGTCCTATGCCTGGCGCCAAGGATTTTGGCAGACTAAGTGTCATTTGTGAGCTGCTCACACCAGCTGTAACTGGTCTTGCTGTATTGCTTCAAATCCAGGCTAAGAGAGATGCCCAACTAGGCCTGGTCCTAGCCCTTGGGAGGAGAAGACGTCACAGATGTTGGGTGAGGCCTTGACACTCATGCAGGAACTCAGATATGAAGACATTGGATGTTGGCAGAGGCTTTCAGGAGCACTTCCAGAAGATGCAGAGGGTCAAGGAAAGCTGGGATGTCCTGATGACGTCCTTAGGACAATGCAGACAAGTTGCTGAAGAGGTCAGGAAGTTCATTTCTGCATCCAAATTTTAGTTGCAACCAAAATTTAGATGCTGAAATTTTAACCTCTCCTGAATGTGCAGAAATGCAAGGAAGTGTTCAAGAACAACAAAGACAGCAACAGGAATTGTCCATTAATATGTGGACAAGTTGCTGAATGCATGGGGAATTTCTACATTTGCATTCTGCGTCATGTCCACGCCCTGGTAGTTGCCCACATGACTCTACTGTTAAATATCAAGCCTCACTTACTTTGAATCAGGCTTGGAGCTAGAAATATTGTTCAAGGACGCGCCAGGCCAGGAAGTCAGTGGGCTGAGTTAGGGTCTAAACTCTTTAGTCAGCTGCTAAGAGGATATAAGCAGCTGTTTGCTGTTGATTCTTCAGGTTAGACTGCAGCTTGGATGAAGGCTTTAGGGATCAAGCTGCATCACTCTCATGAAAAGAAATACACTGTCACTGTCTGCTCGAGTCATTATCTCTGCATATCTGCTTGTGTGTTTTACTCATCCCCAAAGCATCTGTTTCTGCCCTGCTACTCCATATCAACCTGACTCACCAGATAGACAGTTCAATACATTTCACTAGTTCACTTGAGCAACAGCCCATAGAAAATATTTGGGAATGGGCAGAGCCTTCAGAAGCATTTCTGACAGGTCTTTGGATGATAGTTCTGTCAGTCACACCCATTATGGGCCAATCAGATAATGTGGTAAGCTGGCATTACTGCCACGGTTTAAAGGCCACTTTATAAAACAAACTCTCAGCAAAACAATTTTGGAAGTGGAGCGAAACAATCCTTTATATAGAGAAGTTTGTAGTGTTATTTGTTTTTTTCATTTAATAAAGAAATGCGGGCCAGATCTAAAAAAAAAAAAAAAAAAAAAAAAAAACTACTGAAGCTGTTAGCGTGCTGGCAGCTTCCACCTCTTCCAGCTGTTCGGGCCGGCCTGCTTCGGGCCTCTCACAACTGTTGTAGATTGGAGCTCGGCAAGATGGATCTTTGGTTACAGACATTTAATCAGGCTGATCCATCTGCACTGCAAATGTGGGTCCATGTCCTTTCTGTGGGAAAGTGTAGCTTGTGCAGATACTACTGCACTCCTTGTTAAATAAAATTGGTTAGTTACTGTGAAGCTGTTTGACTCGGAAAACAACAACACTTGCACAAAGCTACTGGAAAATGTAATAAAGTTGTAACATTTGTAGTGACGTCACTGCCCATCAGTGTGTGAAGTCAAGCCACTGCGGACCAAAGAGTGGTCAGAGATTATCGTCAACAAACTCCTCTTATCATCTGGTGTAATGCTTTTTACCCTCCCCAATTTTCCTGTTTATATGATTCTGTCACAAAGCTCGTGGTTCCTCTTTTTTTTATAATCTTGAAATATGTGATCGCTCTCATGCATTCTAACACCATAATTGATTGGGGGAAGAACCTTTCCTCTGAGTGATCATGGGAGCAGTGGAGTATAACATTTTGTGCTTTTTTTAGGACGTGTTTTTTTTTCATGTGTATCAAATGACTGTGCAGCCTGTCTGTGAATAACCTGCTTGTGTCAGAGCTATGTGGTTGATTAGAATGTGATTTTGGGAAGACAAATTTGGTCTTAAAACCTTGAAGGCATAGCATTCATGATTCAGTCAAAATGCTAAATGTTTGATGTTCCCCAATTTATTACAGAAAAAAATCAGCCTAACTTCTGTGCTCTGTGTGGCGCCAGTGTTGTCGTAAGCAATGTGGTTTAACAAATCTCTGCTGGGCACGCTTGTTTTCATACTACAAAGGCTCAGTGCACTTACAGATAGACAGTAAATACCGCAGGGGATTAAACTTTTGACCTTTGTTGCATGATGCTCTACCTGATCAGAGGACCACAGGCTAGACTGCAGACTAATCTGCACTGTAGGATATACTATAGACCCTAATCCCAGGGGAGGAAGAGATTTACCAGATTTTCTGTATCAGTGAAGATGAAGAGCAAGACAAAACATAAACTTCAGAGCTTGTTTGTGATGATAAAGAATTATGAAGTGCTTGAAAGTATGGACATCTACACCAATGCCAAACATGTACTTTTATGATTTCTTTCTGAGTTTTCTTGGCTCCTTTGTAATAATAAACTTAATTTTCTCTTACAAGCCACTTTGTTATGAACATCTGTAAACTGCTTTAAGGAGAGAACTTTTTGCCAATTAGATTGATTGAGATAAGTAGCCACAATATTTATAAGGTGAGCCCCACCCCAGTTAGTAGCAGTGATTAAATGTGAAACAGTACTTCCTTTTAAGATCTGCACTCTACAAAAATGCTGAAGTCTTCCCGTGTTTGGCTGCTCAGAATGCGGCGATCAACTTTGTACGAAGAGCTAATAAAACAAACCAAATCAACACTGTCACACATGCAATATAAAAAATGCACACCTTCAAACAAAGATTCTCACAGTGTATAGAAAAAACATCAGACCCAGAGAGAAGGCAGACAGATTTCCTTAGTACAGTAAAATAAAGTGGTGCAGGGATGAAGTATTTTTGTAGACCAGCTAGGAAGTTAGCATCGGACTGGTTCCCTCGACTTAAAGCCTATGAGATTTTTCAATGTTATTGGATCATTGCGTATAGCAAAGCCTTCTGAGAACAAAACTTCATGAAACCTAAACATTTTTATCATCATGATGATCATCAGGAACAGACCAAACCTTCACGATAACTTTTAAGCTAAGATGAATTTGGCCAAAGTAAAAACTATTATTAAGCTATAATGGAACTGCGATGTGGCGTTTCAATTTAGAAGCAGCGACCACAGTATAATATTTCATTATGACCTTTTGAAAGGATGGGAGTATCAATATTGAGTGTAGAACTATCAATACTTATACAGGTACTATTATTGTATCAATTACTCAAACTAGTACTCGAACAAATATATATCTGTAACGTTCAATGGAGTATTTCAGTCTTTTTCTCTTTCTCCAAGGCAGCATTGTATTTTTATTTATGGGATAGGTATCATTTCATTAATAAAAATGAATGTCACATACTATAGTCTTTAATGGTGGAATATCTGCTAAATTTATGTTCTTTGGACTAAAACTTAGAGATTAAACTCACTTTGAGATCTGATGGTTTCATGTTCTTTTCATGTGCTTTTGGTTAATAAAAAATGAAAAAAATATGAACATTATGTAATTATGTAGGAGATAAATGGTATCTATCAATTTTAGTATTAAAAAAATTACAACAAAAAGTATCAGTATCATACTAATGTGATCAAATCTAGTACCGTCCATCACTAGCCTCTTGCTTGAGAATGTCTTCTTGATCTAATGACCTGGATGGTCCTCAGGGCTGTGGCTATAGTGTATGCTTTATCATTTATTAGAAAATGAATGCATTAGGCGATCACCATCTGGAGGTGTTGTGGGATCACTTCAGACCAAACACTGGCCCCAGCTTGATAGCGTTGTTGATGTCTTGCTCTTGCCATCTGTCAGTCTGCATACTTGGTTTGTTGGGCCTGAGAAACATAATTGTCACTGCCCTGTGCTGGCATCTATAATACCTGGGTTTGTTTAAGATGGAGATGCTGTGACAGCTAAGGACCATGTGCTAAGAGTCTCTTCACTGAGTGTGCATGCTTTCATTGGCCTCAGTTATCTTGGGTTTATTTCAAATGTGGTGCTAGTTCAACTTGTCTCAACTCCCCTTGGTGTTTTAATTTGTTTGTCATCACAGTGTGAACTTTGATAACTCTTTTCCAGAGTAGGAGGGGTTGTCATTATGCAGCTGTGCAAAAACTGTTGTGACATCCACAAAAACAACAAGACAAGACACTGAGTTGATGGTGTACCTGGTCTTGGTCTGTGTCCTAAAGTCACAGTGACAGGACCTTTTTGACAGAAAAAGCAGCATTCAGCAGGACAAAATATCAGCTATCTTGCTCCTGATGATACCCAGTAGCTGGCAGTTTCTTTACATCTCGTGTAGGCTTCTTCTCACCTTGCTTGGAACCTCATCAGAGGAGTTGCTGACAAGAGCAAGTACTCCTAGAAGGATAAAGTGGGGTTGAGTTGAGTTGAGCCGACACCAAACAGTGGAAAAGTTTGCCATGTCTTTATCAAAAGCACCAAAAGCCTCCCTACATGCTGCAACACCTTACTTTTTAAAACTGGTAGCCTGATGACTGTGTTGTGGCCAGTGTTTATTTTGTTGACTTATTATTTTCGTCATAGTTTTCATCAGCAACCTGTATTCCCTGGACGAAAACTAGACAGTAACTAAAAACAAGTGCACATGGACAAAAAATAGAACTAAATCAACTGATATTTTCATCAACAAATAAAAACTAGACTAAAATGTCTGATGGAGACTTAATCAAATCAGACCTAATTTGGTCATGTAGAAAGTAGGGACAAGTTAGGAATATATCCAATCACAGCTACTTTGGTTGTGTGGAAAGGTTGGATGAGTTAAGAGGGACATCCAATCACAACTGCCTTAGCTTGGTGGTGGTGGGATAAGTTGGGGAGCGATCCAATCAGAGCTACTCTCTTTATGAATTGATATATTCATGTAGAGCAGGTTCACTGTCAGTTCTGGTATTGTAACTGAGATGCTCTGCCAGGTAGCCTAAATAAAGGTGACTGCATTACATACAAAAGTTCAATTTGTTTCTGTTCATTTATACATTCAAACTTTACTAGCATTCAGTAAAGGGTTATTAGATGTTTCATTTTATCCAAGTGTAAAATATGACTTCAGAAATTCAAGGAAACATAAAAAATGCCTTAGCCTTGACACTTGATCTTTTTGCCATGCTCATCCAGCCAACTCATCTCGCAATTTCCAGATGTGTTATACTGCCAAAACACCCATAATCTCAAAGAATCAAAGTAACAATATCTGTATTATGGTTGTCCCTTCAATCAGTTTTATCCCCAAGCATTCACATCCACAATGGTTCAACGTTAAATCTGTCATCATGTCCAACACTCTGTAATCATGGTCTTACAATATATAATTATAATTATATGATTGCCACAATTTGTCTGTTTTCCCCCACTGAGAGGTGTAGAAGTAATTAAGGTGGGTGTGCTGGATGTCAGGCAGCAGATGTGCTCTGCTATAAAGGATCACAAGAGCTGTTGACAGATATCAAACCATCCCATTAATCCAAACAGCAGCCATCAGAGGATATGATACACCTCCTCAAAAGCAAATTACCCACTGCCTGGCCAAAAGAGGAGTCACCACCTGGATTTAAATAAGCAAATAGGTATGAGCCTCCTATTGGATAATTACTGCATGAGCCATTATCTTTCAGCTGGCAACAAGTTATTTAACCCCAGCTGATGCAATGAGTAGCTTCTCATTTCTTAAACAACCATGTCGAAAGACACATCCTGTGGTCATGGAAAAGATGTTAGTTTGTTTAAGAAGGGTCAAATCATTGGCATGCATCAAGCAGAGAAAACATATGAGGAGATTGCAGAAACCACTACAATTGGGTTACGAACTGTCCAACGCATTATTAAAAACTGGAAGGATAGTGGGGAACCATCGTCGAGGAAGAAATGTGGTCAGAAAAAAGTCCTGAATGATTGTGATCTGGGATCACTTAAACGTTTGGCCAAATCAAATCGAAGAAAAACAACAGCAGAACTCAGGGGTATGTTTAATAGTGAAAGTAAGAGCCTTTCCACACTCACAATGCAAAGGGAACTCAAGGGATTGGGACTGAACAGCTGTGTAGCCTTAAGAAAACCACTAATCAGTAAGGCTAACTGGAAAAAAAGGCTTCAGTTTTCTAGGGAGCATAACGATTGGACCCTGGAGGACTGGAAGAAGGTCATGTTGTCTGATGAGTCCAGATTTAACCTGTTCCAGAGTGATGGGTGCATCAGGGTAAGAAGAGAGGCAGGTGAAGTGATGCACCCATCATGTCTAGTGCCTACTGTACAAGCCTGTGGGGGCAGTGCTATGATCTGGGGTTGCTGCAGTTGGTCAGGTCTAGGTTCAGAAACATTATGTGCCCAAAGAATGAGGTCAGCTGACTACTTGAATATACTGAATGACCAGGTTATTCCATCAGTGGATTATTTCTTCCCTAATGGCACGGGCATATTCCAAGACGACAATGCCAGGATTCATCGGGCTCAAATTGTGAAAGAGTGGTTCAGGGAGCATGAGACATCATTTTCACACATGGATTGGCCACCACAGAGTCCAGACCTTAACCCCATTGAGAATCTTTGGGATGTGCTGGAGAAGGCTTTGTGCAGTGGTCAGACTCTCCCATCATCAATACAAGATCTTGGTGAAAAATTAATACAACACTGGATGGAAATAAATCTTGTGACACTGCAGAGGCTTATCGAAACAATGCCACAGCGAATGTGTGCTGCGGTCAAAGCTAAAGGCGGTCCAATGAAATATTAGAGTGTGTGACCTTTTTTTTTGGTGGCAACTTTTTTTTGGCCAGACATTAAATCATTTATTCTCATAAGTAGAAAATAAGTAAAAAATAACAAAAGACAAAGTATTTTTTCTGAAAAGAAGCATTCCTATGATAATGCCTGATGTTAAAAGATCCAAAAAGTGAATACAAAAAGGAACACACACTACAAGATAACTGGCCTAAATCTTGGCTTGGATCCCTGCTTCTGACCAGAGTCTGCAAAGGCCTGATTATCTGGTGTTCCTAATGATTATCTCATCTGATTATCCTGTGGTGTGAGGTGTGCTAAGTGGTGATCCAGAAGAGGATCGGGCCACCTCGACTTGAAAAGCTTAATATTAAACATGCTCAGTACTTTCGATCAGATATCCAGATGTGTGGAGAGTGCACTGGAGGCAGTGGAGCACGTCCTCTGTGCTTTTCTTTTTGTCATATCGAACGCAACAAAGCCAATCAGGGAGCAAGCAGGCTGAGGCAGGAAGTAAATGTATCCATGGTAATGCAATGTGAAGGCACAGCATAAAGTTAGACAGACATTAGAATCAGAGGACCAACTTTTGAAGTTTCAACATTGTTTAATCCTTCACTTGGTTTGGTTTGCTCTCACTGCACCTAGTCAGGTGGACCAAAGCCTGTCAAATATTGTGTAATCTAACCTTCAGGTGCTAGTTGGGCTGTAGCTTTGGTCTTTATACCAGCCGTCCGACCCATTGTTGTTGCATTGACGTTTTCTGTGCCATAAATTAAGGATAGAGCTACATTTAGGCTGCATTGGATGGCACTTGTATGTTGACTGGACTGATGTGTAAACATGTTCGCACCAATTCATAAATGTTAACCTGTGAAGAGGATCAGAGGCTGGCAGTGCTAGCAATGCTAATGTTAGCCACACTCTGCTTGATCTTGTCAGTGGAAGCTACAGTTGCTTCCTTCCTGTTGTGATTTTCAGCCAAATTTAAGTCATAATTCACTCCATTTTGGTTTGCTTGTCTTGTTTGGTCCTTGTTTAGTTTGGCTTGCTTTCACACCCACCACAAACCAAACTCTATTCCGCTTGGTCCGCACCAGAGTTTGATTGAACTTTCACATTAGCCTAAACAAACCGAACCATCCAAATAATGAGAACAGTGTTTCTTTGGCAAGGTGACAGATGAAATAGATTGGGCCACATTTAGCCTACCATATCAGCAGCTGGCCCCCTTCGCCCATCCCAGTAAAGTCTCTTTTGTTTGTATTTATACTGTTTCTTTCATATTGGCAAAATAAGAAAATTAAAAATTTAATAGCTGTAATCAGTTATCAGATGCAGCTTCAGTTGCCTCCTGTCAGGATGCTGTTTACACTTATCTTTTTCTGGAAGAGGAAAACGAGCAAGGTGGGCCCAACAAAACGAATAGCCAAGGGGACCATGAGCACCTAAATCCACCATGAGCTGCAGCTGTAGTCCATTATCACCCTTTAAAGCTTTTACAGCATCGTTACAGCTCATTTATGATGTTGGGTGATAGCAGCTAAATCCTGTTCATATCCAAGATGAAAATCAGATCATCCCATTGCTCTGTATTTGTCATCAGTGGGTACCTTTTGAAACCAGAATATCACACACACTTTATGATATTAAAAGACTTTATTAACTTCCACAATAACTCTTTATTATAACAGTTAAGAAACAGTTAAAAATTATGTTACAAAAATTAGTACAATTACATTTATACCAATAAAAGTATCCTATTTTTTATCAAAATTGCACCTCTGTACAATGGCATAACAGTGAAAGAAATATATAAAGCAATAATCGAAACAACACAACATAAAGTTAATTATGATATAGTAAAAAAAATCATAAATGCTTTTATTTAGTGAGGTACTCTTATTGTTGTAATAGTAGTAATGATCCTATTTTAAAGGCTTCATACCACCTGAACAGTGCCTTCAGTGCAGCTTCATGACAGTATTATTGTGGAAAAGTGCATCTCAGTTAAAGGGTACTTCAATCTTTTTTATATTCTACAAGCAGATTATTTGTTCAAGTGGTGTACAGCCATGCAAATATTGGTTGCACAAAATAAAAGAAAAGAAAAGAAATGAAAAAAGGAAGTGTCTTGGGAATGCTCTCACACCTGCATCTCATTTATTTTGCTCAGTTTCTGACAGAAAAGTCATCACTGGTGGGTTTTTCTGTTGGTTTGTTTGTGCTCTCGCTCCAAGACTGTCTACTGCTACAATGGTAGCGGGTAACTGGAGCCTACACCAGCAAACATTGGGAGAAAAGCAGGGCACAACCTGGCCTGTTCGCCAGCCAATCACAGGACAGACACATAGAGACAGAGAACTATTCACACACATTCACAGCTAAGGTCAATGTAGAATTACTAATTAACCTAAAAACCAAGTTTTTGGTTTGTGGGAGGAAAGTAGTTGAGAACTCAAGCATGCACAGAGAGACTACACAGGCCCCGTCCGGATGGGGAGTCAAAGCAGAAACTCTCCTGCTGTGAGGTGTGAGCATTACCTGCTGCTACACTGTGCTGATCAGATGCTATGCTCGTTCATTGCACTGCTGTAAACTGTACTGTTGTGGGTTAGCTGCAAAGAGCTAACTGTCTTAAGGCTGCTACATGTATTCTTACAAAATGATGTAAGTTAACAAACTTGTAAATAAATGTGTGAAAGTGATTTGCTTTAAGTGCTCTGCAAGTGTTCAATGAGTACAGTTCAATGACTGAACTTGTTATCTGGAGACTTCCAAGATGTCAGAGTTACAACATCTGGCTTAGAAAAATAGAGCCAATGCAACAATGAAGAGCTTGGCTCCACCATTTTGTCTGTAGCTATACATTGACCCAAACCTTGTTTGTGTTTTCAAAGTATTTTCTTGAGGAGACAGCTTTGGTACCCAAATGGATGATTTCTCTCAGACTTTGTCCAGTGTCCTGCAATCCATAAATTTCTCTCTGTGTTTTTTGTCTCCAGCTGTTGTGACTTTAAAAAGTCACTGTGAAATTTTCTTTGTTTAGATTTTATTAATTGAGTCTCTCATGAGTTGCTTCCTCAGCTCAGGGGGTTCTGTTTTTTGCCAGCTGTTGTTTACCTGTTTGGGATAATTGCAAGATAATTGAAATAAGTATCCACAGATTTTGTTGATGATATAATGGTGGCACTAGGAGGTAGTGGTTAAACTCTGGTTGTGATCTAAACCCAGATCCAGATCCAGGTTTTTTTTTTTTAAGGATTTGTTAACTTTGCTTAAGTGAGTTTTTCTCGTTTTCACGAGTAACTTGACCAATAATGTCACTAATGCTTTGAAAAACTTCATGCAGGTGTGCGCCATGTGGGTCTTTGCAAAACCACAGATAACGCTGGATCAAGATCCACATCAGATTTTTAATCTAGGCTGGATCTCAGTCTGGATCAGAGATACATGTGTCACTAACTGTAAATGCCTTGGAGGAGATTTGAGATCTCTGAGTGCCTCCATTGTTTTATGATATTGAATAATCAAAAAAGAGACATTTGTTTGGCCTCTAGCTGTTTTCTGAAAGCTTTGAGCTCCCAAGATCTGTTTGACATTTTCAAAGGCAGAAGATTTTGATTGTTGTCTTGACATATCCTTTTCCATAGGATCTAAGCCATTTGTTTCCAAAATCATAACTTTTCAGGAAATTGTGGTGGAACTGATGTTTTTTTTGGGTAAAAACAGAAACTGCTTTATGATAACTGAAAGCTTGATACTTTAAATTTGATCAATATTCCCAAAACACATTCACAGCCTTGAGAGCAATAGCCTTGATTTGTGAAAAAGATAGTCATGAAAAATTGAGATGTTTCTGCCTGACAACAACAATACTTCTCAAAACAGCCCAGGTGTGAAAGCACCCTGGTCAGCCTTTTAAGTTCTTTATAATGACCGATTAAGAGCATCTTGCTGCTCCCTGAATGATCAAGCACCCTTTACATGTTCAGTTATCTGAGAAATAATGTGAATGAAGCCTTTTTTTTACACCAACTTCAAAAAGACATAGCTGCTCAGCATTGTTTCAAAAATGTAATTAAAATCGTCCATACAAGAGAGGATCGCTTCGTTTAAAACAGAGCTGTGTTTGTGCTTAAGAAGATAAAAAGTTCATAATATTCACTACATTTTAATAGAGCCTCATCCTCTCTGGATTATTATTCCTAATCCCTCAGATTAGTGTGTTTCTCATGGTAAAGAGAGCCAGCTTGTCCAACATCAGTGCCCTCATGTCTGCAGTTTTACTCTACTCTGAAGGAGGTTTTTTAACAGGCAGCTGGCTGATCACAGGCTGGATGAATGACTGTTCCTATAAATGCTGACAGTTAATCGTTGAATTTGTTTTAAAGATTACAGTTTTATGGGAAATATTAAGCTAAATCCAATTAATAAAGTTTTTTTCCTTTGGTTATAGTGGATGTTAAAGGTGTCACAGTGGCTCATGGTGACATTTTGACTCATTCACCCTTTAATATTTGAGATGTAAAGCCAATTTTTGGTGCAGCTTCCATTTTACTTTTTCAGTTTTAAATGCTCATTCACTTCTGCATGCTCCTCTGTGAACCAGGACGTTATTACTTGGATGTCCCCTGTTGGTTTGACTTAAAAGAGGGGAGGAACGGCAGGTACTGAAAACATCTGAACCGTTGTAGAAGGCCGCTGCAGAACGGGATGTCATAGCAGGACGGGTCACACATGAACTTGCTTCCCCCCTGCACCTTCTCCTGCCAGCTCTTGATGCCTCTTTCTTTGTCAGTGCCTGAGGAAAAAGGAAAGGAAGGTCAGCTGATAGTGAAGGTCCAGCTTGTATTTTTTGATGATGGTATTCTGTCTTACCAGGAATGGTGTTGTCCAAGATAAACCCAAAGAATCCCCCAATGAACATATGTGTGGTAAAGAGAACTACAATCACCTGGTCCAGTTCTTTGATTCCTTCAAAGACAAAAACAAATGAAGATAACGTTTTTGTTATCACTTATCACCATTCAGACTACCTAAGGTTACCGTCACGCCTCAAGTTTGGCAGACTTGGTTTGGATCAAGGCTGAAATTCAAGATTATTTCATATCCCACTTGGTTTGATTTTCTTTCCTCTTCATTTTGTCAGGTAGACCAAAGCCTGTCAAATGATGTGTACTACAGGGCAGTGGCTGCAATCTTCATTCCTGCCATCTGGCCTTATTGCACTTGGACCAGGAGGTACACAACCAGCTTTGAGTAATAACATTGTTTAGCTCAAAGCTATTTGGAAGTGCTATAAAATTAAGATCAAGCTACTTGACTGTGTTGAAGGCACTTGGGAAACATTGGGCTCTAATTTCATAGACCAGACGCAGGCGGGGCGCACCTGCCCTGCGCCGCGCCTGCGCTGCACCAATGGGGTGTGTCCAGGGCATTTTGCAAGTTTCATGCACGGCCCAGCCTGGCGCAGGGAGACGCACCCACGCCTCCGTCCTTCCCACCAGCGCAAGTAGCAGAGAGGGAGGAGAGAAGGCGTGAGTGGGTTTAACACAGCCGAGTGTTATCTTCACCAGTCAAATGAACGCCTCTCCTCGCCTTTAGATGCGCCGCAGGCGAGGCGCAGTGACAATTTCACCTCGGTGGTGAAGAAGGTCAAAGCCGCTGTCACTTTTAGAGCAACTGGGAGAGCGCAGGGGCCACCGGGCCGCTCATCAGAGGCCACGATGCATGTTGCCCTGTGGACCACCTCGCGGGACAGATGTAATCTGTTCCTGTGTCATAAATAGGAGTAAAAAATTAAGTGATAATTACATTTAAACACAGAAGCAGACTAATTCATTCATCATGCCTGTGATCCACCTGCATTTCTGGACTGTCATCGGCAAATAGCAGAACCTTTGGTGAAATACCCCCCCCCCCCCCCCCCCCCCCCCCCGATATCTCTTCCTCATCCTCCTTGCAATAATGTACTCCATCTTTTTAGATCACGTCAAGAACAGAGATTAAAACGGAGAAATATGGGCAATCACAGGTAACTCCTTAAGACACCAAGTGACTTACATTTATTCAGCGAGCGTCTCTCTCTTTTTTCTTTTCTTTTGAATTTCATGAGATGAGAGAAGCCGGATACTCCGTATCAGATGATGTGGCTGTTTGTGGTTGGCTGAGAGATGGCGCACCTTCCGCTTGTTTTTTTGGCACGAAATTGTCACTGCGCCAAGCTGAATCTGACGATACCTCTCCCTGGTGCGCCGTCACACCCATCTCGGCGCAGCCGGTCTACCAAATTGCCAAATTGGCTGCACACG
The DNA here is from genome assembly GCA_037902135.1 of Cetoscarus ocellatus. Lineage (NCBI taxonomy): Eukaryota > Metazoa > Chordata > Actinopteri > Labriformes > Labridae > Cetoscarus > Cetoscarus ocellatus. The sequence continues at coordinate 45,183 of JBAMNC010000276.1, forward strand.
GTGGTGCGCCGGACGAAATTACCACTGCGCGGGGTGCGCCAGGCTGCGCCAACCTGCGCCACCTTGAGTTGCGCAAGGAAATTAGGGCCCATTATTTTGCTTGATCATTTCTCCCCTTTAGTAAAACCAATTGGTATTGTATTTAATTTATGGAAAAGCCTGATTAGTCAACAATGTACAACTTGTAAGAATTGTGCATTTATGGAATGAGCAACCCAGCTGAACGAGGGTAGTGCCTCAAAGAAATGTGCCAAAATCCTTGGAACTGGCCTTCTTTGAGTTAATAGTTCTGCTTAGAGCATGAGAAATAAATGGCTATAATTAGAATAAAAACTGCACATTTTTAGTTTAAAAGAGCATGGTCAAATGTCTGAGGTAAATAATAAAAAAAGAACAACAATATTTGTATTATAATGTTTCATCATTACTTGATATAATATACTAACCTCACAATAAAACCCATTAAATTGAATAATACCCCGGGTTTGCTAATGAGGCTTTGCTGAGGCCCTGCTAATGAGGCTTTCCAACAATATAAAATACAATTCAAAGTGGTATTATTAAAGGGGAGAAATTATTAACCAAAATAACGTTTCCAAACTTGTTTTAAGAAATTAAATTTTAAACCTGTTATGAGGTCCAGAAGCTGGCAGTGCTAGCAATGCTCATGTTAGTGGCACTGTGCTTGATAATATCAGTGAACACTGCATTAGCTCGCTTGCTGTTGTGATATTTGGCCAAATTCAGCCCACAATACCAAACTTTTTGGTCCACTTGCCCTGTTTGGTCCTTGTTTGGTTTAATTGGCTTTACCCTGAACTGAACTCTGCTCTGCTTAGAAGTGAACAAAGACCCCCTGTTTTCAGGCGGACCAGAGTTCAGTTCTTTAGTCCGAACCAGAGATCTTTGAGCATTCACACCACCCCTAGTAAACTGAACTTCCCAAAAAAGTGAAACAGAGTTTGTTTGGTCTTGGCCAAACTTTTTAAGGGGCATAAATCTGAATCAAAGAAGAAAGTTTGCTGCTTTTTCTGAATTCCTTGAATAAGCTTGGATTTGCTAAACTTAAGTGCAGATAGCAAGTCATCGGTCAATTAGCTGAAAAGAATAAAGTTATTTCTGCAACTTCTTCCATTTAGACCATGATATTTCTTTGTTATTAAGTACATCTTGCTTTTTTTTTTTCTTAATCGTCTAATAATGCTTCTTAAATATGGTACAATAACAATAAAGCACTTCTGACAAACAAACACATACCACTAATTTCATACTCAAATGCATTTGTTATTAAATTACATTTTCGTCTTGTTTACAATCAACAACTATTTATAAACGACCTTGGGGCAGGACTGAGTAAAGAGGTAGACTGCATGTACCCACTTGGCAGCCAGTTGCCAACCCCTTTGGAGGTTTTCACACTTCCTTGTTGAAAAAAGTAAGTAAAGCATTGTCTGAATGAGGATGACTTCTGTTCTACTTTTACCAGGTTACACTTCCACGTGTAGGAAGAATTAAAACACTACAAAGCTATGTAAACTGACAATCTGTTAAATCAACTGCCAATGGAAAACATAAAATACAGTTTGTGGTGGTGTCAGCCACCCTTTCCAAAGATTAACTTCTTTACAGACAGCCAAAAAATGTGATTGGACTTTCCCACAAAATATGCTAGAGGACTTTTTTTTTTTTTTTTTTTTTTTTTCTCTTGTGTCTTCCACATGTAGGTTAGAGGTTGGTTTTAACTTTATCCTTATAAAACTCAAAGAAAGAAGAGCAACAGGGGCCTGACAATAAATCCTGCGGGACAGAATAACAGCCAGCCCTGCTCCCATCCATCTGTTTGATGGAAGTCAAACATGCTTTCTGGCTTTGGTTGGACGGCTCACATCTAAGTATGTGGAAGAGACTTGTGCTTTGACTTTTCCCCCTCCATATGTCCACAAACAGGCGCATACTTCCTTCATAACTTATCTTGCAAAAATTAAACCAGTCAGGTGAATACTCCAGTTAAAAAGGTGGGATTTTTGATGAAATTTGAAGATGAAGAAGTCATTGTTTAAAATTTTTGGCGAGAGTGAGTCCCAGAGGCTGGGAGCAGAGCAGCTGAGCAGTACAATGAATGGAAGAAGACCTGGGTGTACAGGAGTGCGTGCTGAAGAGACCATATTTTGCCTAAAATCATATGTTCAAATTTGATGAATTTTCACAACCAGTGATGTTAAAAAAGAACTTAAGTTTTCATAGTGCCATATTCTCTCTTGGACTGAGACTCTGTTATAGCTTCTGTGCCTTTATGTCCCTCTTCGCCACGTCATTGGTTGACAGGTTAACTCTGTGGTAACTGGTCAGTTTTGACCTCTCAGTGCCATGTTGTCTACAGCTCTGCATTCATTCTAAAGTCTCTTCTGCAATGAGCTTGCTATCACGAGCCAATGGGCTTAAACTGCTGATCAAACAATGGTAGGATGTCACAATGGTAGGTCCATTCAGAGGTGCCGAGGAACAAGGCGCTGAAGGCAGTCCTGGAGTCCTGATGATGGGCTTTTTGTCTTGTTAATAGAAGTGCTCTACCAAGCCTAAGAGACATTTTAAATAGACTAAGGGGTGAGTAAAACTCTAGAAAAAGCATTATTTGGGCTCTTAAATGTTAAGAAGTTGCTGTTACTCAAGGCAATGTAGTTACTGATTTGTATCCAACTCTTTTTGAGACGACCTGTCATCAGTAGCCTGTCTGTGGAAAAATCATGTGTGAAAATCCTGCCCTGTCTCGAGAAGGGACTTGCCTGTTATTGGCCTTTGAAAGGCAATGAGCCCATTGTTTTCAGGGTGTTTAAGAATTTGCCCCCTATGTGCTGAGGGACCGACAATGCCCTTTTTCTGGGGATTTCTCTGGCTAAGTAGAACAAACATCAAAAAGAAAAAAGTGAGTTGTCTACTACATATTCAGTCTCAACCTCCTGGTGGCAAATGTTTTTTTAAGCTCCTCATAAAGACCACATGGCGGGCCAGGCAGAGTTCATCAGTGGTTAAAATGTGGAGCATTAAGCAGCAGAAAGTCTCAGTCCAGTCCTGGAAAGTCTAAAGGTTTCTAAAGATCCAGACAGCCAGAAGGATATTTGGACTGGTGCAGGGTGGCTGACGGACTGTAATCACTTGACCACCATGGCACTGTGATTTCCAGGGCAGGATCTGGCCTTTCATGTGGCATGTGCTTGCACCAGCACATGGGCGAACACAGAGCACCATTCAATAAGTGGATGCCTGCACAGCCCCACTTTTATAATGCCCCTCGGGCACCAAATTTCCTAATGTAATTGCAATGAATTGAATCAAGAATTGCAAACAGCGCTGACGTAGTTTGACTCAGAACACAGCCTTGTTCAAAGAGCTGGTCAAGCAGCACACACACACTTGTGCACACACACATACACAGACACACATTTCCTGCCCAGTGAGCCAGCAGTCAAAAGTTCAAGGCACCCGCCGAGTGGATTTAAAATCCCACAGCCTGCACATGTAAGAAGTCTGGATGAGCAGCAGTTTGTTTACACTCTGCACTGACAGGCCTCCTTTTGTGGTGAGCTATCAGTGGAGTGTTGAGGCTGGAGGAAAACTCTGGGCCGAGTGTGCTTTATCTGAGCCGGGCAGATTACAGCCAGTGACATGGGGGCCAGCCAAGAGGATTGGAAGGTAAGCAGCCTAAAACCTGCGAGAACCAGACAAGCCCTCATGCCCAGTGTTGCACTTGATTAGCACTTTCCTGGGAGACACTCGCATCACATGACTCTGGGGATCAAGGTCTTATGTCTGCAAAGAAGAGCTGTTTAATCTTGGGGATTGCTCTTTTGATGGCACCTCGTAGGAGGTGGCGGGGTACACCGAATCATCCTTCACAGCCAATCAGTGTTTCTTCAAAAGCAGGGAAACATCGGCTGATTGGCTGTGATTTATCTCAGACTGGATGTTGCATCTCCAATTGATCAGACAGTGCTTGTAAAAGTTCAGACAGTCTAATTTAATTTGTTAGATTGATGTTGCATGGCTTAATCAAAGTAAGTGGATTCAGCCTGCTGTGTTTGTTGACGAGTTTTTAATGTTTGGAAACATGTTTTAGCCAACATTAAGGATTATCTTGTTAGAGTTTTCCATCATATTGAGGATTCAACTATATATATATATATATATATATATATATATATATATATATATATATATATATATATATATATATATATATATGTATGTATGTATGTATATATACATACATACATATATATGCATATGTATATATATACTGGGTGTGGATTTGTACTCACTTTATATAATTCCAGAAGTATTTTATTTTAGGAAGGGGGCTTAAGCAGCCTCCAAATGGAACTCATAAAGATGCTGTGCTCATGCAAGGCTTTGTTTCCAAGTGGTAGCCATATGGGACTGTTGCACGGATGCCAAAGCATTGCCCTTTCTCTTTCTCTTCTTGACTTTCTTCATGAAAATTCAATCAGTACATCATCTCCATGTCTATATTCTTCATGCAAAGAAACAACAGACATGCCCATAAAGGTCTCATGCTGGGCCTTCACTTGCATTATCTCCTTTTGGCTCTGTGTATGACTAAAAATTCCAGTCTATTGGCTCCAACAGTTCAAAAACATAAACAAATACAGCCCAATTTTGACTTCATTCAGAAAAGTCCACAACATGCTGTTTCTGCAGTTGTGAATATTCCAGCAGTTGTCAGCATTATGGTGATTGTGAAGTACAGACCCACAGCCTCAGGGTCACCTGCTTTCTCTAAAGGAGCAAACAGAAATGACCAAGTTCCCCCAAAACAGCCCAAATTGCACCAAGAATGTAAAAGGTTATTTCAAGTCTGATCTCCAAAAAGTATTCATACAAATTCCTGCTCAATGTCTTTAATTTGGCATTATTTATAAGAAGTTTTAAATGTAAACCCAATGTGCCTTAGAGAGGATGAAAACAAACATAAAAATCTACTACTAAACACAAAACCTTTTGTTACAATAAAAAAAAAATTACCCATTGTAAATCCAAGGTGCAACAAAAGAGGTCATAAAAATGAAAGTAATTTGCAACAATTATTTGAAATGCTTAACAATTGCAGTGGCAGTAAAAGTATGCCTTCCAATAGTAGTCACAGCAATTGAACTAAGAAGGACCAAAGTCTTATCTTCACAGGTCTGTGTGCCAAGTTTCCTCTGCTTACCCGACCAACCAGTTGTGTTGCTACTGAAGTGACAAAGACATAACCCACTGGGCTTGTCTCACTAAACTACTGCCATTTGTGTGAACAAGGACACACAACCACAAACACTGTGTTACCACTAAACCTGGATTAAACCAGGATTCAACCCTGCAGTGAGATTTGAGAATTTTGCCCTCAGTGACCCATGATTACCTTTGATTTACTGAGAGCTACCGGGTTATAAACTCAGTTCACCAACAGTCATCAGAAAACATATCATTAAAGTTATCCAGATGTCAGCAAGCCAAGTCAAAAAATGATAAGGTGCTCCTGAGACTCAGAACAGACCAGAGAGTTTCAGATCTTAGCCTCTTTAAAAAGTGGCAACCACAGACAGGAAAACAGTCCCAGATGATTCTGATTATGATGAACTTTTCTCCATTAATGTCCTCCAGTTTAGACCACACATCTGCTGCTTTTAGTAAGAAGAATAAACAGTAGTGACTCCATGGACACTTTCTCATAGAATCAATGCTCTCAAGGTGTAATGATGAAAAAGATTCTTTGTAATGCTCTGTGAAAAGGGACATACTGTTACTGTATTTGTGTTGCCATGCAGAGGTAAAATCTAGTTGGGCTTTCTCACTCTCATTGACTCTTGAACCCATGGCAACCTGAAATGGAGTCATAATAAGCAAACATTTTTGTACATATGATTTGAGTTTTGAAAAGCTCTGACTCTGTAAATGTTGGTTAGTTAGTTTTAGTATGTTTATTTGTCCCCATGGGGAAATTGGGGTGTGGCAGGAATCACCAGCATTTGGCAACAAAATACCAAATTAACACTAATGTGGTGTTAAAATGAAATAAATAAATACCTATCTACATCAACTAAATAAACAATGCACTCACACTAGGGCTGGGTATTGTTAAGAACCTCACAATTCGATTGGATTTCAATTCTTTAGGTTGCGATTCGATTCAATATTGATTTAAATGCTTCAATGTCGAGTCACTAAAAAGTAGAAAAGCACAAATAATTAGACAATAATGTTGGCCAGTTTTGAATTTTTATTTTCATGCCAATGTTAACTCGTGGTATGTCACCTCATTTCTGAGCAATCAAACATCTAAAAATAAAAAATTGCACAATATTAAATTATTTGTGCATATGGAGTACAAAGGTAAAAACATGACAGTTAATACTATAATTATAAATGTCCACCTGGTCTTTTTGTCTTTTTTTGTCAATGAATGTGTCAGGAATTGTCATTTGAATATTATTTTTTACCCTTTTTCATGAGAAATAAAAGAAAACAATTCTGGCAAGTATTTGTAATTATCATGTTATATATGCTGTGTGTAATTACAAGAAAAGAATAAAAACGGATTTGAATTTTCAACAGGATTTTCTTCATAAGAAATTGTAATGGAATATGGAGAAATTTTTTGAGATGACCAAAAATAACCTTAACCTATTTAACATACACTCAAACATTTTTGTTTGCCTACAGCATTTTGTGTCATTGTTACAGCCTGTTATATTAGACCATGTCCGGGCTTTTTTCTAACTGATGATAGTCCCTGAAGCAGTTCCTGTCCAGCTGAAGACAGAGATCTTGACATTTCTTCCTCCAATAGTTCCAAAATTACTATTTATGGAATCCATAAAACATGAACTATGATGAAAAAGACGATCGATGACAAAAAAGACGATAAGACAGGGGGAAAATACGTGGGAAATACGGCAAAACACAAAGAAAATACAGCAAAAGATCGGAAAGAAAACATTCAAGAATGATACCAATGCTGTTTACAATATTTTACATTGTTTCCACAGAAAATACAGATAAACCAATGATAAATCATTCACATGTTCGGCTTTCAATCCTCTCACTCTGCTGTTCGGCTGAGCTCAGTTCCTGTCCCTTCCCCTCAGTCCAGGCAGCCTCTACCGTAATGTTCCAGTCTGTACCTGAGGCGTTAATACTCAAGGAGTTACGGTAATTTGAATTCGAATCATGCATTCTTTTTCTGTCGCTGGAGACAGCTTTTTATTATAAGGGTAAACACTGAAAAAGTGCACAGCACCCCCCACTGGCCAGGAGGTGAAAAGATTCAGAGGATATGCTGAATCAATATTAAATTTGGGGGGGATATTGCAATGCATTGATTAATCGATATTTTTACCTACCCCTACCTCACACAAAAGAGAAAATAAACTGGTCGTCATGGACAGGGGCAGAGTCCAGATCAGCTAAAACTACAAACCCAACTGTCGAAATGATTGTGTTGTATACTGCTCACGCCGCTCATTTGACGAGTTTTTGGATAAAGTGGGTCCTACATTTGGATTCACAAGCCTATCCACTGTCTCTCTCTCTTCTATCAATACAAGCACAAAAATGCCCAAAAAGAAAAAAAAAAAAAAAAACAGGGAAGGAAAAGAAAAAAGAAATTCTACAGACATGTGATATCTCAAAAACTCACGAAGGAGGATCAACAGTCAGGGTACTGAAGTATAATTTACAAATAAGAAAAAAATGTAGACATTGATTGTATTCTTGTGTTGTGTACTCAAACGTGGTCCAACTGTGCATTATACTGTGGTATACTTTTCAGCACTCATTCGGCTGTCCTGGCACGAGTTGTGTTTTGCAACAAAAATTATGGAGGACATTTGGGAGGTCTTGGATAAAAAAAAAAAGTGTTTTTGCACATACCGCTATGGTTGTTTTTTTGTAAAAGTATGCAACATTTTACAATATCTCCCCACCTGATCTATTGCTGTTGAAGATGTGCGGTCTGGGGCAGTCTGATCCTTTGTCATAAATATCAAACATATGCCATATCAGTGATGTACATCTGAGAAGCTCTAAACTGAGTTGGGAGTGTAAAATAGTTGTATAACACCAAACATCTGAGGACTTTATGGACAAGTTATAATTTGCCACCAACCTAAAACAGGGTCCTTCCCTCAGATTGTTTGGGGCCTGGCCTGGATGGTCAAATTAAGTCTAACCTATCTTTATATGGCCCCCTATTCAGTCCATCTTAATCTGTTAATTATGTTGTAAAGAGACCTTTTTTCTTCTCGTCATGTGCACATCTGGTGCTGTAGGTGTAGTTTCCACAGAGTGATCTGTAATCAAGACAAACCTCACAGTCACACTCACTGAGGGACTGACACCCCGACACTTATGAACTTAAGTAAATATCACACCCTCAGATTTATACTCAAAGTGATGTTTAGATAGAGGGCATGTGTCAGTGAGCAGAATATCAAACTTAATAGTGTTTAGCTTGCCCCATCAGTGCACCCTAGAGGTCAGGGACGTTACTACACGAATTCATAGTGCTTGACTGTAATGTCTGAGTCAAAAGAGGGTCAGAGCCCTGGAGCTCCAGCCTCTGGCTTGACAAATGCCCCTGAAGAGACAGATGTGATTCTTGAAAGTAAACTGTTGTTAAATATTTCTCCAAACAGAGTAAAATTATTATAAAACAATGTATAATAAGTTGTGTATGCATCTTAAAATCACCTGTGTCGATGATTCCAGGATTAGAGTGAAACCAGGACGGTAGAACAAGACCGCTGAAGGTGGAGAAGCCCAGGATGAGGAGGTTACGGGACGAGTTAAGGTCCACATACTGTGAGGGAGAAAGAAAGGAGAAAGATTTAAACCACACAATACAACACTGTTGTTTGACTGTGACAGAGTGCTCTGCTGCCTATGTGCGTCACGGCTCCCTTGTCTTTGCTGAAGGAAATGTAGGATGTTGGGAAGCTACTGCACTCAGTAAAATAACTAAGATACTGAAAAGATATTTAACAACAGCTCTACCACAAAGCTAATGGAAAATCTCGGGAAACCACCAAGGCTATATGCGTTGTGACATTACTGCCCATGACTGTTAAGAGGGTCATGCACATGTGGGGCCCTTGGTCTTAAACCAAGGCTAGTTTGTGTGTTAATCCACCCCAGATTACAAAGCGAAATCTGCAAAGACAATTGAACACCATCAGAGTTAGAATTTAATGAACAAAGTGTCTATATAAGTTGTTTTCAAACTTTTTAGAAAGCTCAGCTCTCATCAAGTGCGTTTGCTGACTCTTTTGAAATTAAAATGAAAAACTTTCTATTACTTAACAGTGTAACTTTTGATCAACACTTCTAGGAATGCACTCTCTTAGACTATTTTTTAAGTACTTCAGGTATATAACTCTGTATTAACACTGCAAAGCGTAAATATTGCTGTATTTATTTACAATATAATAATGGGGAAAATAAGATGAGAAAGGTTGTCAAAGGAGCACAAACCTCCACCAAGGTAGCTCACATATTGCTGTTACATCTATAAGCAATAGTTCCATGATAAAGTTACCATCATAATATGATTCATGACCGTGAAAACCCACACCTAGCACTCAGAATCATGCTGATGTCATTATTAGTTAGACAGTAATTGAGCAAAAACAATTGGTTATCTGGATCACCACCAAAATCGAATCATTTTTAAAGTCCATCCAGTAGTTTTTGCGTAATCTGGCTAACAGACAAACAAACAGGACCAAACACATAACCTTCTTGGCGGAGGTGAAAAAAAAAAGAAAATTGCATTGGGCGTGGGCTTGTGGCTTCTTTACCTCTTTGTCAAATGTTGAGGGATGGGTGGGATGATTGACTCTACTAGTGTCACTTAAAAGTATTGAGTTAAAACCTCAGAGTTTAAGATCTTACAGTGACGCCCATGGATTTAATTTACTGAAGTATCTTAACACTTGTTTGGACACCAACTCTTTTTCAACTGAGAGTGAACAGTCAGGGATTTTACATAATCCAAAATATAATAAACTCTGCACTTGCTGAAATTTTACCAACACTGAAACTTTAACTCAATTTGCTGTAAAATTCTGTCAGTGTTATTTTAATTGTTTAAAGTATGTGCTGGTGCTGGTGCTTCGGTTACTTCAGAGTTGACGGGTGTTTTAGCAACATGGTATAACCCAATAACTTGAGCTGCAGCAGCTAATAACCTTGTTAGACCAAATAATTGATTTCTGTCCCGAATCTCTGAAAAATATTTCTATAACATGTTACATTGGTAGGCTTAAACCTGTTGTGTCATACAGAAGATAATCATTTGAGTGAGTTATCATCTAAACGATGTGTGATTCACAAAAAGAGATCTGTCCTTCTCAAAATGGCCTCCAATTTGACTGCCACATTTTATGGGGGCAGGAGAGGTTAGATTCTTAAAAATACAAATCTAAGTTGTTTTTTAACCCTTTAACGTCTGTTGTATCATATTTCATGCATACTTTTATGATACCTCTGTCTAATCTATATGATAAACAAATTACTAAAAAAACTTTGGAATACAATCAGATAAATTATAAAAATGTCCTCAAGTGGATTAGCAGTTGCCAAAAACACCTAATGTATCAAATGACAAACAAAAAATAGATATGTTAAATTTCATGGAAATTCTGATTTTTTATGATTTCAGTAGAAAATGAAATAAACATTTCAGCTCCAAAAAATTAGAATTTTCTGGCTATAATTTGTGTTTTCAGGTATTAAAGGGTTAATGAAGAATTTAATGTTTTTAGACTTGAAATACCTCTTTTTCTTTTGTAAAGAGGATTCAAAATGGGTGATTTGTACATATGATGTAAAGAATGGTGGCAGTATTAATGCATGAATAGGACAGGATCAGCAAACAGATAAGGGAGACTTAAAGCAGCACGAAGTAAGATTCTGGCTTTTCAGCTCTCTAGGGGCCTCTATGGTCGTTGAGTGTAACTGCGCGGTTGTAAAAACAGAGCGCCTCACATCAACGTGCATTTGTTGACATACAGAGGGAGGAGAAGCGAGCCGACAGGATGTCCTGAGAGACAAATAAACCATGTGGACTGATAAAGTAGTCTGATCATGTTTCTATTTCACAGCAGCTGCTTTGATGGAGTCATTTTTCCAGCCCCATTAAACAAAACACCAGAGAAGTCGTCTGAAAAGCTTCGGTTACGCATTAGCTCTTCTGATCTCCTAATCAGTGACATGTATGTCTAGTGTTTTTCAGTTCATGTTCCAAACAAAGTCCATGCAGTCTCTTATTGTGAATACATACCGTGATGTAGCACTAAAGGCTTTGAGCTACACCCTGAGAGGGAGGTGCAGCTGATCACACAAAAACTAAATTCGCTTAGACAATACGGCAAACAGTTTGTGGAGAAAAACACTGAACTCTGTGTTCTTATGATTTAGTGTTACTAAGTAATAAAATATATTTGGAGCTTGATTTTCAAATATCCCCTTAAACTCCCTGCAGCATCAGAACAACCTGACAGACACATTGGACGTTTTGTGGTTCCCGGTAAGAACATTCTGGTACTCCCTAACAAATAGCACCAAGTGGTACACTCTGCACTGAGACGATTTTATGGAAGAGCTGAAGTATACACCAAAATAACTCTCTGAGACTGGGTTGGATGTTTCTCTGTATGTTGATGGAATTTATTCCAACGCCCAAATTTCCCAACAAGGGTCAGTGACTCCCATACTAAAGATGTGAGGTTGACATGTAAAAAGAGCAGCAGAAAAAAATATCTGACATGTAGCTTAAAATTATTTTGCTATCTCAAAAACAGCTGGATACACTCTGATTTAATTATTTAACTTGATTCTTCATTGATTTTTTTTTTCCTAGATGAGGGTTGGCAACTTTAGTCACCAAGAAGGCCACACTTAAAATTATCATGGCCAGAGGGCCATTATTTGCAGTTATTAACATTCGCATTTTCTTAATCTAATGAGCTAAACCATACTTTTTATACAAGTTACAGAACACTTACAGGTTATTAAAGTGCATATTACTGACATTTTTAATTCTTTAGTTCCACAGAAGCAATTACAGCCAATCAAAGCTCTTATGATTTCTTGAAATATTTCCATGTCAAATATTGTTAGGGCAGATTTTAGTCAGAATGTCTACATGTACATGCAGTTTTTTTGTATTTTAACTTGACTGGTTTGCCACATGTGGCCCCCTGGCTGCCAGTTTTCCACCTGTGTCTTAGATGTTTTTTTTGCACGACAACCATGGAGCGTATCAGGAATGCTGGTGGCCTTGTGGTCAGAAGCCTAGTGTTTAGACACTGAAGTCCTTGAGGCCAGCAACCAAGATACAAGTCCCACACATTCTCTGTATGTCATTCCCCACTCTCTCTCTTTTTCTTTATTTCAACATTTGCTGTTGTCTGACCTAACGAGGCGAAGGCCCTAAAATAACAAACAACCGTGGGAAAAATGTCAAACTTGGCTGTATGCGTATGCAGATACTAGTGTAATAAAAACAATGAGAAACATGTAAGTGATATTTCAAATTCAAATGTATTTCTTAAGAAGCTGGAAAGATTAAGAAAAAATAATAAGTCAGAAAAAGGAGTTTTAAATAAACAAAACAAAAAATGGACCAACAGCTGTGACATTGTTCAAAGACACAACTTCAAGTATTTCACATCTGACAAGAATAATTGTTTTTCTACTTGACAAATATACCACTTAGCAGCCTCTTGAAGCAACAAGATTTCCAGTTTATTTCCTCTGATGCTCTGCCAGTCCTGCCCTGCATCAGGACTGCTCTATTGCTTTCCACCCTGCATCCCCTTGACACCCGATTGTAGGCTCTGATGAGTCATAATTCAATCATCTGAGCAACATCCTACCAATTAGTGGTCTATTTATGCTGCAGGACCTCCGGATTGGTTTTCTCTGTTATCCTGCCAGCTCTGCCCTGTATAAGTACTGCACTCTTGCTTCCCACCCTGGTGTTAAGCTGGGTGACAACATGTGTCATGATTCAATCATCTGACAATCATAATAACAATTATCAGTCCATTTATGCTGCAAGATTTCTGGTTTATCTGCTCTGGTGCTCTGCCAGCTCTGCCCTGTATCAGCCCTGCTCTCTCACTCTCTACCCTCCACCACCCTCTTTTGACTTTGAAAGGCTGTTGGAGTTATTTTTTCTTATCACTAACGTTAGTTGCAGTTTTTCTGTAAAGTTCTTTCATTGCTTTATGTACTCTGGGAGGGTAGCTTCAGATGTGATCAGCAGTAAAGTCATTCCACATCCTGAAGGTCAGAAGTTCAATCCTCTGCTCCTGTAGTTACATGTCAATGTGCCAAGACACTTGACCCCAAACCGCTCCCGGTGCTGCGTCAGTGCATGTGTATGAACAGGATTAGCTAATACTGATTCACTAATACTGACGGACGTGCAACATAGAAGCCTCCATCATGAGGGTGTGAGAGTAGAGTGTGACCTGCGGTTTAGAAAGTGCTCTGAGTAATCAGTTAACTGGAAAAGTTCAGAAATTGAAATAAAATTAAAATAAAAAATCAAATCTGTTTGTTTATTTGTTTTTTAAATGTACCAAATCTTATTTTTTATAATCTCCTTGCCCTGCTCTCACTTGTAAAGTAGCTCTGTGTCAATCACTCAATAAAAATATTTGAACTTTTTTTTTTCTGTTTTGTTTTATCTTTGAGTCCATATTAATGAAGTTCAGCAGTTTTCACCAGTTTATTGATGCATAAATCAGGTAAATTCATTTATTTCATTTAAGTTGATGCTCCATTGAAACGTAAATATGATCTGAAACACTGACTGAGAGGCAGGAGGCAGCTTCAGAGTCCTTATTCTGTCAAATACACCATTTAATCCTGCTGTTCATTCATCAGTGTGCTGATCAGTGATGTCCAGTGTTCCTCTGTTGATGTGACAGAATTTACACTTTTCAGGAGTTCATCTTTAACTGATTTCTCTGTGTGAGTAAACCAGTAAACAATGAAGATCAGAGACTGAGTTATGAAAGGCGTGGCACGGTGTTGCAGCAGGTAGTGCACGTGCCACACAGCAGGAAGGTACACCCTGTGTTGTTCAGAGCCTTTCTGTGTGGAGTTTGCATATTCTCCTTGTGCATGGGTTGGTTTTCTCAGGGCACTAATCTTCCTCCCACAGACCAAAAATTGCCTATAGGTGTGAGTGAGACACCTATAGGCTATGGTTTTATTCTGTAATTTGTATTGACTTCAGCAAAGTCAAATTTACTTCCAGTTTAAGTGACCCTGCTTTTATTTTGAAGGGAAAATTAGTGACAAAAAATAAGAATAGGTTTTGTAGTTAGCGACGTTGACTTACACGTGCAGCAAAAACAAAGAAAACAGCGGATTACAACAGTGTGGGAGAGCAGGAAATGAGGACATGATTAATTTTACAGGTTGCAGATTACCTTTGAATTGTTCCTGGAACTATCTGTGACTTTTTATTATTTATAATATATACTTCCAAAGCATTATGTGTATTTGATCTAACCTGCCACACCAGGTGGACCATTTATTTCACTAGCCAATTTGGGCAACAGTCCAGCATATCTAGAAGGTGATTGGGTGATTGTTCTGTCAATCACATTCAGTACTGGCCAATCAGATAATGTAGTAGGCGGCACCACTGTAGTTATGTAAAATACAAAACATAAGCCACCACATGCTGCAAGTGGAGCAAAAATATCCTTTTTATTGGGAAGTGCTTTCAGTGTTTTTATTTATCAGTCGTTTAATAAAGAAATGTGGTCCAAAGCCCATGGAACTGCTACTGAAGCTATTAGCATCTATGCTAATCTCTGTGAAAGCACTAATTTCAAGCTGTTGTTTCGGTTGTAGCTCCTTCCTCTTCCGGCCCTATAGATTGCTGATTAGGCCGTGCTGAGAAAAAACATTGTAGAGCTTTGCAAAATGGATCTGCCTGATTACCAACATTGAATCAGGGGGGACCCAGCTGCACTGCAAGGTCATATTTCATCTGCTGAACTGAGTTTCTTTGTTCATTCATTGGGTCTACAGACCTCAACATTGACACTTTGCCTTTCTCTCTTAGTGCTTTTCCACATGTGGTATCTGCTCAGCTCAGCTCAGCTCTGCATGGTTTGGTTCTCCCTGCTCTGTTTTCCTTCCTAGTTTAGACTGTTTCAGTACCTAAGGTGAGACTGCCAGAGGGTGGCTTTTGGACACTACGGTAACATTTTCACAAAAACAAAGAAGCTGACAGAGATGATAGAGCTGCCGGCCTCTTTGTGGATTTTTGTCACAGTTAAGAGATGATTTTTGTTCCAAAGATGGTTGCAAGTTGCAACACAATATGCTGTTTAAGCAGGCAGGGAAAGTTTGGGAAGACATACAGCATTACAGAGCCAACAACAGTGGCATCAGTACCCTCGATCGCAGCAATACTCTGACCAATTGAATGTCGGCAGCGCCACATCATGTTTAGTCTCAGCTTAGCTTGGATGTGATATGAAAAACTGTGCCAGGTACGAGGCAGGATCCCTAATGGAAAACCAAACAAACTGAGTTTAGCCTAGTCTGTGAATTTGAAAATTAATTAACAGTTAAAATGTATGTCAATGGATTTAAATTATTTTTCTCAATGTTTATTTCACTTATTAATAAAAGAAAGCACTTCAATACAAACAAGCAAAAAACAGAAATAATAAATGAAAAGGAGCAGGGAGAGGAATAATCGTATATGATCAGCCCCTGTTTTAAAAGACACTAATTGATAATGTAGATAATAAAACACAAAAACTTTAAAGCAAATCGCTGCAGGGCCAAGGAACCCCTCACTCCCATCTACAAGATACATGGATTAAATTTACAGTTTATCTGAAAAAAGAAGGTAAAATAATAATAATAATAATAGTAATAATAATGAACCCACAAATACACGGACAGAAAAAAATTTGCTTTTAGGTCTCATCATATCTCCTTATTGTTTTTATTTTAATTTTAAATATGAATTTTGTCTCACTATCAAGATTGTTCCATAAACTAACTCCTCTCACATAGATGCAATTTTCCATCAGTTGGTTCTACACCTTGACTTTTTAGATATCTCTGTTCCCTTTGAGTTATACTGACTGTCTTTCACTGTGTTTGTACCAAGTTACTGTGATCAATTGTAAAACAGTGTAACAGAATCTCTGTTGTTTCAAAAGATTCCTTCGGCAGACCAACAGCTAAATTCTTGGTGTCCAGATAAATGTATGGAAACGTTTGATTGGAGGATGTTTTCATGGCTCAGGATCATAATTTTAAAAGGAGGAGAACCATTTAGGAAAACTAAATTCATAAGATCTTTTGGAATAAGAGTGCTCCACAAATAAAATTTGGCATGCTGTAATGCTGAATTATGTTTACCTGGAGGTTGGATATTCCCACTGCAGCAATCATTCCAAACATAACGAGGAACATGCCTCCAATAACAGGGTCTGGGATGGTGATAAATACTGCTCCGAACTTCCCAAAGATTCCCAGGACGATCATCAGGATGCCAGTTGTTTGGAGGACCAGCCTGCTGCCAACCTGAAATAAAAACAACCACAGAGATTCATTATGAAGAGCAGACCGTACAGGATGGCATCATCTGTCCTCCTTACCATGCCAGCTTTGGTTTAACAACAGCACGAAGTGGGAAACTTTAATATGTGATTGTTTAGAGTAAGAGGCCGACAGAGAAAAAAGAGTGGAGAGGAAGAGGAGGCCTGCTGAGCCCATAAAACGCCCAGCAGGAGCATTGGGTTTAATCTGCAGGAGAAGCTGCGCTCTACAAAGACTGGCTGTTATTTTAAACAGGCTTCAATACATCAAACTGACACCTCGGCTTACCACTATATACTTTTCACATACCAGGGGAGCCAAATATGTAAGGTAAAAGAGGATTTTTTTCCTGGCTCAAAAAACAAATCCCTTAAGCAGAGCCTTTCTGGTGGAGCAGGTAGAATACAGCTGACATGTCAACAAAATGCAGCATCTGCTGTAAAAATAATACATTCATTAAACACTGGCCTTTAGGACAATAGTGTGGCAATAGAGTTTGGTTTTGATTGTGTTTGTCTGATCAGGCAAGGCTTTTATTTATCAGAATGTAGAGATCAGTCTTTTTTTCTTTCATTCAATCTTTATTTGGTAATTTATAACAAGTGTTCAAGGCACTTTACAATAGAGCTGGCTGAAGACAAACTCTTCATTTATAGATACACAAATATATATATATATATATATATATATATATATATATATATATATATATATATATATATATATATATATGTATATACACATATACACACACACATATATATATACACACACACCCACACACATATATGTATGTATATGTATATATATATATATGTGTGTGTGTGTGTGTATATATATATATATATATATATATATATATATATATATATATATATATATATATATATATATATATATATATATATATATATATATATATATGTACACACATACATACATACATCCAGAGATGTATGTATGTATGTGTGTATATATATATAAACTTACTTACTTAAACTTTACTAGTATTCAGTTATGGATTATTAGAAGTTTCATTTTATCCAAGGGTAAAACATGACTTCAGAAATTCAAGGAAACATAAAAAATGCCTTACCTTTTACACTTCATATTTTAGTCGACTAAGTTTACAGTGTATTTCATTGACCAAACTGTTGTTAAATTTCATCAACTAAAACTAGACTAAAATTAAAACAATTTAAATGACTAAATTATGACTAACATTAAAAGATAGTTAAGGCAAAAGACTATAATTAAAACTAAATTCAAAAGTGCTGTCAAAATTAACACTGTTTGTGGTATCTGCTCAACTCGATTTGACCTCACATGGTTCGGATACAACCTGCTTCCTTTTGCATTACAGTACAGACTTTGTCAGTACCTTTTAAAAGTGGACAGGTTGTATTGAAGTGGATCTACTGATTATTATTGATTTCAAACCCCATCCTCATTGGTTATCCGTCTGTAGTTTGTGAAAATCTCACTTTTTGGTAGTACTTCATGCAGCTACCCCTAAAAATATCTGAGACATCCTGTTATGAAAAGCACTCCCGAGAGATTTTTGCTCCTTGTGGGATTCATACCACATGTCCATCGATGAAATTCCTGTCTGTGCCCACTAAAACACCCTGCCTAGCTTCCTGCATGAACTTTATCAGTTTCTGGACCATGTGTCTACAGATTTTTCTCACAGACACTGATTTGTCTTTCTTTACTTTCATCACGTAGCATTAGAAGCAGCTATCTTTTTTTGGTTGTTCATCTGGTTATTTATGCCTATGGGGAGTTTTTCGTTTTATCAGACTGTCAAACTGCGTCCAGCAAAGTCCACAACGTGCAGTTTCTGCACAGGTTAACCCATGAAGTTTAGAGACTTTGTAATCAAATGTTTGATTTGAGTACAGTCCTGTTTGTCTGGGAACAGGTCCAGTGATGTGCATTTGGTTCACTCACTCTCATTCTTTATTTGGATGTTCTTGGAGCTGCCTGTTGCTTTTCAATCTTATAGCAGGTTCCATGTACCATGATGGTTAACCTCATCATCACTGAGTGACGACTTTTTCTTAAATCAGAAATGTTATTTAGTAAATACAAAACCTTGTTTCTCTTCCTTGACATCTGTTTCTAAGACAAATGAACTCTCACTATGAAAGAATGAGATCAATTTTAGTCAGATAAAGGCTTTGTGCTCTTGAAAAAAAGTATGAGCAGTGGCGATAATGATTTGGGACATATATATTGTATATCAGCCAATAACTAATATGATGCAACAGTAATATATTAATAATATTATTCAGTTTAAATATATATGTAAATGTTGGTGTAATCATTTTTATTAAATATTCATTTTTGCTTTTCTTATTTATATATTTTTGATAGTTTGTAACAATGCATCTCTAGGCAATGGACAACGTTTCCTGCAGGGATGCACAATATTGGATTTCTGCTGATATCAGATATGCTTATATTTCGAAAGTCATTTTCACCAATACAGATATTTTCTGTAAAGGGTTAAGTCTTTACTGAACTAAAACTGACCTGTTCCTATTATTGTTACAGTTCATTTGTGTAAAAAAAGATGTGAAATCATTTTAATCTTTAATAAATGCTATTGATTCATAAAAGTGGACATTGCATGATGATAGTGCATTGTACATTCTGCTAATATCAAAGCCAATATATGGGCCGGTTTCAGATCTTCAGATCAGCCAATTGCAATAATCAACTTTTTAGGCAAATATCTGCTGATTGTGATAATAGTCCAATGATAACGTGCATCTCTCATTTTATGTGGCCCTCCTGATAATAGATGTGTCCCATTCCTGATCTGGATTACAGTGCAGGTCAGATAATATTATTATTGGTGGGAAAGATTTGGCTTGTTATCTGTTTAGTTTAGTTTAGTTTATTTGTTTGAACCATATTTTAAAAAAGGAAACTCAATCAATGAATAATTTACAATACAGTGCAGGGAGGGAACAGAATCCTGAGGGCTTATACTAAGTCCTCTCACATCTGAAATGAACATTGATGGTGAATCACAGTGTAGGGGGTAAAAACAGGAAATCCAATGATAAAATACAACACATTTCTGCTGCCTCCTGCCTGCTCTGTTTGTCTTCATACAGTCTGATTAAAGAAAGTGTTCGACACATTCATCAGGAATAATTCTATTAACTCTTAACTCTGGAAAACTTAATTTAAAGTGTGAATTTTACGTGATTTAATTAAACTTTTATAAGCTTTTACTTTCCTTTAGGAAAGGGTAACATTAACAGCACATCTGCTCTGCATAGGAATGTGGGTAATAAAAAAATTTTGGGTTTATTTCAAACGTGACATTTTGATCAAAAGAATTATCCACTTTATTTCTTAGTTGCTTGTATCTTAATTAAAAATGTTCACCAATGAGCGGGGATTAAACTTAATTAGACACATATGAGAGAGTGAAAAGAAACATGCGTTGGACCGAACTGCTCGTCCAAAGTGAAAAAAATAACACCATCAACAGAAAGTCAATGCTCTTGCAGTAGTGCCACCTAGCTGGTCAAGCTCTCAGCCAGACAGGCATTAATTCCACATAAATCAACTTTATTTATGCATTCCAGGAGTCATTGAGTCTGCCCTCCTTCACCTCCACACAGCCCTCAGTACATAACTGCATGCATCACATGTGCACAAATACTACAGTGTGTCACATGCTCGCACAGTGTGACTGTGACTGTGGGGAAAGTCTGGAATTAGCATGACAATCACAGTTTCCATCAAACAGGCCAAAGAGTTTAAACTTTTTATTCTATTTGGGAAACCTGTGACAAAATGTCCCCTGAAATCAGATCATTTTAAACACAAACCTTAAACTTGAACTTGGATTGTCTTACAGCTTCTTGTGACTTTATTTACAGTAAATCACAGAGGTATGCATTTCAGTCATAAAGCTCCTCTCTAAATAGGTCCATAAGAAGCTGAGATCTCTTCAGTCCAGCCACAGGGAGCTGGATTTGAAAATAAAATACTCCACGCAGCCTGTGCCACATTTAGGCTGAGTCCTCCCGCTGTTACAGCCCCGTCTCTGTAGATTTTAGCCTCAAGAAAGAGCTTCAATAAAAAGAAATTTAAAAACCAAAATAAAGCTGCCACATGTGACCCGATTCATTGATGAACTGATCAGTGATGAACATGTACAAACATAGAAGTGGCAAACTGGGCTTTTACTTTGAAAGGCAAAGACAGGGGGGTAACTGAGCTGTGTTTATCCTGTGACATATACTACTGCTTTGGAGATATCTGCAGGAACAAGGTAAATACAGCTGTCCTGTCTGTTATCCCAGAGACCAGAGTCTAAATTAACTTTTGCTTTACTCATGCTGCTCTTGGTCCTTGGATCTAAACCTAAAACCAGAGATCTCCACAGCTGAAGACCCGTTAAATCAGCTCCTACTTCTTTGTTTTATTTATTTTTGGTAGTTTTTTTAACAATGATATTGATGTTTTGTTATTATTTTATGATTTTATTTGCTTTTTGGAACTATGATATCATATGGTTTTATTTGCTTTTAACTATTTTATCCTCATTTCTTATTTTAATTCATATCTGTGTAACATTGTTTCACTTCCTCCTGTTTTGTTTTTCTCCCTTTTAACCTCATTTTCTGGTCCTTCTGTTGTACAGTACTGGTTAACATTTTTTACATATATATGTGCTCCAGAAATAGATCTGACTTGACATAGACTCACCTGCCAACTTGGCAGTACCAACTCTGCCAACAAAAATAAGTTGTATTAACCCTTTAAAGGCCAGTATGTGTACACAACTCCCCTGCTTTTTAATTTTTAATAATTAAAAGCTAGAATAGTTTCAGTAAAGCGTATTTCAAGGAGTACTTGATTGTTATTAGGCCCGAGATGGGTCAGTGATTGGCATAAACATTGATTTTCATGTATTGTTATTAATTTTGCAGGCACTCTTGAAGAAAACGGTAAAAAGTGTACATTTTTTGCATCATGATTTGAAGAGAAAAAGTAGTGCCATCTGATTGACAAAAATAAAAAATAAAGAAATGAAAGCTGGTAGTCTAAAATGAAATCTAAACATGAAGGAATGCATTAGTTTAGAAGTAGATAAATGTGGGGTCAAAAATGGCATTTTTATTGTTTTTAATTTGACATTTTTGTCATCAGGAACAAATGTGTCATTTTTTTGTGTAACTTAGCAATTTTAGGCTAATTTAAGAAGCCGAGACGACAATTTTAAAATTTTCAGAAGTGACAATGCTCTGGCAAATTTGGGCTGCATTCATAATCTTTATAAGTCTGTTGCAGTGGTTAGGGATGCACTATATTAGTGGTACAATATCTGTTTCCACAGATATTGCCATAAAATGTTGATGCTCATTATTGGCAGATATTTAATTATTGCTGGTATTTGCAGCTGATATATTGGCATAAATACTGACCATATGTGTCACAAATATTGGTTTTACCTTCTCATCACTGATACTCTGTGAGTTGTGTTTGAATTGAAGATGATGCTTTGCTTGTCATCTCATGAAGGTTTATCCCTGCACAGATTTAATGTGTTTGGACCTGAAAATGATTATTGTTGAATGTTTTTGAAACTGTTCTTTTGATGGCGTGAGCAAATAATGCAACATTTTTGGTGCTAGAAGCAGTCAAAATTCATACATGGTAAATAAGACCCTAATTCACAATTTAGAAACGTAAAATGTATTCCAAGAGCTTTTTATATTAAGCATATAATATTTTATCTATTTATTTATTTATTTATTTTTTTGTCTGATTCATGTGAGTTTTATTGTCAGAGAGCACAAGAAATGTTTTTGGATGTGTAAATAAATGAAGTATTGAGTTTGTTTTATCCGGTTTCCATCCTCAAAGCATCAAGAGGAAACATCTGGTCTGAGTGTTTGGTCCGTTTTGATGTATTACCATGAAAAGTTTGTTACGTTAGGATTGAAAAAAAAATCCAACCCAATCAGTTTTAATGGCTTGTAGATTTATAGAACCAACGTTGATAATTCTTAACATGTTGGGCTCTAAAATCTGGATGAATAGGTCATGGAAATTTATCAACAAAGAAAAGTTTTTCCCAGGTGTCAGGGCTGTGAGCTGCACTGACTGACTACAGCCCTGTGAGAAGGTTTCAGTGTCACCACACCTCTGCACCTCCAGCAGCTTGAACGGCATGATGCTGGCGTCAGAATCTGTGATTTAAGGGCATGAGCTGCCAGGGTTTTTGTTTTATTTAGTTCAAGTTAAGCTCTTGTTTTTGTCTCGTTCCTCATGTCTCATTCTGTTCCCTGGTCCTCTGTGTTTCATTAGCCTGATTGTGTCCTCCTGTGTCGTCACGTCAGCGTCACCTGTGCCCCATTACTCCCGTGTGGATGAAGCTGCTTCTCCTTGTCCTGTCTGCTCCCCTGTGAGTTCCCCTGTAGCTCTGTGATCCTCCCCTGCTGTGTCCTCATGCTTCCTCTTCGTGTTCTGCAGAGTTTCTCAGAAGATCGTCTTTGAAAGTTTTCCTTGTGAGAATTACTTATACAGTAAAGAAGTGAGTTTTGTTGTTTGATCCTGCTTTTTTTTTTAAGTTTATTCCTGCACTAATGTACCTGACAATTAAATTTGCATCATGGGAGTGCCGAAGTGTGAGAGACATGGCATAGAAGCACCAACTGACAAAGCCCAGCACTGAAAAATAAAGCTAGTGTGGAAGTGCAAAGAATTAATATTCCTTGAGTGTTCACTGAAAACCCCATCTGCAGACATTGTTGCCACACATTAGAAAAATACATTCTACTAAGCTTTATTTTTTTTTTTTTGAGGATACATTTTTTTGGGCATTTTGTGCTTTCATTGATAGGAGAGAGAGAGACAGTGGATAGGGTTGTGAAAGGGGGGGAGAGAGAGTAGGGGAGGACACGCTACAAACTGTCTGGCAGAAGCATGTAAATGGGTCGTGCCTGGTTGCTTACTACTCCGCCAAGCCGGCACTCCAATTTACTAAGCTTTGAAAGTTTTACGCATGTGTGTTTTCTTAAACTAGTTTTCAAATGTATTAAAAAATCATGCCCTCTGGTTTTTCTCTAAATTTGTTCAAGGAAAATAACAGAGCAACAAGAAGCTCAGGGAGTGGAAACTTCAAACTTCAGCATTGTACAGTAGATCCACATTTGGACAGCCAACTTTCTTCATTAAAGGACAAAAGGCTGACACACGTCACCAACAAAAATAAAACTACAAATCTGAAGTCTTTCACCAAAAATGTCAAGTGCTGGATGAAAATATATATTATATTTATATAAATAACTAATAGCTAATTTGTAGTGGTTGTTAAAACTGTACATTCAATAGTTCAACAAGAGAAAAGAGTTGGAATTTTGAAACAAGTAAAAAACTTTACTTGTAGCACATCAGCTATGTCTTCTACTGAAACTACATTAAACTGCATCGTCTGCATCATCGTATAAAGTCAATGCAGTT
Organism: Cetoscarus ocellatus; assembly: GCA_037902135.1. NCBI lineage: Eukaryota > Metazoa > Chordata > Actinopteri > Labriformes > Labridae > Cetoscarus > Cetoscarus ocellatus. Next base: position 69,327 of record JBAMNC010000276.1, read on the forward strand.
CACTTGAAGCTCCAAAGGTTTCATGTTGTGATATGTTCATTTTTATGGCGCAAATTAATATGTTTACCGCCACGTTTGAGAACTGTTTGGGTTAATTGGATTATGTTTTCACACCTTATATTTGGTGTAAGGTTTTTCTTTTTTTTTTTTTTCAATTACTCCTTCTTTCTGACTATTTAAGGATTTAGGTTATGCCAAGTCAGGGGCGTGGTTGGTCCTACTGCAGGTCTCCTTTCAGAAGCCTGAGACCTGCCTTGACTCCACCTGTCTGTCTGTCTGTAGTTCGATGGACCCGTCCGTTCTCGTCTGATACTTTTTGCATAATATGAACAACAAGCCAGAGCCTCACATAAACCAAAATTGGTATCAACAGATAAAAGCTGCAAAAAAAAAAAACTTTTTTTTTTTTATTAGCAGCTATGGAAATTTCTGACAATATTTATTCCCAGTACTTCTGATATATATTTACCATATACACTCAACTGCAACTTTGTTAGGTACACCTTGCTGGTGCTGGAATTGACCTCTTTTGCTTTCATAGTTGCCTAATTCTTGCTGTCATAGATTCAACAAGGTACTGGAAACAGTCCTCAGAAACTGTGGTCTATAACATGATAACATTATACTATTATCCTCTCTATGATTTGGCTTTCTGGATTACGATTAACTCATTGTCATGTTCAAGAAACCAGTTTAAGATGATTTGATGTTTATGACATGACGCATTGTCCTGCGAGAAGTAGCCATCAGAAGATGGGTACGCTGTGGTCAAGATGATCAAAAAGGATCTAAAGAAAGATCTGAAATATTTGCTTCGAGCAGAAGGATTGTCTGAGCCAGTCCAAGGCTCTTAAGGAGCTAGTGGACAAGCACAGGACCATGATGAAGGAGTACCATTACTACAGTACAAGAAAAAGCAGCACTGCAGACTTATTAAAGCTCGGAGGAGGAGTGGACATTGATGAGCTGGACAGCAGTATGGATGACTGGAAGGAGGAGACCATTGAGTTTTTTATCAATGAAGAAATCATTCCCCTTGGAGATCTTAGCATGGACATGGTCAGCAGCAACATAAAGGTTGGCTGTGGTATTTAGATGATGCTTAACTGGCACTAGGGGGCCTAAAGTGTGCCAAAAAACATTCCCTTTACCATTACACCCCCACCACCAGCCTAAACCATTGACACAAGTCGCGATGGAGCCATGCTGTCATGATGGTTACTCCAAGTGCTGGCCCTTCCATCTGAATGCTGCAGCAGAAATCCAGACTCATTAGACCACGCAACATTTTTCCAATCTTCTTTTGGCCAGTTTTGGTGAGCCCATGTGGACTCCAGTCTCAGTTTTCTTTTCTCAGCTGACAGGAGTGCCGCCTGGCATGGTCTCCTGCTGCTGTAGCCCATCTGCCTCAAGATTCAACATGCTTTGCACTTGGATATGGTCTACTCGAACCAGCTGCCTTTCTGTCATCTCAAACCACCCTGGCTTTTCTCCTCTGACCTCTGACAATAACAAGGCATTTCCCCACAAGTTACCATGTCTGATGGCAGCTACTGGGTTAAATGACTTTACCATATGACCTTTGTGCCTCACACCTTGTAGGCTATGATAGGCACACGGATGGAAGTGCAGTCAAAAAGACCATGTCTCCTCGTATTGGCAATATTGAGGTCATAGTTTGTTGCTGACTTCTTCTTTGACACCATCTTCTAATTAGTACCAAGGAAACAAGCCTGCACAATCTTACGTTAACATGAAGAGGAAATACCCAGATGATGGATAAAAATGTTTACCAGCATCTTGACAAGGTCATGACAGATTTGACAGTTTCTTTTGTCTTACACGGTTTTCCTCATGGGACCAAAATGATCAGTTATGCAGATTCACAGACACCTCAGATATAAAACAGATGCTTGTCATGATTACCTTGGTAATGCCCAGTGCAGCGATGTTTTGGCTGTAGGAAGTGGTGCCGTTTCCGGTTCCCCACAGTGCAGCCAGGATGCAGCCAATACCCTCTACAGCGATGCCTCGGTTTATGGCATGAGTCGGCGGTGGAGGGGCGCCGGATAAACGAGCACAGGCGTAATAATCACCGATTGATTCCATGGTTGATGCCAGGACACCAGCCATCATACCCAAGACTGAAGACACGCTGACTGTCGGCACACCCCACTGACCTGCGGGAACAGAAAAGGAACAATCAATCTGGAGTCCATACTGCTGTGAATGGATGTTTTATCATAAAGAAAGGGGCTGATTATCTGCCAAAATCCTTTAATATCTGAATCCTGTGGATTTTTTCCTCTACCTTGATCGCCTCAGCCCATGAATGATCACTCTTTACTTTATTGCAACTGAGGGGATGGTTCCCAGAGTGCTACCAGATGACCCAAGAGGCCGAGAGGGTTTGCATGTTACAACCAAGATTTTTTTGTTCTTTCAACCAGAGAGAAGATTTATGGACAAGCTGCGGCACCCAACATCTGCCGGACCAAAGGTTAACATGACGCCATGCCGACTTTCTCTGTTATACAACCATCTGGGCATATCAAAATATCAGGCTAGATTTTTCCCTCTAATATTTAATGTTTTGCAAGATTTTCATGCTGTAAACCTATCCCAGCAGCCCCAGCAGAAAACAGATTTTCTGGGATATAAAAGAGTTTCTCACTCAACACCGTATAGTGAACGCTGGCTCATTCTTCCTGTTATAACCAACCACAGCTCAACACATGGCTGCTACATGTCTCTTGTGCTATTTTCCTCACAGATTAACAACTGCCATTAATTTGTTTTTCTTACAGCTTCATGACAGATTTATTTGTTTTACAGATTAAAAACAGTCCACGATTTATTTAAGAAAAACAACCGCCTTACATTTAAAATTTGTGTTTTTGACATTCTTGTTGGAAATGGATGTTTGAAAGATGGCCGGATGGTCTGACCGAAGGTTTTGTTGCACAGCTTTGGTTTTATTAAGAAATCAAACTCTTTGAGTTAAAATCTTAACACTCCCAAGGTAATGGATTGCTGGAACCCTCGAGCAATAACACAAAGTAACCTAAATCTCTGGAGCCATACAACTGATCTTAAAGAGTCTATTTAGTGTGTTAAACATGCTCCTGTGCATAATAGAGTACTTCTATGCACATGACAAAATGTCTGCAGCATCAGGGCTTCTCCTTCAATTATGGTGCCAGTAGCCACCTAAAATGGACCAGCGTGACGTCCTACCATTCTTTTGTCATTAGACTAAGGCTTGGGGTAGAAAGCCCAGTGCGAGCAAAGATGGTAGAATGAATAGTTAGTGTGGCTGCCATCGCTGAAAACACTGGAGGCCACAGGTGCTTCACTGGCAGTTATATTTACTGGTACCATAGACCGCAAGAAACCCACTGAAAAAAAGCATGAACTATCCCGTTACATGTGTGTTTTTATCCCTGTTTTTGTTTCAACCTCCTGGTATGTAGTGTCAACTTTTTAGATGATTTAAGTTATTCTGATTTTTTTATTACTTTTATTTCATTTGTGCTGTTAAACAGCTTTGTTTTAATTACTTTTTAAAGAGCTGTTATCATAAATTTTTCCTATTTTAAATTTCATAAGCTGAAGTATTTGGTATAACCAAACAACAACAAAGACAGATTCTAACAGTATCTCTGGATTAGGGGACCCCCCCTGTTTTTTATCTTTACTTTTTGTCATTTTTGTATCTGCTTCAGCCTGTTTTGTAGCATGAAAACAGATAAATGAATCAGCAAGTTACATGCAGGCAAATATGAATGATTTCTTATTTCTGGCACAGGAGGGGGGGACAAAATTCAGACTTTATTGTTGGTGCCATCTAATGATAAATGTTGTGGGAAAAAAAGACAAATCAAATATACAGTGTTTCCTGTAAAACAAATTCAAACAAAGTGCTGACAAAGACCAGAAGGGGAGGACATTTTACATCAATTTTCAACCTTTACACTGATTGCTTCTTTTTAGAGCTCGACTTGGCCCTGCTACCTCTCAGAGATGGTTTTTTGCTGCTGTACTCCACTTTGACAAACATCCAGAGGATCTGAGACAAGCTGAAAATGTAGAAAAAGTCATTTATAGCCTGGCTTTATGTAAAATTTTTTAATTTCAATGACTGTCATTCATAACTCTCACTTTTTACCTTATTTTGTCCTTAAATATTAAATTTCATTTTTTTATGTTTATATATATATATATATATATATATATATATATATATATATATATATATATATATATATATATATATACACATATATATACATATATATATACACATATATATATGTATGTATATATAAACATAAAAAAATGAAATTTAATATTTAACGACAAAATAAGGTAAAAAGTGAGAGTTATGAATGACAGTCATTGAAATTAAAAAATTTTACATAAAGCCAAATAAACTCTCACCAAACATGCTGTCAGTGAAGTGAAAATATCCTTTCAATGGAGAAGTTTGTAGGGTTTTTTTGTTTTCATTTGATAAAGAAAAGCGGTCCAGATCAGACGAAACTGCTTCTAGATTAGCATCTATGCTAATCTCTGTACGAGCAGTCACTTCCTGCTGTTGTCTCGCTCGTGTCTACCTCTTCCTGCTCTAATGCAGGGTAATGGCTTGTCCCACTTTGAGCCGTGCAAAATTGTTGTAGACTGGAGCTTGGTAAGATGGATCTGCCTGATTACAGACACTGAATCATGTGGATCCAACTGTGCAAGGTTACATAATCTTGTAGTTTTGTAAAATCTTATTAAATAGAATTTTAGATTTTCTTTTAATACATTTGTTTTTAGCGTTTTACTCATTCTTGTCTGTTGATGTTTTTTTCTTGGTTTTATTGCTTTGCCTTTTCTCATTTCTTTTTTTTTTTGTTTTTTACTCTTTAATTTGTCTTTAACTTTAGCTAACCTGGTGTGCATTGTTTTCCAGTTCCATCCTTAAGTGGCTGCTGAGTAGATCTATTAAAAAAAAAATCATTATTATAAATATTATAACATTTAATGTCTTTCAATCACTTTCCTGCCTCTTTGTAAAGCACTTTGAATTACAACTGATTTTTTAAATGAAATGTGCTACATAAATAGATTTGATTGATTGACTGATTGATTGAAAAGCATTAAAACACAAAGGTTTGCCAAGTGGGCATGGACTCTGTATGCAGGCCGTTTTATTAAGACATCTCCTTCACACTTCTGTTAAGTTTATTTTGAGGGTAATTAGAGGATCTTAAACGCTTAAACATGATCCTCGTCCCACCCATGCCGACACATATACAATACATGCATATTATCACTTCAACATGTCAAACTGAAGTGTACTTGGAAAACTCAGCTGACATGTGTCTTATTTATCCTGGGGCGCTGTTCTGTGAATTATGTGTTAAAGGATTTGTATTGAGTAATTCTGACAGGTTGAATCATTCTCCTCGCTTTTATTTTATAAGCTTGTCATTGCAGGAAATAACCCCCACATGGAGGGCAATGTGCATTGGTTTGAGTTAAAAGTCTGTTGTCTTCCTTGACCTGAATAACACCATCTTCTGGAGGTTTTTATGTTTTCACCCTCTGCAGGCCAACCCTCTAAGCCCAAGTGGCATCTCCCTATTGGTGGACCACCACTTTAACCCTTTGTTGCCTAAGCCTATTTTTTAGATTTCTGTCCAGAAATTGCATACCCAGAATAAAATGGGTATATTTCTGCAATAAGGTCTATTGGAAAACTTTTGGTGTCCCAGTAAAAGGGACACTTGTGAGATTTGTTGAGATGTGTTAATATGAGTATGTGTGATATGGGTGAAGAGTTAAATGAAGATGGCACACAGCAAAAATTTAAAAAAATCTGGCTGCACCTTAAAAAAAGCACTTTCAGAATTAATATGAAAATGAAAATGGCGTAATATGGCAAGTGGGTCGACACAGCAGAGCTGTACAGAGTTTGATATGTTGTTATTCATTTGGTTGTTATTCAAGTTGTGTTTAGGATGTCTAAAAGAGGTTTATATCGTCTTGTTGCCCAGGTTCTGCTGTTTTATTTGATGTATAGCATCCCTATTTTGGGTCGTGATCAGCATCTTATCTGTCGCTGTGTTTGCGACTGCCTCTCAAAGTCCCCTAATTGGGAGACCCTCGTTTCCAAGGGTTAAGAGGACTTCTGTGACCCAGCATCTGTTTGCTTGACTTTCTGATGAAGGCTTGATGCCAAAAAGAGTCAAAGTTTGTTTTTTAAAGTCACATGACCATGCCATGAGCGTAAAGGCATTTTAACTGCTTAAAGGGAGGGCCTTGGAGTTTTTTGGTGATAAGCTGATCAGTTAATGGTGCGTTCCATTTACATTGGAACTGGGAATTAGAGTTTGAATTACATCACATCTCAGCAAGATGCGTTCCAGCTCAGAGCTGGTAAAGTTGGGCTAGCTGAAGTCGTCCAACTTCGAAGTGATTAATTTGACCAAAAGAGTCATTCCCAGTGACTAAATTGAATTGAATTTGCAAGGAGGACTATCCCAGTTTTGAGATCACCTGGAACACATTATTACACGCGCGGCAGCCGGGACTTTCCGACACGGACATGGGTCTTCAGGTGGCATTCCGGTTGAAATTTCCCACTCAGAACTCAGAAATCCTGACTTCCCAGTACAACTGGAACGCTCCAGTAGTCTTAACTGCAACAGCCCTTTTTTGACATCTTGAAGTGTGTTCTTTAAAAGTGTGTGGTGCTGTGGTCTATATTTTTCTATTTTGAAGACATGTTCCAGGTGGTTCTCTCAGGGCACTCCAGCTTACTCTCACAAACCTAAACATGCTCATTAGTTAATTCCTGACTCCAAATTACCCTTAGGTATGAGTGTGAGAGTAAATGGTTGTCTGTCTCTCTATGTGGCCCTGTGATCTGCTGGAGACAGGCTCAGGCTGTACTCCGCCTCTCGCCCAATGTCAGCTGGGATGGCTCCGCCCTCATGACCCCAAAAGGGATAAATGGTACAGATGATGGATGGATGGACAGATGTTCTCGGTGCAAAGCCAGGCACTGGGCACAAAATGGATGGATTATGTACCTTGATTGTATGTGGGTGTGTTTTTGACACAACATAGATCAGACCAATCACAGCAGGTTTAGTTGTTTGGTCTAAATTTGAGCTGGATTAATTAATTCCTCTCCTTTTTATTGTGCCACTAAACTCAAAGAACACACACAGAACACTGTATGAAATGTGTTAATGCTCAAATTAAAGTGTTTTTCATTGAAGCATCCAAAGCAAAAGAAGCAATGCTTAGGTATCACCTTCAGGAGCAAGGTATAAATATAAGGCTCAGTGACTTTGACCTTTAACCTCCCATTTTGAAAATCTAATCTGCTAAATTCATAATCGTAACTGACATTCACAAGCAAGGAATGAATGAGACTCAATTACTGTGACCTTGGCCTTTTATCCTCTAAAAAAGAAGGCACAGTGACCTTGACCTTTATCCCCTTATCTTAAATAGGACGCCCCACTAGTTTAGTGAATGGAGGCTCAAATGGGAGAACAACCTAAACATAATCCCCGACAACCCTTGACCTCTGCCCTTTAATCCGTTGCTGCCATATGGAAATAAAACATGGATCTTTGGGGACAAGATCTTCAGATTGGTCAGTTTGTGAATTGTATATTTCTTTTTTATTCATAACGCTCCTATACATCAGCTCTGACTCTGAGGTATTTCTATCAGCAGACGTGATTATAAATGCCTCCATAATCAGTGTCAGATCAGCTGACAGTTTCCGCCCTCCAGCATTAACAATCTGTCACACATGGAGGACGGGATGAGTTCAAATAAGGACAAGTGAACCTCTGATGTTCTTCTTTTTGTGAATCTGCTCTTTTGTCAGGAAGATCTCACTCCATCAGTTCATCTGTCACTAGATTCAACACTCAAACATATTTTCAAATAGCATCATGGATCACTTCAGATAAAAGGACATCCACTGCTGTCAGAGTACAGACTGACCTGGTTGGGTAATGAAATCTGTTATATTATTAAAGTTTTTTAATCACATTCGGAGACACACTAAATTAATCAGAGCAGTGGCTTTTATCCCCTTCATAATTTTTGTGGGATTACTTTGAGGCAGTTGTGCAACCTGCTACAAAAATACAGAATGTCCCCAATTGCATGTAGTTTAAATAATTGTCAGTGTCAATCAGTGTCATTCATAGATGTGAGACAGGCGAGTCACATAAAATAATGAACTCCAGCACTCAAAATTATTAAAACTCTTGGAACAGGAAATTAAGGACCTGTTAGTTTTTGCCATCATCCGAGTAATAAAAGTGTAATCAACATGTTTTAGAAAAACGTGATCAGTGTTGCACTGTTCCTCTCTTTCCAAACAGCAAAATCATTAATCAGAACACATCAAAATATATAATCCATCCACATATCTGAATATTTTTATCCTGCCATAAGTGTGAAGGAAATGATTCACCAATATAACAGTACATAAAGTCACATTCTGGCCAAATCAATCAGGCTCTATTTTTATGAAAGTTGAATGTTTTAATCTTCTAAGATCATATGGATTATGAATTATGTATCATGTATCCTGAAATTATATGACAGCGTAAGAGGGGGCTGAACTTGATAAGCTTTGCTTCTTTCAGCCCCTTCTCGAACTTGCACTTTGTCATAGTGTGCCATTTTTTTTCCCCATCACACATACTGTTTGTTTTTATAAATGTGCTTGTTTGAGAAAAATCAAAATCAAATCAAATCAAATCAAATCAGTGCTGCTTTAACTAATATGAATAATGGCCCAGGTGTTGTAAAAGCATCCACGACTAAGAGCTAGGGTCGGTAATTTTGGAAAACTAGTATGAATTTGAATGTAGCATCTCCTCAGGACTCCGCCTAGCCCCTCCCTCCCTGGAGCTCCTCCAAAACCACGCCCCCTGCTCACATGCACGAGCGCTGCTGATTCACGACCATATGACTGATTCTCAAAACCGGTCCCCAGCACAATGTTTTAGTTTTGCACTACACTAAGTCATGTCTCACTCAGAGGTAAGAAAACACCAAAACATTCTCATAGTAAAGTTAAAAAAACAAACAAACAAACTTGGCAAGTTAGTTAGTACTCACAACCCAATGTTGACTCTCGTTTTTGCCCTGGCTTTGTCCAAATTTTTTTTGTTTCGGCCTTCTCTGCCTCCGTCTTATTGCTCTTCCTCTGTTTAGCAGGAGGAGCGGTAATCTGGATATAGGTAGTTTCTCTTCCATTCTCCACATAGCTGTCAAGTCTCCCGTTTTGGCCGGGACAACATTCCTCTGCCTCTCTATAATGAGCTCTGTCATTAGTCAAATGGGGCAGTAATGCACCAAAATGATGGATGCCAACCGCCATAAAACCGAAGAAGAAGAAAAAGCCTCACAAGAACTGCCACCTGCAGTAGCCTGGGTGGCAGTTGTTGCTAGATTAGAGCCCACAGCGGCAACAAACCAAGAAAAACAAAGTCTTTATTTTAGATTTCTTGTACACCTGTCTTAAAATGTAAGGGATACTGGAGCTTGGTTGGGGTTGTGGGACGGCTCGCAGCGGGCTTCCCTTATTTTCAAAGCCAAAACTGGACAGGTACGCATCAAGGGTACTTGGATCCCTCCAAGCTCGGCTACACGCAAAATGTATGCGCAGAAGGTGGGCAAAATGGCACTTTGACATCGGGACATAATGATCATTTTGACCAGTTTAACAAAAAGTGTATCTAAATCAAATTACCAACCCTAGCTTTAAACTGATCTTTTACTAGGGTAGTCAAAAATATCGATACTCCTAAAAGTATCGATACTCCTAAAAGTATCGATACTCAAATGCCGTATCCAGATACTAATTTGCCATGGTATCAATACTATGCTGCACGTGCCCACAGCGCCCACCGCGCCCGCCGCGCACTACCTACAGGCAGTACAGCAGGCAGACAGCATCTGGCAGTTGGGAGAGCCCTCACTGCAACCCCGCTTGCAGTCCTGCGTATCCAGTGTTTCCCCTTTATTTGGGACGGCGCCCCGCTGTCGCAACGGACACCCCCGCCGTGCCAGCAGGATCCCCACCCATAAATTCAAGTGCAGATTTAAAAAAAAAAAAAATCCATTATTTGATTTTTATTTTAATCAAAAGGGCGTATAACAGGCATTCTTTCAATCAAATAAAAAAGCTAACTCTTATTTGCGCAATTTTAGAGTCTAATGCATTGCTATTGTTTCATTACATTTGTTAAAATGCATTTATTCTCACCTCTGACCCTTCTCAGACCTGTCATCTGACTATTTATGCTGCTCACTGTGCAAGCCATCCTCTCTGTCCCACACAAACAAAACAAACGCTGCCCTCAGCGTATAGTACGAATGAAACATTCACTGATTAAGTAACGCTTTTACACAAAGCAGAGAAAGGAAGGAAAGGTGAATATTTGATCTAAATTGCTCAGCAACTTTGGGTGAGCGCTCCTCCTTGTGCAGGTGAGCGTTAAGACACAGATAGACGCGCATCGCAGGGACAGTGACGGATCATCAGTCACTTTGTGTGATTTTTTGATTCAAACGACGTCTTGATAGCTCATGTGCCCAGTTTAAGTGAACACAAAGACTTAAAAAATGACGAGTCAGCCTTTTGATGAATCAAAACTCAACGTTCTTCATCAGTCCAGCTCTTGTTTTCAGTCACTCACTGTTTTCTAAATGATAAAGTCATCCTGAGGTATTCTAGATCACTTATTCTCCATGTTATAAGACCAATCTTTGAAGGATCGAGCTTCAAATACAGTCTACTAGTGCAGTGGCTCTCAACCTGTGGGTGGAGGCCCATAAGTGGGTCTCAGAGCTGTTTCAGTGGACGGTGCATAAATCAGGTAAAAATGTGGCAAACATGTCTTCAGTGTGTGGAGGCCCTAAGAGGACAAACATCCATCAGAGTATGTCAGAGTGAACCCACTAGAAAAAAACAGACTATACCTTGAAAATGTATCAAGTATCGAATATCTTCTTAGGTATCGATATCGAGTTTGAAATTTTATTATCGTGACAACCCTATCTTTAACGTAGTATCTCTGTTTTCCTGCAGATTTCATGGGATGTTAATATGTTTTATTTCATTGAGAAGAAGAATTAAAAAGCCTGTGCTGCAGCTTCACACAGCTGTCAGTGCTAGGTGACAGTAGTTTGCTCTCCTGCCCTTTGCATGTGGGTCAAAGTTATCAACCCTAAAGACGATAATAATGAGAGCAGTGAAGCTCACACTTGGTGACACTAAAATTCTTGTAGGTTGTATCCCTCCTAAACCTTTAAACCAAAAAAGGCGGTTTGAATGGATCCATACTTTCGAAAAGAGAATGAACTGCACAGAATTTTAACATCACTTGTCAGTTGGTCAGTTAGTTCTTGCTTTTGCTGCCAGCCATTCATATTTTAAAGAAATATTAAAAATCAAACTAGAAGAGCACTCAGAAAGCACAGACCTCCGCCAAGCAGCTTCAGTCCACTTTGGAGAAAATGGTCCTATCTGGCAATGTTAAAGAATCCTTTAAAAAATTCCTGGATCCAGATGGTGATCTGGATCAGTCCCAAAATCTAATCATTGTTTCCTTACCCCATTCCACACATTTCCTGAAAATTTCTTCCAAAGTTGTCGATAACTTTTCAAGTTATCTTGAACACAAATAAACAGACAAACAAACAAAATGACAAACTAACCAATGCCGGCAAAAACATAACCTCCTTGGAGGAGGTAACAAAGACAGTGCCTTGTCTGCATCACAGGACTATTATCTAGATATATCTGGCCTGTGCTCAATGGCCCAATCAGAGTCCTTCAGAGTGGGAGGAGGTGGGAGGAGCAAGACAACAGCAGGAATTGGCTGCTTGTGCAGAGATTAGCATAGACGCTAATAGCTTCAGTAGCAGTCTTATCAGATCTGGACCGCATTTCTTTTTTTAATGAAAAACAAACAACAATACTGAAAGCATTTCTTGATAGAAAGGATATTTTGTTGCACTTCTGACATGTTTTGGCAAGAGTTTGGTCTATGAAGTTGCGCAGGTTTTGTGTTTCACATGGCAGCAATAAAGCGCGCACTGACTACATTATTTGACTGACCCTGTAATTAACGTGACAGGTGGAATGATTGTCCAATGACCTGCCAGCTTTGGGAAGGTTCTGCCCATTCCCAAACACTTTCTATGTTTGGGCTGTTGCCCAGATGGAATAGTGAAATATACTGATCAGTCCATCTGGTGTCAGGTTATCTCAGTCGAAGTGAGCAACAGACAACCATGGCCAATAGTTCTTAATACAGGTAAACAACAGTAAATAAAGATGTGTTATTTGTGCAGCTGCATTGGTTACTTGAGTGCTATTAAACATCTTAAACATAAAAAACATCAGAAGTCCGTCCAGATTCACTGAGACAAAGGTCTTTGTAAAAAATAAGAAGCCTTGCAGGACAAATCAAAGGCACTATGATGCAGTTAAAATTCTTTATTTTAGCAGGGATTTGTTGAACCTTTTCAACTCATCCGAGTCTCCATCAGGACATAACTAACAGCAGATTACTGATGTAAAACTGCCTTTCTTACAAAGAACTTTATATCTCTCTAAATCTGGACAGTCTTCTGCTGTTTAAACTTTACCTCCATCCTTGGAGAGCACCCAATCCTACCTTTCACCATTACATGCTTTGACCCAGTGCAGCACTCACCTTTATGGTTTTCTTTTATCAGCACTTTAAATATATTTGAATATAGCTGGAAAACCCTCCCTTCTGGATGGTATTTTTTTTAACTTGTACAAAAGTACAACTTTTTGATTTTTACTACACTCATTTTGTCAGTATTTCGGGGTTCAGGGAAAGGCAGAAATCTCATAAAGAACTGTCTTGTTTTCCCTTGTAAATCTGCTTGTTGCATAACATGTGCTTTTATGTCATGTTTTAGTAACCATCTTTATTTTTCACTCACCAGGGTAAGGAACGTGGAACCAGGGGGAGTTGGTCACAGCATCCAGGCTGATGTCAGTCCTGGCAGAGAAGCCGTACTCGTTGGACTTTGAAGGAAGGACGTCAGTGATGGTGAGTAGGAAGCAGACCAGCCATGCTCCACACATCCCAAATAAAGCCTGGAACATATCAGATACAGAGTTTTAGCCCTGGTTTTGGTATATCAGGTTACTTTTGTTATTCAGAGTCTAATAAAACTGTTGAATTTCCATAAAACTATGTGACAAGGACCACTGTTCTATGTGAGTCAAAATGGTAGATTGTGAGTATAAATTCATTTTGATTATTCAGTTGCAAGACAAGATGTTGGATTTCACCCTGTTACCCATCTCTGAGTCATGTGCTTTTGTATTTGCATGTATGGAGGGATTATATATAGTAGGAGCACAAAGATGTTTTTTTTTTCATGGGTGGTACAGTTTGAGTAGCTTCAGGGCAGAAAAATGTGCCAAAAATGTGCTCTGCATTTATTTTTTCTGCTAAAAGAGATTAATTGATGTGATCCATTATTGTCATTTTTAAACCACAGATCTACATCCAGTGTGATATAAAGAGCCAGCGTGCGTCATGAATAACAAATTAATTAATGATAAATGTGATTTGGCAGTGGATAAATTATTCCTCTTGAGAGATTAGAGATTTTCCATAAACGCCGTTCCTTAATGCTACAAACTTCAGTATTTTATCATTCTTTGCCTTCATTTGATGAAAGATTTTTAATCCCCATGAAAAGTCAAAACTTTACTTTGTTTACTCAGAGATCCTAAGGCCTGTGGTGGGGCTGGGGGGTGGATACAGGAGTCTCAGATACAAAAGTTATGAATCATTCCGCCATTCCAAAGATTAAAACCTTAAGTCAAAGTGACTCACACTCACCAGGACTTTCTGCATTCACTTTCATGTTGTTTGAAACCACAATCATGTGTCGGCATTTCTTTTGCACGTGTGTTCGCATTCCTCACCATCACTGAAGATTTTATGAACAAAAACATCAACCAAGAGCTCTGAAACATGGTGAAAAGACATCTCTGCTGGCTGCAGCCATGACTTTATGGCCCGCATTTAAAGAAGAAAAGGCATTGTCCTACTTATTGAAGGAAAAATGTGAAATATTTGATCTTCTCTCTGTTGCCGCCAAGATACATTAAATCATTGGGCTGGATGTAAAAGTATGTTTTACTTCACTCTTCAGCTTTGTTGTGGGTTACCAATAAACCTGAGAATCAGAGCCCATGTTTTCTTCCTAGAGATTTATATGCCCTTTAGTGTGTTTAACATGTCTCCCCTGTGTCAGAGAGTAGTCCTGTGCACAAGACAGAAAATCCACGACATTGGGACACCCCCACCACCACCAGCCCAAATAGCTGCCAGTAATGGCCAAAAAAGCCCAACAGTTTTATGTTCTACCATTTCATCAGCAGTCTAAAGGGATACGCCAACATTTTTTTTTGTTTTTTTTGTTTTTGTGTCTTACCTCACTCCCGAGTCCATGACAAGCACATAGACTCCATTCTTTTGACTGTGCATGCAGCAACAAGGAAGAGACGGGCAAAGCTCACTCACCAATAAGCTCAAACACTGGGAGTCAATAGGTAGCGTTAGCCTGCCTCTGCCTACAGTCATTAGATAAACTCTTAAGCAACTCTAAATGGTCCTGTGTGCTTGTTGTGACCATTTTTACCACGTTATGTTTTTTTTTTAATCTGTTTTTAGACTGAAACTAGCACTTTATGTAATTTTTGTAAGAAATGCATATGAAACTAAAATGCAGGGCACACGCGCAAACCACCACAGAAGTGCTTGTAAGTAGGTCAACAAAACAAAGCACTTCCAAGTTGGTTTGGGCATGCACCCTGCGCCTTAAATAATTAGACAGTGTTTATCATGGAGCTTTAATATTTGTCACAAATCCTAAGGCTTTTCAGCATCATTGTCCTCTGTTCGAGCGAGTTGGGTAGCCCTCTGCACATCCTGAGACTGAATCTTTGGCATATCCTGATTTAAAGGATATGTTTAATCTGTTTCCCTCATTCTTGAGTAATTGTATTCTTGAGAAAAGTTCTGGAAGCTTCAGTCTTAAATCTGTGACTCAGTTACAAAACTCAGTTTTGCTATCTGTCCCCAAAGTTTGTAACCTGACACACCAGATGGACTGTTCATCAGGGAAAGAGCCCTTACAAAGTGTTTTGGGAGGGCAGAATCTTTCAGAAGCATATCTGGCAGGTGATTGGATGATCATTCTGTCAATCAAACTCATTATAACCCTATCAGATAATGTAGCAGGCGCTACAGAATGTGAACCACTTTGTAAACAAACTCTCATCAAAACATGTAAGAAGTGGAGTGAAAATATCCTTACTATAGAGAAGTTTGTAGAGTTTTTATTTATATTCCAATCAATGAAGAAATGAGGTCCGGATCTGATAAAACTACTACTGAAGCTGTTAGCATCTAGCTCCCTCATCTTCCTGCTCTGACTGGGCCATGCTGCTTTGGACTGGACACAATCTAGTGGATTGGAACTTGGCGAAATGGATCTGCCTGACAATAGACATTGAATTATGCAAGTTCAGCTGCTGTGAAACGTTTCAAAACTATCCTGAAATGTGCAAAATAAATTTCAGATCTGCTGCTCCTGCTTTGACTGGTGGTTGTTTGATTGGATTTGTTATTTCTGTTTTTGTGCATTTGTAATTGTTTCGTGTCTGTAACTTGATGAGTGTTCTTCTGGGATGGGATTCTTAATCTCAGTGAGGTTCTCAAAGTTAAATTATCTCCTTATTTCTGCTACAAGCCTTCATCTTGAAAAAAATCCTTCTACTGTTGCTGTGACTCAGCAGAACCTTTAAGAGCAGAATCTTTTAGTCTCTGTGTCAATAACTTTTGCACGCAAATGCACCCAATGACTTTTTGTGGTACCTTCCTGAATGAGTGTGGTATTGATGAGCAGATGTTAGAAAGGGACTGACAAAAAGTCCATCCTTGGGTAAACATAGGTTCAAAAAGACAAAAAGTATTCTGTGTGTGTCCATCACCGGGGGCAATCTCAAGCTGACAGATAATAACTGTAATCTTAAGGCAGTCATATTTGAGGGGCTTAAAAAGGGGCTCCTAAAATCCCACTAAAGACTTTGACTGGGGTCATGTTTGGTTAAATTGGACAGCAGAATCCCTCGACTTGGTCATTTACAAAAGAGGAATCATCCCTTTCATCCTTTCAAACATGTCATACATGTGTCATGTATGCCTACAAGTTTGCACAGATGTCTAAAAGCAAACAGCTTAGGGGAATCATTAGGGATGGGTCATGATTTTTAGAAATTCATTTTCTAAACCAAAGTTTGAAGTTCTGGTAGCCTTGCAGGTTCTGCCCATTTGCCCTGTATATAGATGCCCTGGCCTTGATGCAGGCAGCTCGGGGCTGGTTTTGACCTTCCTCTCCATGTCTCGCCCCACTCTCCTGCTTCACTTCCACTGCCTTCCCTCTGTCTGATTGATTGCATTCAGCCATGTAACAAGCACTGAGGGCTGTAGGGCTATGAAACTCAGTGAACATTCACTGCTGTGTGGGGCTGATGAACTTTTTCTTTAATTTTTAATTAAACCATGGAAGTGACTTCAGCAGCATGGAAACCAGAGCCAAAGTCAGCCCATCTTGGCGTACCTACGCTCTCACTGGCTCAAAAGGGATCACTTACTCCCCAGTGGCAGGTATTTCTGTGGTCTGGGCCAGATGTGATAATGAGATGGCATCTACACTGCAAAAACTCAGATGTAGGCCAGTGTGCTTGTCTATTTTCAAGTCAAAAATATCCTAAACACTTATTCTAATCCACATTCACTTAAGCAGCCAAGGTGAATATCTTACTTTAAGGAACTAAAGAATAAAATATGGGATTGAATTGCTCGTAATGAAGACAAAATATCTGCCAAAGAAACAAGGAGATTTTGACTCAGTGAGGGTCTTAAATCAATGCCTAATATTGGCTCAAGTTCAATTTGTGTTGTCTTATTGGTAAATCATTTTACTTATTATTACAAGCAACTCAGGCCTTATTTTTACTTTTTTTTTTTTTATCTTCAAATAAGATCTTAATCTAGACATGTAAGGAAACTGTGGATTAGAATCAGTCTAGTGAGATTTTTTGCCTTGAAATTAGACAAATACTCTCACTTAGATCTGAATTTTTTCAGTGTAAGAGGGAGAGAAAAATTCCCTTTTAGAGCCTCAGCCATGGTTGTGATCGTGGACAAAGTGGAGGTTAAAGGGAAGGACTTGAATCAGCTGAGGCAGAGGAAAATGGCTCACACGGATGCTGACAGAGATCACCATGGACCTTTGGTCCTGTTAGCAGCTGGGTATTTCCGTAGACCAGGAACAAAAAACAGCCCCAGAGATGATGTCCTTGTTGAGGAGGAACTATTGCTGTAAAGCTCTTGACATCTCCAGGCTGTGCAGAAACATGCTTGGGGTAAATGGCATTGCGTACGAGTAACACATTATCCACCATGTCATGCTCATGAGATTCACACCCTGATCCTGGACAGAGTCATCCCCAGCCTGCAGTCCTTCACTGTGGGCAAATAAATCCTATGAAGGACGAGGACCTGAAACATCACATCTGTGGTGATAATCTTCACTGAAATGACCTTGGAGCAATTTGTGTTGTGCAGACTTTTTCTCTTTATTTCTGTTTTTGCAACAGATTTTTATGACAACCCCTGATTGTGCTGTATTCTCTCTTTGTCTGAGAGCTCCTGCCTCTTCAAGGCTCCCCTCATGTGGGCCTGATTGGTTGACTGGTATCTGTGTTGTCAACAACTCTGCGATCAATCTACTACTGTCACTGCTCTGCACTGGGCTAACTACAAGCAGACATTGGGCTTAAACTGATGATGAAACAATCATGACTATCATGACATGACCTCTCTAATTGTGCCAGGTTTTATTGTTTCCCATTGCAGGACTTTCAGTCCTCAAGTTTATTGAGAAAAAAAGCAGAGTCAAATTTGTCAATAAAGCAGATTCAGCACCTAAAATTTGTGATGAGTAGAAAAATCAGCTTGTATGAAAACTGCTGCAAAGAAGTCTTCAAGTTTAAGATCCAGATCTTCAAAAACAGTCAACGCAGAGTTTGTAAACTATTACCACATTTTCAGGGCGAAAACCCAAGATTGTGTCACTGATTTTACATCTGATCAAATGTGGAAGGCAGCCACATTCCTTTCCTGCTGCTGTGATATAGTGTTGAATTATAACAAGATAAAAAGGAGATTATAAATTATTGAGAAATGGCCAAATTCTAAAGACTGTTTTTTCAAAGTTAAGTCTTTTTTGCTCCCATGTTGTTTCCCCAAAACATGCATAAGCAAGAGTCAGCAGCTCACTGAGCTATATTATCCTTAAGAAAGCCTAAAGTGGTCACATTTTGCCTTAACTTGGTTTTGTAAAGTCCTTTTTACAGCTATATTTTTGTCTCCAAAGCCTGATTACTCTGAGTGAGTTAGATTTCCTATTTCAAGCCCACCCTGACAGGAGGATTTTCAGATCCCATGAAAATCCTTTTTCTCTAATAAACCTATTTTCCATCGGTTCTGATATCGTGGATCATGTGTGACTGGGGAGTTCCTGTGCACATTTTTTTTTTCTTTTTACTGTTACATAAGGAGAAAGCAGAAGAGTCTGCACACAGAAAGGTGAGGCACAAACACGAATGCAGAATGACTTAGCCATGTTAAGTCTTTTTATGTGTTTTTTAAGTAGTAAAAAGTAAAAAAATTTAAATTGTTGCTCAAACCTTTCACAAGCTGCAATTAGTGTTACGGTAACATATAATAAAGTCATCCATCCGGAGTTATTTGAGTGTTATGCCCTGATCAAGCTTTTCTTATGATCGCCCGTTTGTGAGATCAGCCAAAACCAACACTGATCACATTTTGGATGACATCCACAGGTATGAATGAGGTTAATCTACAGGTGATTGGCATCTGTGACTACAGGTATTAATTTTAGTCTACTGCTCACGCTTGTGTAACAACTATAGGCCAATAAAATGGCAGGCTGATCAATTCGGACACCCTTAGTCATAACGAGTGAGTCACTAGATTATTTTGCAATTAAAGTAAGCTGTCATTGAGCTGCTACTCAGTGATGAGTTGATTTTTTGAACTGAAGTGACAAGAACAGCATTATCACGAAATGAGATTTCAAGATTAACAAGCTACTTCAACTCATATTAAAGTTATACCACCTAATCACAATAAGCACGAATATGTACGGACTCTACTGTACATTTCTATCAAAGTGGAAGGTCTTGATGCAAAGCAAATAGATTAAAAAAGTTCTTACGGGCTAATTTCTTTTAGGTTAAAATTGTATCATGTTTTGGGAAAAGGACAAAAGGATAAGATGGACCCTATGTCCTCATGTAGGCAGTGTTTTTGAAAACAGAGGTCTCCCCCCTCCATTAAAAAAAACAATTCAAATCCACTCCAACTATGTGATCATGTTAACTGATGTTGGCAGGCCATTCTAGCAAGTGTTTCTTTATCTGGATTTCAATCCAAAACATGCAGTATCTGAGGAGCTTGATCAGATCCTGGTATGAAAAAGCATTCATGGGTCCTCTTGCCTGTTTTATCTACGGTAACCACAGAAAAAGGCACCCAGGGGTCATCAGTCACCACAGTAACTTGTAAAACAATAACACCATAACCAGCGCATCAGCTTGGTCTGCCCGATTCAGTGTCTGTAATCAGACAGGCCCATCTTGCTGAGCAACAATCTTCAACGAATGCTCTTACGAAGATTAACATTGATGCTAACAGCTTCAGTAGCAGCTCTATCAGATCTGGACCATATTTCTTTATTAAATGAAGAAGAAATACTAACTCTGCTAACCTCTCTGTAGTAAGAATATTTTTGCTCCTCCAATGACATGGTTTGACGAAAGTTTGTTTTAAAAAGTGGCTCACATTCTGTAGTGCAATAGTGCCCACCTACTCCATTATCTGATTGGCCCATACTAAATGTTGATTGACCAAACAATCGTCCAATCCCCTGCTGGATATGCCTCTGAAAGGATCTGCCCTCCCCAAACACTTTCTATGGGCTTTTCCAGATGGACTAGTGAAAAATATTGAACAATCCATCCGGTGTGCCAGGATAATTCTTGGTCAGGTCTCTAACCCAGCATAATAAAGGTTAAATTAAATGAAATAAAGTGTGGACATAGCCTGAGATGTGTAAGTTGTTCTAAACTCACAGAAAAGAGCTTGAAGAGTGGATACTGGAAAACCTTCCACTTCTTATCCTTGTAGGCGATCATTGGGACATTGACTTTGCTGAGATACTGGGAGAACAGGAGGATCAGACAGACCGTGCTGTGGGAAAAAAAACAGAAGACAGAGCGAAATTTGTCAGTCACTCTCATTTCCCCCCCAGGCGTGGCCCCCACTCATGTAGTTGTGCTTAAGCATGGCATGTCCATACATCACAGTCGGCAGGAAATCAGAGCAAGTCAAAACATGTAATTTTACACAGTTGGCATGCCCACATGATACCTGACCTCATGGAAAGGATTATGGGTGAGTAAGAGCGAAAGTGTGGCGAAACAGGCAGTTGGAACGTTGTAAAACAGCCTCCTGCTTTTGAATGGCATCTCTCAATGTGAAGGAAAGACTCCATGCTGTGCAAGCAGACTCTGCACGCTGTGCATGAAATGGTGTTCAGGGGCAATGTGAGTAACATGATGTATGTTATTCAAGAGGAAAAGTCTGCAGACTATGGAGAGAAGAACAAGTTTCATCCTTCACCCTCTAATTTACTGCCGTTGAGGGGTTTGAGAGTTTCTAATGGCTTCTTTAAACCATTCAGTGAAAATTAGGGTGATTATCTGCAGGAAAAAATGTTAGCCATGTACATAAGTGTTCTCAGTGAGATGTTATGTCTCTAGATATTCTTTATGGTTGTTTAACATGAGAAGAAGCAGTTACAGAACCATAAGTCAGACCTTGATGCTCGACACCTGCCACTGAAAATAGATCAAACCAGTGGTCAAAACCAGTATAGACAATCAGCTGTGGTGGTTTATAATCATGAGCCAACTTCCCTCATACTTGGGGTCCGTCCCAATACTACACCTTAGCCCTTGTCTTACCCCTTACCCCTTACCCCTCGGTTTTGCGAGTTCACGTCTAGTGAAGTGGTGTCCCATTTCTCTGTAGGGCTAAGGGGAAGGGCTAAGACCAAGGGGTACATAGCCCTTGAAACGAAGACGGACCGGGACCTCACTTGAAACGAAGGGGTATGAGAATTTCCAGAATACACCGCGCCCACCGACACGAGGCAGAGCGGAGACCAAAGAAAGTGCTTAATTATAAGTAATTATTAATTCATCAAGTAAATATTAATCATGTTTTGACCTGCTGGTCATATTTTAAAATTTCTTGTTATAACAAGCTAGCCTTCACAGCCGTAGCTACGGCTATTGTCGCATCTGCCTACGTCACAGCCGGCGCGCGGATCTGGGTGATGACATAGTGGGAATCGAGTGGCATCTTGTTTCTCCGCCGTGGGTTTTCACCCCTTCCCCTTGGCCCTCAAAACAGAGGGCTAAGGGGAAGAGGTAGGGGAAGGGGTAAGACTAAGGGCAAGGACTAAGGGGTAGAACTGGGATTCACCCGTAGTGTTTACAGCATGAAAGTCTTTTAAAGGAACACTCCAACATTTTTGTTGTTTTTTGCCTCTAGGGCTGCCACCAACGATTATTTTGATAATTGACTAGTCAACGATTATATTTTGTGATTAGTCGACTAATCAGATCATGCATGAATTGCAGCTTCCCACACCAGCATGCAGCTGCTCTTGTATAACCATCATTATCTTCCAGCTTGAAGTGTTTAAGGTATGTGCTAACTAAAAATAAAGACAATTAAGATGATAGTTCATTCAACTTTTAATGAGCTTTGCATCTGTTATAACGCTACAGCAAACATATAACATATGTGTTTTAAGGCTAATGAAATCATCGTCGTTAATGTTAACGTTTACAGCTATAAGTAAGAATCTTACTGTTGACGCTAATGTTAGCAGCTAACTAGCCAATTAGCTTACTGAGACGTGCTTCCTTTTCAGATGCTTATGCATAGCTGTCATACTGCCATGGAAGGCAAGTTCTGCCTTGCAGATTTTGCATTGCACATTCTTCTCTTTTGTTTTGGTAAAATGCTCCCAAACTTTCAAGCTCCGTTGCCGGCTAGCCATGATACTGTTTGGGCATAATTCTTCCAGTGGCATCAAGGCTGACCCCGATTACCACTACTGTAAATGTGCGTCAAGGGCAGAAAGGCAGACAAGACAGCAGAAGGTACAGCGGCAGTTTTGAGAGAAAACAATGCTTAAAAAAACAAACAAAAAATGATGACGTCGATTATTAAATTAGTCATCGACGTTTTTGATGGTGGACGTCATCATGACTAGTCGACTTATCTTGGCAGCCCTACTTGCCTCACTCCCGAGTTTATGACCAGCAGATAGACACCAATCTTTCGACTGTGCATCAAGTAACAAGGAAGAGATGGACAAAGCTCACCCATTGCTAGTTAGCATAACTCAAAAGCTGGGAGTTAACAGGTAGCATTAGCCTGCCTCTACCTACAGTCATCAGATAAACTCTTCAGCAACTCTAAACAGTCCTGTGTGCTTGCTGTGACTAGTTTGTTAGCCCTTTATGTTATGTTATCTTTTTTTTATCTTCATATTATGTTCTTCTACTCTTACACAGAGGCTTTGTTTGGTCAACTTACTATCGCAGTGGTTTTCATGAGAGGTGTGACGTATGCAAATGAGTGAGAACAGTTCTTAGTGAGCTGTTTGTTTGTGAGCCCTTATTAAATCTAAATTGCCTGCAAATTTAAGAAACAAACCGCTCACTCAGAACTGTGAAACGGTTCTCAAAGTTCACTTAAAAGAGCAGTTCAAAAGACTCAAGTCATTCGTGAGCGTCACATCTCTCGTGAAAACCACCCTGGAAGTAGGTCAATGAAACAAAGCCTATGTTTAGGAGTAGAAGAAGATAATATGAAGGTGATTAAAGATAATGTAACATAAAGGGCTAAAAAATGAGTCCCAACAAGCACACAGGACTGTTTAGAGCTGCTGAGGAGTTTATCTGATGACTGTAGGCAGAGGCAGGCTAGCACTACCCATTGACTCCCAGTGTTTGAGCTAAGCTAATTAGCGGTGGGCGGGCTCTGCCCATCTTTTCCTTGTTACTGGACTCACAGTCAAAAGAATGGAGTCTATCTGCTTGTCATGGACTCTGGAGTGAGGTAAGACACGAAAAACAACAAAAATGTTGGAGTGTTCCTTTAAGATATGTTTTCAGTTATCATTTTGTAGAAGTTTTGTGATGAAGCTTACCCTGGCTCAAACGAAGCCAATACCAGAAAAGTTTACAGAAAATACTTGCTGTAAGTTGAATTAGGGCAGGGAAATCTGGCCAATAACTCGTATCTTGAGCAGTTTCAAAAGGACCCCCTTTTGCCTCCAGAACTGCCTTAACTCTTCATGGCATGGATTCAACCTTCTGCACACCCATGATGTAAGTTTCTCCTTCCATTACATCTCAAGGGTGCTCTACTGGATTGAGATCCGGTGACAGTGGAGGCCACAAGAGTATTGTGAACCTATTGTCATGTTTAAGAAACCAGTGTGAGACGATTTGAGCTTTGTCAGATGGAGCATTATCCTGCTGAAAGTAGCCACCAGAAGATGGGTACCCTGTGATCATAAAGGGATGGACATGATCAAAAACTTTACTCAGGTAGGCTCAATAGATACCAAGGGGCCCCAAGTGTGCCAAGAAAATATCCCCCAAAATATTACACCACCACCAGCAGCCTGATCTGTTGAAACAAGGCAGGATGGGTCCATGCTTTCAAGATGTTTACACCAGATTCTGACCTCATCATCTGAATGCCGCAGCAACAATCCAGACCAGGCAACATTTTCCCAATCTCTCACCAAGTTTGTGTGAGCCTGTGTGAACTGCAGCCTCAATTACCCATTCTTAGCTGATAGGGGTTAGACCCAGTGTGATCTGCTGCTGCTGTAGCCCATCTGCTTGAACAATCATCATGTTGTTGTTATTTGAGTTACTGTCTCCTTTCTTTCGCCTCAAATCGCTCGTGCTATTCTCCTCTGACCTCTGCCATTAATGAGGCATTATTATTTACCACGAAGAGCTGCTGCTCACTGGATATTTTCTCTTTTTTGTACCATTCTCTACAGAAATCCCAGTGGATCAGCAGTTTTTGAAATACTTAGACCATCACCAAGAACCCTACCATGTTCAAAGTCAGTCCTCTTTCTCTTCATTTTGATGCTTGGTTTGAACTTCATCAGGCTGTCTTGACCATGTCTAGGTGCCTTAATGCATTAGATTGTTGCCATGTGATTGGCTGATTAGCTTGTCAGCGAGCGTACACAGGAAACCATTGTATATCTACCAGTCCGCCTTTATTTTGGGTAAACTTCTGCTCGCCTATTTCAAGTGGAATCTCGAACATGAAGACACAAATAGTTTCGTATTTGTGCTGATCATGCAGAAAAACTGACTCCTTCATGTCGGTTTGCAGACGGGCAACTTATGATGTTGAACTAGAACCATGAGCATTGTGTGTCAGAGCTGCAGAGAGGGATGCAGAGCAGGCGGGAGGGCCTTCAAACTGAAAAAGATATGACTGATGAGCATCCATCCGTGGCACCAGGCTATGGAAGAACAGAATCTTTTAAGACCCACCAGGATCACTCTCTGTAATGACTTTAGTCTGCATCATCTGGGGATGTCGGTGGTTAATTAAGACAAATGTCACGAGTTTAGACAGAGAAGCAGCAACAGCAGCAGCAGCAGCAGAAGAAGAATGATAAGGTGGCTTGAAAAAACTGGGTGCAGCTGATTGGATGAACAGACAAACAGGGTCAAAGCACATATCAGACCTTGGCATGTGTCAAGAGGTCGACCCAAATACCGAGGACAAGCTCGCATGAGAATCTGCATGAGTCTTTTATCTTAAAATACTGTACTTAATGTCTCTTGTCCACAGGGAAGACTCAAAACTCTTCTCTGCCAAATTCCTCAGAATCCCCAGATATGAAACCGAGGAAACATCCATGAAAGTATCTGGACCAGAACCAGCCCCACAACCTCCCAGTGAGCAGAAAAGGCCTTCTGGATGAACGACAAAGCCCTTTAGAGTTCAGAGATGAGGAGAGGTCTTTGCCAGAAGTGATCTATTTTAGAGGGAATCCTTGACATCCCTCTGTAAGAGCACTAACATTCAAAAAGAGGCTGTCAAATGACTGGTTTTAGAAGTTCCTCTGAACTACTAATTTTGACAATGAACCCTTGGAACTGATGATTATGTTATTATGGGATTTCTTTTAATGAGATAAAGAGGCATTGAGCTTTGCCTTTGGTTTGTATCAAACTGACAGTTTTTGTCTGATGATAAATGGCCTTGTAAAACAGGATTTATGGTAATTACAACTTAATGTGACTGTGATGTGGTCCCGTCTGACTTCAGTTACTGTCTTGTAGAGATGTCATGTCCCTAACTTTGTAAAACCGCAAGTCCTTGATATAAATTTAAAAATGGATGCAGAACCCTCCTCTGAAGGCTCTTCAGCGTTGACTTCTCCCACATTACCACATGATACAATCCAGCTGCTGCCTTGTTACAAAAGCTTAGCTGTGCTGCATCATATAAAACAAAATATCATGCTATCAATGCAACTTAAATAAACTAATGCACTAAAATTAGACCTCAGTGACACTGAAATAAACCAGCCTTGATTAAGCTGCTAAGTCTGTACTCACAGAGCAGCGATTCCCCAGTGACCTCCAGACTTCTTTCCAGCTTCGATAAACAGAGACAGACCGATGAGATTGATGGTGGGAGCGATAGCCAGAGGGCCGATGTACTGCAGCACGAAGCCCACCAGCCCAGAGAGACCCAAAACGATTTGAAGCAGAGAGGACACCATGATGGCTCCCTGGATCTGTGGGTGACAAGGCAGAAGGTTTACACTAAAATACAAAGATCAGGACTACATTTAAAGCAAACCGATGATCCGCCTGATTTTGTACTATGCTTTATCTGTATCTGAGTTGTTTGAAGCAGTAAAAATCTGAAACATAAGATGAATTTATGTAAGAAGCAGCCTGGTTTTTGGAATCTGTCCGAGGTGGAAGGTTTCAACAGTCTTCCTCTGTGATGATTCATGTGAACAATCTGTAATTTCTTTGCAACTCTGTCACTGTTTCAGTAACATCTCCTTTCCCCATTTTGAGTTTTGCAGCAGTACAGGGGCAAGGACAAGGGTAAAGTAGTATGCATTAAAGGTCAGTAGAATCGCGTATAATATATGTGAATCAATAAACTGTACAAATAGCAAACAAACAAAATAAGTAGTTATTTACAATTAATAAAAAACAATTAAAGGATTAAGTGTCATTAAGGACAACTGAGGCATTCTGTGCAGTGCATAAACAACTGAGGCATAATGCTAGCTTCATTATGGAAAATCAGCTTTTACCTGCTGGGACTTTGACAGTATCACTGCCCACCTTCAATGATCACTATTGTTGACACAAACTAGCTCTATCACGCAGGATTGTGACAACATAATGGAACAAAAAGCTGAGGAAAAAGTAGCGCTGTCCCCTGCCAGCTTGATTTGCATTCTCTCTAGGATTTTACGATTTCTTAATCACAACAGTTAATGCAATTCAGGTGATCCCACAAATTCAGTGCAGCCTCGCAATTTTGACAAATTGCTGCAACTTTCCTGCACTTTCTGAACATCATACTTTAGCTCTCATCTCCCCTAGCTCTGCGCCTAAGCGTCACACTTCTTGTAATGTTTATAAAATCCTGCTGCAAAATTTGGCCTTTTTTTTTCAGCAACAATCACAAACAAAGCCCTGAAAATTCTTGAGAGTCTGATCTCAGACAGTTAAACTTGTGATACAGTGAATGGGGGCAAACTGTTACCAGCATCATGCTGTGCGTGACGTGTGATGTCAGAAGCTGATCTTATGCATCCATCGACTCCCGGGGAGCACGGCGCCTTTCTATGTCAAGTTATGTGATGTTCTCCACATGCATGTGTGGGTTTTGTGCGGGAACTCCGGTCTCCCACTGACCAGAATCATGCTCGGGAGGTTCATTTCTGACTTAAGGTGTTCTGTGTGGGTGTAAATGTTACCCTGGTTCTTTATATCAGCCCTGTGATTGAATGACAACCAGTCCAGGGTGAACCTCGCCTCTCTCATGAAACAAAAAAAGCAGACGTGTGTAAGATAAATTGCAAACACTCATGAATCATAAATTATTCTTTGGATGAGGAACATCGATACCAAACTTTTAAAAAATGTGACCAAAGCCTGCTGAACCTGCACAGGTGTCAGTTACTCTGTTCTTAGTCCTAATAGTTTCATTATCATTAAATCTTCATGTGTGTGTCGTGTCATTTTGAAGTTATGTGTAAGTGCTGAAACATTCCCTGTTCTCCAGAAACCTGCAGAGCTGCTGGCTCATAAATCTCCTCGTGAGCAGTGTAAAGGCATTAAAACATAATCATCATTGAGCCTCAGGAGCCGCTCTGTAGAAACACACTTCTGTGACTGATGGTGATGTTTTCACCGGGTAGAGCTAGATTGCGCCAAACTGCTGACAAGAAGGAGACAGGTGGGCGGAAACCATTTGATACGCTAGAATGAAATAACTCAGATAAAAATCTTAATTTACACTGAGGTGGAGTCATCCAGGAAACTCATGTTTGACCTCATGAACCTGCCACAGAATAAAGCTTTATTGTGAAAATAGAAAATGGAGAATAGATTCATTACAGAAGTTTTCTGGCTGACTTTTTTGGCCAAAGAAGTCACTGAGCTCATATTTCATAGTGCAGAGGTGCCCAACCACAGGGTTGGGGACCAGATCCAGGCCAAAAAAATATAAAAATGGTTAAGCTTATCTCCTTTTTTTGAATAACAGAGACCAGGGGGTGTTTTATTTTGAAAAGATGACTGTATCCTCACATATACATCTGTGTAGCAGATGGCTTCTGCCATATATATATGTATATATCCCAACTATATATGGGATGTGCCTGGTTGCTTAACACTCCACCAAACCAGCACCCCAGACAGATTGTTTTTAACCCTGGGGGACTATTGGTGTTTTTTCATGTTTAAAGCAAAATAATTCTCAGTACTTTCCTCTAAAATACCTGCTGGTAGTTTCTTCAAAGGGAAAATGTGCAAAGCTGAATTTGTTAATCCAAAGAAAAAAACCTTTAATACCTTTAAAGCCAAGGTCAAGCCAACAGCTGTAACAAATGACTAAGAAAGCTACAGCTACAAAGATAGTAGATCGCTGGATGCTGTGTGAGGGAGCATAAACGCTGATAACCAGATTTTGTTTCGTGAATATCTGACATACCTCACGCATCCGTGACATCCACACCTCATCAGAGTTGTCCATGTGCAGCGGGCTGCTGCTGTTCTGCAGCTGCATGGACAGCATCACAGAGGCTTTTGGGGCCGGACACTGCCATTTGGGGAGAGCGAGAATGGCCAGGGTCGGAGTGATGAAGCTGAAGGTCCCACCCTGGAGGACCGGTAACCTGCAAGTCAGGAATGTGAAGAGGGCAGAGGTCAGAAGTCAGTGGATGTAATGACGTAGGGTCACAGACTGAAATAAGGCAGAAGATTTTAATGAGGGAGAAGAGCTTTGGAGTGGACCTCCTGATGGTTTGAGGAGATGATGGGTCTCCTTACGCCATCTTTTGTCTTATGTTTTTTTGTTCTTTTTATAATGATGTTTTTATTTAAATGAAAAAATGCAAACGAGGTTTTTAATTTTTGTTCAGTTTTTACATAAACAATAGTACTAAAAATAGTATAAATAGTATCTATATTCTTAAAGTCATAGTAGTTATGACGATATGTACACAACAAAGTATGATAAAAATGAAGAGAAAACATGCAGAGCACAAACACACACAAATATGAATAGCAATAATACAAAATCCAGTTTCATAATAATATAGTGAGAAAAAAATGCATGTAATATACAGTACAAAAGTGTGCACAGAATAAAGCTTTATTGTGAAAATAGAAAATGGAGAATAGATTCATTACAG
Source organism: Cetoscarus ocellatus (assembly GCA_037902135.1). Lineage (NCBI taxonomy): Eukaryota > Metazoa > Chordata > Actinopteri > Labriformes > Labridae > Cetoscarus > Cetoscarus ocellatus. The sequence continues at coordinate 98,592 of JBAMNC010000276.1, forward strand.
AAGTTTTCTGGCTGACTTTTTTGGCCAAAGAAGTCACTGAGCTCATATTTCATTGTGCAAAGGGCACATACCCCATCCAAGGAGTTAGGTTTGGTTAAAAAAAAAAAAAAAAAAAAAATCTAAATAAAATAATAATAATAATAATAATGAATGAAACAAAAATAAAATAGATCATCTAATGATATTAAAAGTAGTAATATGAGAATGAAAATAATTGGAAAAAGATGAATAGAACATAGATACAGATACACAAATAAGGGGAAATATTTCAGCATCAGTCCTCACATTTTAGTTGCGATAAAGCATCAGTGAAAGTCTTATGCTGTTTTTTTGGTCTGTTTTTTTATTGAGAGGCCCCTGTAGGTAGAACTGGCATAGTCTGTCTCGATTGTGAATTTTTATTGATTGCCTATTAGGGTTTTGAATCCGGTAACTGTTCATTAAGGGAACTTTTGCTCGAAAAACATGTTGTTTGCTCATAAAATTATTTTTCTCTTCAGTTTTATAAGCCAGGTAATGCTCCTGCTCACATTTTAAGATAAAATGGAGACCTCCTACGGAGGATCCTGACCTTTGGTCGGGTAACACTGACCTAAAGACATAATTTCCACCTTCACTGCATTTCCTGTAAGAGGCTATCATCAACGTAAGCCTCCTTTAAAATCCTGCACTCTTGAAAATGTCCTGACACTGTCATGGTGGCATGCATTTGTAAAGGCAAGTCAAGTCAAGTCAAACGTTATTTATAGAGCACCTACATAAGGACAGCAGTCGATCAAAGTGCTGTACAAAAAATACGTACAAATGATAGATAACAATAAAAACAACACATTGAAATAAAACAGTAAGAGTATAAAAGCTAAAGCTAAAATGCCTGTGATTTGTATGAGCTAATTTATGAAAACGCCAGGGAGAAGAAGTGGGTCTTTAAGGAAGATTTAAAAATCTCTATGGTCGGAGAGGCTCTAATATGGACAGGGAGACTGTTCCACAGTCTAGGGGCAGCCACTGCAAAGGCCCTGTCACCTCTCCACTTAAGTCTGGTTTTGGGGACCTCCAATAGCAGCTGGTCAGAAGACCTTAGGGCTCTAGTTGGGGAGTGGCGATGCAGGATTTCAGACAAGTAAAGAGGGGCAAGACCATTGAGGGCTTTATAAGCGATTAAAAGGAGTTCAGAATCAATGCGAAAGCGGACTGGGAGCCAGTGGAGGGACGCAAGAACTGGAGTGATGTGGTCGCGCTTTTTTTTGCCAGAGAGGAGTCGAGCAGCAGCGTTCTGGATGAGCTGAAGGCGGTTAATTGATGACTTACCCATGCCAACGTATAAGGATTTACAGTAGTCTAGTCTGCAAGTAATAAAGGCATGGATAGTCTTTTCAAGATCAACCTGAGAGAAATAGCACTTGGTCTTTGCTAAGAGATGGAGTTGGAAAAAAAGCGCGTTTTCACAACGGCACTGATCTGCTTATCAAAGTTAAACTGGTTGACAAGGTTACTAACAGTGGACTGAATGTTGGAACTCAAAGGGCCCAGGACATCTGTAAAGCAGGCTGTTCTGGAGGTGTGTCCTCCAAACAGGATAATCTCCGTCTTAGATTCATTAAGCTTGGGAAAATTTGCACTCATCCAAGCTTTGACTTCACTGAGGCAATCAAGAAATGTCTGCACAGTCTCCTTACCTAGCGACCTTAGCGGCATGTATATTTGGACGTTGTCCGCAAAACAATGAAAAGACATTTTATGTTTCTGAAAGACATCTCCAAGTGGCAACATGTACAGAAGAAAAAGAATAGGACCCAGGATGGAGCCTTGAGGGACACCACAGGTCAGTGGGGCCACATCTGAGGAAGCATGGCCTAACCGAACAGAGAACATCCGTTCTGCCAGGTAGGACCTGAACCAGGAAAGGGCAGAGCCTGTGATGCCTACATAGTGCTCGAGACGCTGTAGAAGAATTCTATGGTCAACAGTGTCAAAAGCGGCAGACAGGTCAAGGAGCATCAAAACCGCAGGACTACCGGAGTCAACAGCTAAAAGCAAATCATTAAAAACTTTTAGCAGTGCAGTTTCCGTGCTGTGTCTGGGTCTAAAGCCAGACTGAGACTTTTCATGGATGTTGTGCTGGGTTAAGAATGACTGCAGTTGGACATACACTGCTTTCTCTAAGACCTTTGATAAAAAGGGGAGCTGAGATATAGGCCTGAAATTAGAGAAGTCAGAGGGATCAAGATTTTTCTTTTTGATCAAGGGTTTGACAACAGCATGTTTAAGACCTATAGGGACATGACCGAAGCTAAGACTGGTGTTGATCAAAAGGTCAGATCTCTTCAACTCGGCTTTAAGAGGTATTTTTATTTGCAAGCCACAAAAGTCATTGTGAGGTCAAAGTGAGCTGTTGTGAGAATGGGGCAGGTAAGAGCTCTGTGAGTGGGTGTGGAGGTGATGTAATGTTGGTCCTGTTTTAATGCGTCACTGCTCACCTCAGCTGCCTCTGTTTGTTTTTTTAATACGGTTTGGTGTGGTGGAAATGTGCTTCAACATGTTGAAGTGATATTGAATCAGATAAGGCAGTGGTCACGGAGGACGTCCCCCACTCCCTGTGCTCCAAACAGGCTCCCAGTTTGTTCAATGCAAATCAGTCACAACAGTGCCTAAACATGTTAAAATTTTCAGCTTTGCTTTATTTGCATGAACATTTTAACAATTAGAAACTTTTCTGCACTGAAATAGAGTGTCACAGTTATTTTGACAGTATAACAATTTTCAACTTGGATACTTATTCACCCTGACTTTGTCTCTTCTAAGCTGTAGCCATCATGTCCTCTTCAGTCTCTCTGCATTTAAGCTGTTTGCTTTTTTCTTTGCTGACCTCAGCAAGCTCTACCCTGCATCAGTATGGTGCTCTTGCTTTTGACCTTGCACCACCACAGCATCCACCTGCAGGCTCTGACAGGGAGTTTCAGTTAATACTGTATCTTTTAGGGCTGAACAAATCAGTAAAAATACTGAATTGCATTTAGTTTCACCCATTCCGCATTTTGCTGCAATTTGTAGCAACAGAGTAAATTAGATTAGATTAGATAGAACTTTATTAATCCCTTGGGAAGACTCCCTCGGGAAATTAGGATAATTTTATAATAAATGAAATAAATTTCATAATAAATTCAACTTAATAAATGACAATTTAAGCACTTTTTTTTTCTTTTAATCAAAAATGTATCAAAACGACTATTGGAACTTTAATAAAATGATTGATGATTGTTTTGTGTTGCAATTTCTGCACCAAACAGCTATTACTTATATTATAATCTAAGAATGACATATGGGCCAGAAAGCCTCTGCTGTGAAATACTTAAAACAAATTTTGACACGGATTTGACCTTCAAGACTTTGTAAGAAAATATCAGTGCATGGATTTACCACGATATTTTGCAGGCTGATACTCCATGTTGAATTTTATAATTGTAATTCACAGTTATTCAGAACCTTGTGGTTCATATTCCAGTTGCTTGTTGGCTTCTGACATTCTCTGATGTGACTCCCCATCAGTTTCTAACATTTGTTATGAATATTCCTGTCACTGAAATGGACAGTTTAGTTTATCTGTGTTGTAGGGACCATGCTTTATAGAAATAACACTGATTAGAAAACTGTATTTTTAATGAATATAATATTGTTGCTCCTTATCCAAGATAAATTAATAAATATAAGAATAATTATTAAAAACAAACTGAAAAAATATTCACATTATATTATGATATATTGTAAAGTATGAACCTTTATTTGTACAGTACCAAATCATGTTAAATGTAATTTCAAGACACTCTCCAAAACTCTTTGTTCTATAACTTTATTTTTATTGTTGACTTGTATTTATTCATTATCTATAATCTATTTATTAATCTTCTTTTTTTTTATTCCTAATTCAACATGGGTACAGCCTTTTGCTACAATAAGAACCCTTAGTAAATACATATTACACTGCCTGCAATTGGACATTTGCTGTTTCATATTGGGGTTTTATTGATTGTGATCAACTGTCCAGCCATATGTCTCATTTTAAACCTCTGCCAAGGCACTTCCAACATTGTGGAGTGAGTTATTGTCAAAAATGTAGAAAACTGCTCTGTCTTACACTGTAAACAAATCCTTAAAAAATTCCTGGATTTAGATCAACACCAAAATGTAATCACTTGACTGATGTTCCCTGAAAATGTCATCAAAATCCATTGAGAACTTTTTGAGTTATTAGCAATAATGTTGAAAACTGCCATATTTTGTAATGTTGACAAATCCTGTACAAAATGTCTGGATACACATCAGAGAGTTATTTCTCTTATTTCACATATTACTGTGTTTTTTTTTTTAATTTAAAATCATATCTTTTCCTGTGCTTGATGTTGATAGAATAATTATTTTTTAAGTATTAAGTTGAGTATACTTTTCTGTCCTTTGGTTTGCAAAACTGCGACAAAATCAATAACCTTGATAAAATTCATTGAAAAAGGTGTAAGCAGATTTCCAGCTCCTTCTTTTGAGCCATTATTTAAGCCCAAAAAGGAAATTGTCTTTTCTTCCAGTGGCTCAGTATGAATTGATGTGAACTCTTCCTGAATGTTTTCTTTAATCTCAGCCTCTTTTGTGCAGCAGCAAACACATCTCCATGCACCTTTGTCTGCATGTTTGTGTTTTGATCCCTCCATTCTGTTGTCTCACAAAGCCGCTGATGAAAACCTGCCGCAGTGTTGAAAAGTGCAGTAAATATAAAGATTAACTTACTTATTATTCAATGTCAGGAGGTTTTCTGGGATCACATTTTTGTCCTTTTAAGCCGTTGCCAAACCGTGTAGGTGGAGAACTGAAACAAAAGCATTAGCTATTTGCTCAGGCTTAACGTAACGGCAGTGCTGAGGGGGCCGAGAGTGTGTGTGCTGTTTTCTACACTCCTCTGAGTGTGTGTGCTTGTGTGTGTGGGTGGGTGGCAGCTGCAGCGAGGTGAAGCACTCAGATTGATGCTTCACTTTCAGGAGGTTTTTCTATCAAAGCTCCAAGCTGCTCCCAGGACTTCACATCTCTTTAAGAAAGAGCAGGGAACAAAGAGTGCAGCCTTAAACACAGACCAGAAGGCCTTGGAGGGAACCATCACAGTTCTTAATCCTCAAAGGCAGACCTCAGGTCCCCTCTCAGTGTCTTATCAAGCCCAGCAGCAGACTCACAGACAGTTGTAGACCTCCACAGGGATGTCTGCACCTAACTTTGGTTTAACCGACTGAACAGATAGTAATCATGGATGCTACGATAGTAACCTTGCAGTGCAGCTGCATCTGCCTGATTCATCCATCCTGAAAAGCCTCAAGCTGAATCGTTTGAGCTCTGTCTGCAGAGACACTAACCAATCAGCATCCCCCAAGGAGAAAGAGGCAGCAGCCCTGAGAGTGATGACGGTGAGAAGCTTCTGCAGGCCTGTAAGCAAGGGCTGCTCGTACACAGATTAGCATTGATGCTGCCTGCTTTAGCAGCTGTTTATCAGAACATGACAATATTTCTTCATCAGAACAAAACTGAAAGCATTTCTTGATGGAGGAGACACTTCCGTTCCTCTCTTGATAGGTTTGGCGAGAGTTTGCTGCGTGAATAAGCTCACGTTTTGTGCTTTAATCCATGGCAGTTGCTTCTCCCCCCCACACCATCATTTGATTTAGCCATGATGAATATGATTGACAGATTGCCTTATCACCCTTCTGTTGTGTTTTGAAAAGGTTTTGCCCTCCTGAAACCTTCTCTACGTGCTTTTGCCCAGATTAGTGAAATAAACACCTCAATAAAGCTTGGAAACATTATTTTGGCCAACTTTTCCTCCCCTTTTATATTACCATTTGGTATTGCATTCTAAATTGCTGGAAAGCCTGATTAGTCACCTTACAACAAGGTAGAACTTGTAAGAATTGTGCATTCATGCAATGAGTAACTCAGCTAAACATGTGGGTAGCATCAAAAAATGTGCCAAAATCCCCTGCAGCTAGAAGCTGGTGTTCTGGTATGCAGTGTCAGCTTTTTTTGGTACCATTTCTAATCTTAAGTTCATTTAAGAGTGGTAAAGTCAAAGACCAGCCACAGAGTAGGCGTCCTAGGAAGACAACACCCAAAGAAGACCAATTCCTCACCCTTGCTTCACTGAAGCGCCGTAAGCTGTCTTCCAAGGGAAGAAGGGATTTTAGATTTTTTTGGTACAACCAACACGTCTAGCTGAGTTGCTCATTCCATGAATGCTCAATCCTTATAAGTTGTAAAGCTGTAAAGGTTTGTAAAGATTTCTAGTCAACAACACTGCAGCCTTGAGCCTCTGAACAGATCCATGCTGTCCTAACAGTGTAACTGTGTGTGTCTGCCCATCCTCACTTTCACATGCCTTGTCTCTGTATGACCTGGTGCTGTGGTGCTATGGCGTTACCTGGTACCAAACGTCGTCTGCAGCAGCGTACATAACCCAGACACAAAGAAGATGGTGGAGATGAGCTGACTTTTGGCGATGTTGTTGTCTTTTATGCAGAGAGGCTCGGCCAGTATGAGCGGGACGGCGATGATGCCACCGAAGGCAAGTATGTAGTGCTGAGGAGGAAGACAGAGGAGGAGACATTATGGGCATTTTTCAAGAGGTAAAGCATTTTCTTTACATTCAAGGTGACAAATTAAAACCTGTTTCCACCTCCTAACACAGTCCAGTGGTCTTAATAAGGTGTATGTGCCATGCTTAGGTCAAAAGATAGTATAGAGCAAGGATCAAAATGTTTTTGGCTCTCTTTAAACCAGTTTTTCATCAAATGTCTACTTTAAATACAACTTCTTCAAGATACAACTTGATATGAATAAGTTGTAAAGACAAATGCCTCTTATAAAATTAGTATTTAGCTAAATTAGAAGCCAATATGACGTTAAGAAAGCACACAATAGACATATTGGAAAGATATGATTCTTGATCCCACCTTTTACTCTTATGTGCTGTTAAACAAGATCACCCACTGTAAGATTTGCTACTGCTTTTAATATTTGACAGGTTTTACATTATACAAAAAAAAAAATCCAGATCAATATGTCTCAAACCTGTATTTCTGCACATTAAGTGAACTGCTGCAAAGGCCCATGCTGCTGATGGCACTTAATTCAATTATTGGCTCAGAGATATTGATTCTTTCACTGCTGGCAACAGCAAAAATAAAATAAGAAATATGGGAAGGTGAGCAGCCAAATGGGTCTTGGTCTGGAATCATACTGATGTTGTTGCTGTTGCAGGCATACCTCTAAACCATGAAGGAACTGGAAGTACTGCCGAGCTGGTTATGCTTCCATAAGGTAAATGAGTGCCAGACATTTAGCATACAGCGGCAGGTCAGAGCAACAGTTAGGGTGCTCTTTGGGAGATTGTGGTTGGTAGAAAAATTATAAGCAAGAGATAAACAAACAGAGATGTTGATCTCTTACCTCTAAAATCTTAGAAGTTCATACTTGACTTAAAGACAATTTTTGTTCGAAACTTTCCATAAACTATTTTTTGGGATATTACATACGTAAGCAAGGCATGACACTGAGGCCCGGTGACCTCGATCTTTGTCCTGTTGGACATGTGTCCAATATTTCAATAAAATTTTCAAGTCCTTCTGGAAAAAAAGCAAATTGCAAGTGTTTGGGAAGGGCAGAACCTTTCAGAAGTATATTTAGCAGGTGATTGGATGATCATTCCGTCAATCAACATTTATTTCGGGCCAATCAGATAATGTAGTAGTTAGGAGCTACTGCACTGTAGAACATGAGTGGAGCAAGAATATCCTTAGCTACTATAGAGAAGTTATTAGTATTGTTATTTGTTTTATTTCAAGATCTGATTAAACTGCTGCTAGCTGTTAGCTGTTAGCATCTATGCTAATCGCTGTACGTGCACTCGTAGCTCATTCCTCTTCCTGCTCCAGTGGACTCTGATTGGACTGTCCACTTTGGGCTGCTCACAATTGTTGTAGAGTGGAGCTTGACAAGATGGATCTGCATGATTATAGATATTGAATCAGACTTGATCCAGCTGCTGTGCAAGTTTAGAACGTGTGCAAAGTTTGAAGAAATGTAAAGATACTGCATTCATTACTACATGATGTTCATGACAGGTTATGACCTTTCCTTTGACCTATGACCTCCAAAATCTTATACATTTATTATCAAGTAAAAGTGGAAATGTGAGCAAAGTTTAAAGAAAATCCCTTGAAGCTTTTTGGAGAAAACAAATGGACAGACTGTCGGATGGACAGACAGGCAGAGGTGTATATGAATGGACAACCTGAAAACATGATGCTTCAGGCGTTGGCTGTTGCCTGTAAAGAGGTATGAAAATACTGTTTATGTTTTAGTTGTAAATTTTAGAAGAAGTTATATAACACCTGAAGTCACAACTGTTGGTGTGAAAAAAAGAAAAAACAGGAATGCAGCTGTAAATGACAGCAGTGGTGCTTCATTAATAAGATGTTAAACACTTATATCACCAGTTAACGTTTGTTCTCTCATATTCCACCACAGCAAACGATCCGTCCCCCAGGAACAACAGTTATGGGGAAATTACATCCCTTTTTGCAGTAAAGAACAACTGTGACATGATGCCAAAAGTAACAACTCTCTTCCACATTCCTAACAAACCTCAACAGTTTTAAGATTTTCTGCATAAAATACACCCCATCTGCTGGGTAACTAACTCATCCAGAAAGGAAATTGTCAGGAGACGAATCAGTGTGAGTCAGAGGTTAAAAAGGAGCAAATCTCATGGCAGTAAAGACTCTGTTTAAGGCTCAAAATACTTTCCTTACCCATAACTCTCTGTTTATTATTTTTCTCAGGTTGCTACTAAAGAGATAGTTTTCATCTTAGACTTTTATCTGGCACAGAAATGTATTAAGATACTATATTTAAAATGAAAAGAGAAATTTGCTCCTGTTCTGCACTCGGTGCACTTTAGCTGACTTTAAACAGGTGGAATAACATTTAAAATTAAACAATATTTTTTAATATGCAAACACAATAGAACAGAGTTCATGTCAATCTGTTAATCACTGGTTGTTGATGTAAATTTCTTATTAATTTTGGAAGACCAAAATTCTTCACTGCCTAATGCTTTGATTCTTGGACCTGGGATCTGGTCCTCAGGTGGGCTTTGGAAAGCTTCATATTCCAATGTGGGCCATTTTTCATTGTTTTGGAGCCACATGCAGGCCAACAAACAGTGCAGCTTAGGCCGCAGTTGGCTCCTGGGCCATAGTTTGGACACCCCTGGTTTAGGGAAACCCTTGGCCACACCTCTACATGATGAAGAAAAACAAGAGCTCAAAAACAGGAAAGCATGTGGGAAACATCTGTAAAATAACTAATCAAACAAAGAGAACAGTCAGTGCACTGCCTAAATGTTACTGACAGGGAGACCAGCCCCAGCATGACCAAGCATTCAAACCTGTTAATATTAATTCAGGATTAGATTGGATTGATGAAGGTCAGTCATTTCATATAATAACCCCAAAGCCTTTTGCTTTTCTGGTTCATTTAATATGAATTTGTGTCACTGATATCCATCATTTTTATCCTTCTGTTTATCGAGCACAGACTAGCTTGGTCAGTTAATGTAATTTTGTTGTTGCCTCCCATATTTTCTTAATTAAATATCTGAATACAGACTTTTTTCGTATTTAAGGAAACTTTATTGATCCTTTCAGAGGATACTGAATGGTTTGGATGTTTTTTCCTGGGACAAGGCCATAATGGGAACGTTTTGTGCACCAGGGATTATGAATTAGACTGATGCAATTATGTAAGGGCACTGTTTGAAACAAGGTCAGTTCATTTACAGAGCACCATTCATAAACAGAGTCATTCAAAGTGCATAAGAGTTGGCTTGACCCACCGCTTGGCAGGGAAGAGAGTGAAAGAACGGTGGTGTGCCAAGAAAAAGGGCTGGAGTGGTGTTTGTAGTGGTGTTGTGGGTAGGATTTTTATTTATTTAATGGTGTGGGAACAGGTTTGGTATTTGATTTAGATCACAGTGCTCCCTCAGTGTCTGACTTATGAAACATCAATCGATAAGAGATTAAGGAACCAGTGGTAAATCACAGCTTTGGCAGCTGGAGGAAAATAAGAGACTGTTAGTGAAGGAGGCTTCTGACTCCTGTTAAACTTCATATTAAATGGTGATAGATTATTTTTGCTTTTTTGAGGACTGAAAAAAAATGTACCAGCTCCTCATTTAATTCATTTAGCAACATCATATCATGATGTTCAACATTATAATCAAGGTGCTGATGCTTTTAGTCCTGCTTGTACTTAAAAAAAAATCTTATTTTAATATTTTATTTCTTTTCTGTGCCTGTTAAGAGCCTGCGTGGCAGCTATGCACATAAAAGCTGCTTTCTATAATTGCAACAACACTAAAGAAAAGGGGTGACATCAACAATTATGTTTTTTTTTTTTTTTTTTTAAATCATGTAAGCCTTTATAAAGAGAGTCATTATAGTATCTGCTGGAAAGTGTTAAACTTGTGCAACAACTAGACCTGCCTGATTTGATTAATCAGGCAGATTCATCTTGCCAAGTTCCAATCTACTAAGATTATGAGCAGTCCAAATCGGGACGGTCCAATCAGAGTCTTTAAAAGACAGAATAGGTGGGAGTTACAAGCGAGACGACAACAGGGAGTGATTGCACTTACAAAGATTAGCATAGATGTTAACAGCTTCAGTAGCAGTTTTATCAGACCTAGACCACATTTTTTAGTTAAATAAAAAACAAATATCAACTCTAACAACTTCTCTACAGTAGGGATATTTTCACTCCTATCCAACATGTTTTTTTTAAGATTTTATTTTATTTAAAAACAATTAAAAACCAAAACAAGGTACATCACAACACAAAACAATGTAATAAGGCACCCAGATGATTCTAATTAAAGTAACCTCGCATGGAAAGTGCTACAATATTAATAACTCAAGACTAAAAATAAAATAAAAAAAGAAAAGATCCTATGCTTGTTCAAATGTCTGTGAAAGTCAGGGTCCCGATGGACAAGGAGTTATGTTGTGTTGTTGAGCCAGAAAAGGTCCCCAAATCCTCAAAAATAGTCTCCTCCGTGTGTTAGGTTTATCCAGATGTAGTTTTTCCAACTGAATAACAGACAGCATCTCTCTGAGCCAGTGTGTAAAGCAGGGTTTGTTAGTAGACTTCCAAGTCAGGAGAACAAATTTTACTTCCAACATGTTTCGACGAGAGTTTGTTTTACAAAGTGGCTCACGTTCTTTTGCAGTATCTGATTGGCCCGTAATAAATGTTGATTGACGAATTGATCATCCAATCACCTGCCAACAATGCTTCTGACAGGTTCTGCTCTCCCCAAACACTTTCTTTGTGCTCTTTTCCAGATGGACTGGTGAAATATTTTAAACGGTCCATCCTGTGTGTTCGTAAGCAAAGTGTGCTGATCTTGCATAATTCCTTTTTCATGAGCAACAACAGAGGATCAAATTTACTTTGCTTCCTGTGACTCATCACCCTTTTTACCTTTCTTCAACCATCTCTGTGGCCAGGAAGTAGAGCGAATACACCTACCACTGCAAAAAAAACACCTGCATTTAGATGGAGGTCATGGGTAAGCTGTCTGATATTGCAGTCCAGGGGTTGAAATGAAGAAAAAGTTGCTGCTGGGCCACTATATGAATATGTGGTGTGGCTATCAAATAACAAACCACGTGGTTCACAGTCTTGGTGTTATATATATATTTAAGGTTTGGTATTCACGCCATCTGCTGTAAGTTTACAGAAAGTGATGACTTTAGGTCACTGCTAACTTCTGATTGAAACGCATGTGTTTTTGCTAAGGTATTAGACATGATTAGTTTAAAAGTTGAACAATGTAGTAAGTGGACATTTTTGGTGGCATTGATCAAAACAGCAGCCAGATCTCTTTGTACATTGACTGAGGTGTTTGGGAACACTGCATCAATTAATCAATCAAACTTTATTTATATAGCACTTTTCATACAAGAAAATGGAGCTCAAAGTGCTTTACAAACAGACAGACTAATTAAAAGAAGAGAGCGCAAACCTCTGCCAAGGTAGCTCACATAATGCTGTTACTTCTATAAGCAATAGTTCCATGATAAAGTTTCCATCATAATATGATTCATGACCCTGAAACCCACACCTGGCACTCAGAATCATGTTGATATCATTATTAGTTAGACAGTTATTGAGCAATAAAAAAATGTTATCTAATGGCAGTTATCTGGATCACCACCATAATCTAATCATTTTTCAAATGGGCCATTACCAACATCTCCTGAAAATTTCAGCAAAATCTGTCCAGTAGTTTTTGCACAATCTTACTAAAAAACAAACAAATAAACAAACATAAGCCAGGAAAACATAACCTCCTTTGCGGAGGTAATAAAAGACATACCCAGTGCGCACCGAGGAAACACCGTCTTAAAGGTTTAAAATGCGTATACAATGGAGGTGAAGTTAAAGCTGCAGTAGGCAACATTGTTTTCGTATATTGAGTCCAAATTTTATAATATCATCCAAGCATAATGTAAGACAAGTGGTCTTAGACAAGCAATAGGTTTTTGCACCTCACCATGGCTCTGTGTTTAGCCTCTAAAGAATCAGTATCAGGACGATGTGCATCAACCAATCAAAGGTCAGCTCAGACTACTGCGCTCCTATTGGCTGTTCTACTGCATATGCACGTTCCTGTGCTGATGGCCGAAGGAAAGAGCAAGCGGCAATGGTGGACAGTGCACCAGGTAAAATAGGTATTCCAGTATTGGCTACAACTGCCTACACGGCTAAACAACCCAAAAAAAAGAAGACAGAATTAGAAAAGAAAGAACATAAAAGAGAGGCTGACCAAAAAAGGAACAAAAGTCATGTTAATATCGGCAGAGCATTCCAGAAATGGAGAGAACTGCAGGATAGCCTAGGTCTGAAGTTGGATTCGGAGCTGGCCACTCTTCTGTTGGACAGGTGCGCTGCTAAATGAATAACCTTGTAATATTTGTCATGATGTGTTGCAGTGATACTTGTGTTGTGTAGTTAGATTTCATAAAAGCACTCCACTGGACTCTCGCTGACTTGGACCTTACTCAAAATTGTGCTAAGTGGACCGGTGAATTCCAGCAGCAGCTCGATAGCAACTCTGTGTGCACTGTATGCTGTGTGTGCGTGCTCGTCTGGTAGGAGGGGCTCAGGGCGGAGACGAACGAAACCTATCTCAGATGAGACTCAAAAATCAACCATTTTCTGGCTTTCTACCTACTGCAGCTTTAAAATAAAAAATTAAAAATATCACTAAACACAATAAAAACTAGAAAAGCACTCAGAGAGCGCAGCGAAAATGGTCCTATCTGGCAATGTTAAAGAATCCTTTAAAAAATTCCTGGATCCAGACGGTGATCCGGATCACCCCCAAAATGTAATCAGTTCTTCCATATCCCATTTCCGACAATTCCCTAAAATTTCATCCAAATCCGTTCAGAGCTTTTCAAGTTATTTTGAACACAAACAAACAAACAAACAGACAGACAGATCAATACCGGCAAAAACATAACCTCCTTGGCGGAGGTAATAAACTGAAATGAACTGAAACATAAACAAATGATAAAAGGGTGCTGTAATTAGAATAAAAACATGAAAAGGTAACGGCAGTATGTTCAAACAGGGAAATAAAACACTTTAAAAGAACTTTGGGAAAGACGATAAAACAAGGATAAACTACTCAAAGATAATTCTGAAGTTAAAGCAGAATAAGATAAATTACTAAAACATATTAAGATGAGTACATTAAATTCAAGTAAAAGCCAGACTAAAGGGTCTTGAGTTTGCATGTCACGTGCACATTTGTTTGAATGGCTCAAAGATTTGGTGAAGGCAGAGATGTATTTTTTTTTTCTTCAGTAGATCTTCAAAATATATTTTATAGTCTTCAGTCTGATTTTAAAAAATCATGCATGAAAAGCTGGGCATCACAGTAGTTTCACGGTGTACTGTGGTGATCCTGCCAACATTGCGGTGGGGGTATTTACTGTGATGGAAAACAAAAGAGCGAGTATCAAAACCATGTGGGACAGGGCTCAGTGAGTCAGTACCGCATATGGAGATGAACCAATACATAATATCAGGAAGGTTTTAAGAGTCTTGAGTCTGAGTGAAAGCACAAACCCACACTTACTCATTAACAGTCAGATTTTATTCTGTCCGTCAAAGATCATCCAGAGCCATCAGATTCTCCTGCTGTTAATCCAGCAGCTTCTCTCATTCCTGTCTGCACGTGTGAGCAGAGGGTCAGGACAGGAGGTGCGGAGGTGGTGAGGGTGGTAAAGATTCTGGTTAAAAAAAAATTGAGGACAGATGTTGATAGGCCCCTCCAGATTTATGGAGGTATTTCAAACATGTAACTCCCATAGGTCAGATGAAGACACAGAGGTTTGATGTAATGTCAGAGGAGGAGGAGGATTCCTGAGGCCTGTATCGCCTCATGTGGAGGAGATTTACTCGTCTCAGTGATGAAAGCTCATCTTTACAACTACATTAACTTCGGTGTGTTTACAATATGTGGGCAGGGTGACAGAAATATACGCTCACACACACTCCCGCACTTCAGCACGGAAGGGTGATTGGTGTGAAAATTGACCAAAGCCGCGGTCACATTTTCTCTCTAATTCTCACACACTATTTGAGGACAGAGCTCAGTCATTGTGGGAAAAATGATCATTATTAACTCAGAGGGTGAAAATAAAAAGAATCTGGGTTTACTGTACATTCTCTAAGTTCAGTCTTTTTTTAGCCAGGGATTATTTATAGATAGATGATGATTTTCAAAGACGCAGTCAAACCGAATCCTTTTTTTTTTGTGGTATGGGAGGGAACATTTTCTTTGATTCAGCCACAAGAGACGGATATGAATCACTCTTTCATTCTCTGTATGGAACTAAAGCATCTTTCCTCTACCCAGAGACTGTTGTTAGCGACTGATGTTACCTCTGCATGTTTAAGAACAACATCACGACAGAGAAAAAGGGCTGTTCTTATTATTTATGGACTGTACATCGTTGTGACTCAGTCATCAATAGCCAAAGAGTAACAGCAGTGATGGTATGTTCAGATCTTGACCTTGAGTGCAGTATTACTTTAATTCAGGAGTTATTCATGCAGCAGTGATGGTGGAGTTTTTGTGATTTGCAGGGATTTAATTTTCTTAGATTTATTACCTACGCCAAACAGTTCTTTTTCCAGCATTTGTCTGTTTGTTTGTCTGTGAGCAAGATCACTCTAAAAGGTCTCAACAGATTTTGATGAAATCTTCAGGGAATGTTGATCATGGCAGAAAGGAGAAGTGACTGGATTTTGTTGGTGGTCTGAATCTGCAGGTGCAGGTTTTTTTTTGTGAAGGATTCATTAACATTCAAGATAGGAAAGTTTTCTACATTTTCAGTGGTACCTTGAAAACATGTCTTAGCTCTAGTATAGCAGGATTTATGCAGTAAGACATAAGGCATGATGCATAGTAATGTATATTTTTTATCAGAAAAGATAATCCACAAAGTGACTCCCTGCTGGCTTCACTGTGCAGTAAGTGTCTTGTGTTTCATATTCTTCCAACATTAGAGACTGAAAACATTAGCAGAGATCCTTTAATCTAACTTGCCATTAAATCAACAGCTCTATCTGTCTATCTATCTATCATCTATCTGTCTTTCTATCTATCTATCTATCTATCTATCTATCTATCTATCTATCTATCTATCTGTCTGTCTATCTATCTATCTATCTATCTATCTATCTATCTATCTATCTGTCTATCTATCTATCTATCTATCTATCTATCTATCTATCTATCATCTATCTATCTATCATCTATATATCTGTCTATCTATCTATCTGTCTATCTATCTATCATCATCTATCTATCTATCTATCTATCTATCTATCTATCTATCTATCTGTCTATCTGTCTGTCTGTCTATCTTTCTATCTATATGTCTATCTATCTATCTATCTATCTGTAGTAATACCAATACCAATTAAAGCAGCAAGCAGCGTTGGTTGGGTCCTTACTCTGTTGCACATCCCTCATTCCCATTTGTCCTTATTTAAAGTTTCATTTTACACCGCTTGACCTGCTTTAAGTTTCAGGGTTTTTTTTTTAGCTCCTCAAAGTTGGACTCTGTGGTGGCCAATCCATGTGTGAAAATGATGTCTCATGCTCCCTGAACCACTCTTTCACAATTTGAGCCCAATGAATCCTGGCATTGTCATCTTGGAATATGCCCGTGCCATTAATGAAGAAAAAATCCAATGAAGGAATAACCTGGTCATTTAGTATATTCAGGTAGTCAGCTGACCTCATTCTTTGGGCACATAATGTTGCTGAACCTAGACCTGACAAACTGCAGCAACCCCAGATCATAGCACTGCCCCCACAGGCTTGTACAGTAGGCACAAGGCATGATGGGTGCATCACCTCACCTGCCTCTCTTCTTACCCTGATGCGCCCATCACTCTGGAACAGGGTAAATCTGGACTCATCAGACCACATGACCTTCTTCCAGTCCTCCAGGGTCCAATCTTTATGCTCCCTAGCAAACTGAAGCCTTTTTTTCCAGTTAGCCTTACTGATTCGTGGTTTTCTTAAGGCCACACAGCTGTTCAGTCCCAATCCCTTGAGTTCCCTTCACATTGTGCGTGTGGAAATGCTCTTACTTTCACTATTAAACATACCCCTGAGTTCTACTGTTGTTTTTCTTTGATTTGATTTGGCAAAACGTTTAAGTGATCACCGATCACGATCATTCAGGACTTTTTTCTGACCACATTTCTTCCCCGACGACAATGGTTCTGGTCACTATTCTTCCAGTTTTATATAATGTGTTGGACAGTTCTTAACCCAATTTAGTTGTTTCTGCAATCTCCTTAGATGTTTTCTCTGCTTGATGCATGCCAATGATTTGGCCCTTCTTAACCGACTAACATCTTTTCTGTGACCACAGGATGTGTCTTTCAACATGGTTGTTTAAGAAATGAGAAGCTACTCATTGCATTAGCTGGGGTTAAATAACTTGTAGCTGAAAGATAATTGCCCATGCTGTAATTATCCAATAGGAGGCTCGTACCTATTTGCTTAGTTCGGTGATTCTCAAACTGGGGTACTCGTACCCCCAGGGGTACGCGAAGTGACATAGGGGGTACGTGAATATCTGTCAGGTTTCAATCAGTTGTTTCAGTAGTTAAAGTTCAAACTGGCAAATGTTCGTATGGTGAGCTTTGATAAAGGCCTGAAGTGTTGGCAGAGAGGCTGGAGGCTGGATTGGTGAGGCATCTTGGAGAAGGAAATCTGTCCTGAATTGTCTAAGATTCTTATAGTAACATAAGTTCAGTCAGACACCCTTCATGTTAAAGCTGTGGTGAGTTTGTACTTTACAGTTTCAAGTTCATTAATGAATATGTGCCAGAAATGTAAATTTCTTTTTTCAAAAGTGAACTGATGTTACCCACTGAAATTGCTGGTAAATAAATCTATTTTGTGAGAAATAATTCACTTGAAGAGATTTTTTTTGTATGTTATGCATGTTTAATGTGGGAGGTGGGGGTGGCAGCAGGCTTACAGACACATTTCTTTTTGTAGCTGCTATAAGTGCGTTAAAGTAGGGGGTACATGGCTGGAGGTCGAGTGTCTGAAGGGGGCTGTGAAAAGTTTGGGAACCACTGGCTTAGTTCAATCCATTTTCTTTGGCCAAGCAGTTTAAATACATATGGCAATCTTTTACTATAGTGTTTACAAGATCATGTCCACAAGCAGAGGATGAGAGTGTAAGACTATCATACAGGCTTCACGACTATATTCAAAATTGCCTCTTCACTGAGTTGTACATGATAAAAATACAGGGATTGGCTGAATTAAACCTGCGTTAGTACTTATGAACAGACATTTTTAGAAGCTGCAATCTCCCTCTCATTGTCTGTCACTAATAATGATTTCATTGTAATGCCAAAATCAGCAGGTGAAAGTAAAGAGGTCTTTTAACACATTTTTTACATTTCAGTGTTTTTTTTTTTCATGCATCATGGTAGCATCCAACAACAAGCTCATTTACAGCAAAGTGGAGGAGCAGCAAATCTATTGTCTAAGGCCAACAATATTCAAATCTTGACTGGTGTTTTCAACATGGCCGACCACAGACATAACAGTTTACGCTGATTTTTAGCATTATTTGCCCTTTTCTTCCAACATTATTTTCTTCTCCTCATCTAACCCCTTTTCAGCACCATCTTACACCAACACTTATCATAATTGACCTAGTTTCAGCATCTGGTCTGCCCATTCTCTTTAACGATGATAGTTATGAGGCAGGCCATTTAAGCTGCTTTGACTTTTAGAGCATGGCCTCTGACATCTGGATGTAACAGATCCTACGGACAATCTAACAGCACAGGTGCATTACAATTTCAGTGACCAATGACTGATTCCAAATTAATTTGATCTTTAAGAGATGATAGAGACCGTCACACTCGCTTCATCTTATTTAATGTCCATCATAATTCTTCCTGAGGGTTTAATAGGAGTTTCTCTAGTCTGACCCCATTTTAACACCCTCTCACACCCACATAGAAAATAAAACTCACCTGAGCTCTGGTCAGTGTGCAGTCTTCAAACTTTTACAACAATAGGCCAACAGGGCTATTTAGCTGTTAGTTTAGAGTGCTTTAGCTCAATCACCCTGATAACACACAGCCAACAATCAATCTCACACTAATGTCAGGTGGAAAACATACTTCACAGATTATTTAGTCTACTCCTATCCAAGCATAAAAATGTTTTAACTTTCACCTGAAATTTCAACAGAAAGATGCTTCCTGTTATGCCTCCATATCAGCATCAAGGTCTTGTGAATGCTTAGATTGGTTGTGAGAGGTATAGATAATGGATGGATGATCTCTAACATAGTAAGGAAATTCTTAAAACTCAAACATTCAAATCCTACATCACTGCAAAAAACTCAGATCTAGGTGAGAGTATTTTTCCAATTTCAGGTCAAAAATACCTCCCTAGACTTATTGTCAGCCACAATTTCCTGATATGTCTGGATTAAGATCTTATTTGAAGATATAAAAACTAAAAGTAAAGCCTGAGTTGCTTGTAATGAGCCAAAAAATCTACCAATGAGACAAGACAAATTTAACTTCAAGTTCATGTTTTTGTTTTTTTGTTTTTTTTATTCAGAGCAGATTTAAAACCTTTAAGACCCTCACAGAGTCAAGCTTGCTTGTTACATCGGCAGATATTTTCTTATCAGTACAAACAGTTCAATGCCTCATTTGGGCGTTTTACTCCCTGTAGTAAGATATTTATCTGGACTTGTTCAGTGAATGTGGATTAGAATAAGCGTTTTAGATATTTCTGACTTGAAAATAGACAAACACACTTGCTGAGATCTGAGTTTTTGCAGCGCATCACTTATTTCTCATTTTTTTGTATCATCGTTGAGGTATTAATCAAGCTGAAAATGGATTTTCTTTAAATGTATTTATCTCACTGGGTCAGTTGTCTGATCTGTGTTATCAGGATGTCAGATCTTGTCAACATAAAAGCTCAAATTACCTGCTCCAGTCAATTTGTTGCCTGCACAGTTTATGAGAATGCACTAACCAGATGCTCGACAAGGGGAGGGTTTATAGTCAGTGTGGTTTAGATGGTGTGGGTTAAAAGGTGATCAAATAGAAAAACCAATGAAACCATCAGAAAAAACCATTAAAACCACTGAGGTTAACGCAGGAGGAGGGAATATCAGATAACCCCGGTTACAACCCCTTTAACATCCAGCTGTCGGTACGGCCTGCAGACTTCAAATGTGCTGTCTGAAAACAAAACTGTCTCACTAACACATGTTTTGAGGCGCTCCGTAGACTCACTCTCAGTCACCCCTCTGGAGAATTCACAGCCCATCAACTCTTTCATTTATGAACTTCCCCTTTAGATAGGCTGTTTCCAGTAAACCGTGCCCCCCGTGGTTCAGAATGCAAACCTTAAGTTAATAAAAAAGTTAATGAATGTTTGATTTGTAGACATGTCATCCACCCACACTCTTCCTAACATCTGCCAAGGTGGCTACTATCCCATCCAGCATTTATCAGAATCATTTTGAACTGTTTGTGATCGACTTCTGGATGGTCCCAGTGCCTCAAGAAGCATCATGATCATGCCCCTGTTGCCTGTGAAGATACTCGTGTTGAGAAACTAAAACTGCCCACACACTCGCTTTAATGCAACGATAATCTGTTACATATTTAGGCTGAAATAGAGGTTTTCTGCAGTCTTTAAAAATTCGTCCTCACTCCTTGGTTCTGCACTTTAATGGCAGGTGTGGTCAAACATTCAAAGTACCTAAAGGTGATAAATATGCATTTCAAAGTCCGCTGATGGCAACTGCCATGTTGGAAATGCTGCCTATAAGAACTGGGCGATATATCAATTAAAACAATTCATTCAATTTTTTTTTTTTTTTAATAAGTTAGCATTAAAAATTGAGGTTCTTTCCCTTGGCTTACTCTTACTCCACTTGTTACTTGTGGCACTGTTTGAAAATATAAATAATACATTTATTTATAAAGCGCTTTTCTAAACACTCAAAGACGCTGTACTGAGGTTAAAAACATCATATAAAACAACATAATAGTAAATGAAAAACATGATTAAAAAAGCATAGAATTCATATAAAAGCACTCATACATTAAAAGCAATTCTAAAAAGGTGGGTTTTGGTGAGGGTTTTTAATGTGGACAAGTTCGGGCAGTTTTGGATGTGTAATGGTAGTGCGTTCCAGAGGGTAAATACTGAAAATTTATGCTGTTTTCATGTTGGCAGGCCATGTCAGACTTGCAAATGCACATTTTTAGGCTTGTTTTTGTTCATTTTAGTTCTGTACTGTGAGAGTGGAGCAGCTTTCAGTATTTACGTGGCCACGCCTGCCTATGTCCAAGGGACAAAATTAATATTTGAAAACAACATTATTGCATACACTTCAAGTTTAACAGGTAAATTCAGTTAACTTTTAAATATATTTTGATAACATTGGGGAAAATCTTGTTTTCTGCAGTTTCTATGTCACTACAAAGTTTTTTCTTCAAATTAGAAAAAAAACTGTTTCAATGGTAAATTGCGTTTTGTGAAAAAAAAGTGGTGAATTTATATTTAGGCCACATCACCCAGCTCTACTGTCTATAGCAAAGCAGAAGTGAAGCCTTCTACCAAAAAAAAAACCATGTTGCCGCTCATCAATCAGATTATTTAAGCTTCTTATCAGGCCCAGGCAACATGGATAAAACTGATTAATTTGACTTATAAACAATATGGGTAAAGTGGGACAATGGGTAAACTGGGACAGTTAAACTTAAACATGTTTATTTTTACATGTGTATACTTCCATTACTAAAATTCATCATTGAGCTCATCATAAGTAAGTACGAGATAAAAAAAAGATTGGTTCTGTGTCGATGACATAACTTCCAGGGGCGTGGCCCACCGTATTCAACTTCCTCTGCGGTGAAACAAGATGGTGGGTTAAATGACATTGCATTTTCAGGTGACAGATGTTAGTGTTCTAGAAATAGGAAAACTGGTGGATAGTTTGTAATTGTGATATATTTTGTTAAGGGGTGTAATGGTGATTCATAATTTTTAAAAATCACATCCATGTGAGTCTTACTCTTTTAAAAAAAAAAAAGCCATTTTGCTACCGTCCCACTTTAGCGTGGGACGGTGTGTTATTGGCAAACTGGGACAATCATTTAAATCATTCTAAAGGTGGAAATAAGTTCCCTTTTTATTTATCCCTCATAAATTTTCTATCTAGCTAGCTCAATATATAAATACATTTACTTAAATTGCATAAATCAAGCTAGCTACAATGAGAATGATGATCGTGATGCTTTGCTAGCCTATGCTAGCTAGCCCTTTCCCCGCCACCCCACAAGTAATGCATACTCTCTAAATTGATGCAAACAAAAAACAAAAACCATGATAGAACATTCATTTCTTTTGTAGGTGAAAAGCAACACTAATATATTTCTATTAATGAGAAATGAATTGTTGTTGTTTTTATTATTGTGTTTAAATAAAAATGGACTGTGTTGCAAGTGTCCCAGTTTGTCAATATATGGTGTCCCACTTTACCAATAGTACCTGGAAATTTTGGGTTTGGGTTAATTTGTTTTTGGTGAAGGGTAATCCTTCCAGTGTTTAATTTTTCTTTTTTATTTCTTCTACATAGTATAGTAGAGATCTTAAGCTATTTAGAATGGTATCATGTGATGGGCTAAGACATTTAATTCTTAATCAAAAATTATGTTGAAGGTAAATTTTCAGAAAGTGTCCCAGTTTACCCATATTCACCCCTATTTGTTGCAGAAGCCTGAAGGCCTTTGCCCACCAGATGCGATTTTTTTCCAGTGAATAATTTGTCTAAAGTTTCATGTCTGGTTAACCCATTTCTGACCAATGACAGCACTTGTTGGCAAGTCCGTCGCAGCTTGCTCAGTGGAGTGTTTGCATCACAGCTGCCTGTTTCATTTGATAAAAATCATAAAGCGATGAGGATAATGAATTTAAAGGTCATGCATGGAGGATGATGATGTTGGAGCTGCAGCATGATGACAGTGAATGTGAACTCAAGCTTCAACTGGTGTGGACAGTCGGCCCTGAAGCAGCTGCCTGTGGTTCAGTTTCAGCTCCTGAATTTAATAGTTAATCACACCAAGTTCTCCTCCTCCTTTACAGAATCAGCTGGACCCATAAATATGAAGGCGTAGTGTGAATTAAGTTGTTTGCAGAGAAACTAGTTTGTTTTCTACATAGCTTAATGCTTCTAAGTTAGTTTTCTGAGACCAGTTGCCTCTTAATCATAGAGCTTGAAGCTCTTTTTAGCATTTTAAATAGACTAATTTTTTTATCTTTATAATTGTTTATGATTGTTTCATTATTTGTAAAAATCAACACATGTTAATAAGGAATAATCTGCATCACTAATTTTTACTACAAACACTCCTCCTTCTCTGGAGGATAAATGCCAAACAGTAAATTTCCTCAGAGTCATGTTTGTGTTTTCTGGGAAACAGATGTAGTAAGTGCTGGTGTAAAAACACTGAGGTGACAACAGGCCACGCAAAAAATTGACAGGTTGGAGAAATATAATGACCCCAGTGGGATAATCTGCTGCCACAGTACTAAATTGTAAAACTCCATACGGGAGGAAAAACACAAAAACTCCCTGAGTTTTCATACTCCATATTTCTCCTTCTAATACTTTCATGTTTTAAATTTAGGAGGCATCCACGCTGACTGGCTGATCTCTTCATTCTGGTTCACATTCTCTGGATCTGTTGCTTTCTTTCGTAGTCTGGATTCTGGACAAACGTAATTTCACCAAAGCAAAACAAATACTGCCATCTAAATTAGAGCCTTTGGAGACCACAAGCTTCAGAAATAAGTATTGTCTACTTTTAACATTTTTACTATTTAAGTTTCCCATCCACCCATCCATCATCTACTCTGCTCATCCCTGTCAGGCTAACAGGGGGCTGGAGCATATCAGCCATTCACACTCATACCAATGGACAATTTAGAGTCATCAGTTCACCTGATGAGCTTCTTTTTGGTCCAGAGTTCCCAGAGACAATCCTCTCAGGCACGGGGAGACCATCAAACTCCACACAAAAACCCTGGTTGACACAAGAAGTCGAACCAGCAACCTTCTTGCTGTATCTGCTGAGTTTCGCACCACATCCTAAATTTAATTTTCTTTAGTTTATATTTGAACACATCATAATTGTATTTTATTTATTCTTGCCTTATAGTCATTTATCAGCCCCACCTTTAATACATTTATATGTCATTATTTCATGACATTTACTAATTAAATGGTTTATTTTAAGGGGACATATTATGCAAAAAACACTTTTTGAAGGCTTTTGAATATACTTTTGCGTATTTGGCCTTCCTCCCAGCCCACAAAATGTGATAGTAGACAACCAAACCTGTATTTAGCAGGCTGCATGAATGTAAACTGATGGTATTTGGCGAGCTGTTGAGTCTGTGTATATACTGTTACGTAACAGTATATTTTCATTTGCATAAGCCTACCCTGATTTGTCTACCTGAGAAATGTTAGCCCGTAAGGTAGGCTAAGTTGCGGCTGTCCCACTGCGGTTAGCATGTTGTGCGTTAGCCTGTGATGTTTGGGGGAAAAAAACTTCGCTGTTATCTGGTAACCGGCATGAATTTGTGGTTTGTGTGTGTTCAGGACTGTAAGTGGCGAGGGGCTGGAGCGTCGCTCGAGTTACGCTGCAGGTCTATCATGAATTGCCTGTATGTATGCTGCCCTGCTCTGGATCATTAGCATATTAAGGCGACCGCCCTCAAAACCAGCTGTTCTGAACAGAGGGCTTATGTGAGTGTGGAGAGAATGCAGCTGTGCTTTATTCATAGGCTTTTTGGACCAAAGCATGTTATTATCGTTTCATGAAGAGATCAAGGATCCATGTCAAACTGCAGAAAAGGAGCAAAATATGGGACCTTTAATTGTTGGTTGCAGGAAGAGTTTCAACAATGATTTAGTTTTTTTTTTGTTTTTTTTTTTGAACCATGGCTGTTTTGAGTTGAGGAGATCACTGACCTGTAGCACCAGACAAAGGGATGCATTGTCAGATCTTCTAACAGATTATCTGAGGTGTGGCTTTTAACATTTTTATTTAATCCAGACTGCTTAAAAGCTTCACAATCACTAGCTGGCAAATTGCTTATACATTTTCATTACACTGCACACACAGAGCTTCTCTCTGCTGCAGACACCATCATTTTAAGAACACGGGATCATTTTTGGTGATCAGTCACTGGAAGCACGAGTAATGGTTTTAAAAACAAGTAATTCAAATAAAAAATGAACCATTCATGATTTTCTGATCCATCTGAGCATCTTTGACTTAAATATTTTTGTGCAGAACATCACATCACGTCCTTTTCCCTGCATATCCCAAATGGATTTTTCCATGGACTCCCACGGGAGCTTTGAAAGTTGATTTTATTGTGAAATATCAAATAGAGCTGGATCAGGCAATGACAGCTTCAACGTCAGAATGAAATTCCTCTGGGTTACTGACTAAACCAAAATGACAGCTGTTTATAAATTGCTCTACCGTTTTCATCAGTAAGAGCTTTAAATCACAAACATTTGAAGAACTGTTGCCTGCCTTTATAACTGTGTGATGAGCGGTTAATTTTCTTACGTTTGAACACGAACGGCTGCATAACTGGACAGCTTATTATAGTCATGTGAGAATGATGCCGTGATGGAGTTTGCTGAGAAAAGAGGGTGGAAACATCAGTCAGTCACTGATGGATTTGATTCTTTTTTAATGTTTGATTCTTTTTTACTTTTGTTTGTTTGTTTCTTTGGTGGGCGGGGATGGCCGTACAGGGGTAGGGTCCTGCGCAACTAAAACCTCTTACAAGTATGGGGCTGGGGGGGTTGGGGGTCTTCAAGTAAAGAAAGCATTTTAAGGGGCAACCACCACTTTTGTCTTCAAACATACACTGTAGAAACTAATAGGTGACAACGCCAAAGCTGAATCCAGTTTTCCAAAATCTCAGAGCACTCGGGGCTTTTTCATGCTGGACTTGATTGTTCCATACTGTGCCCTGAAATAGTTGCTCCCCCCCTCTGTTGTCTTAGCTTGCCTCCTTTTACACATTCTGTACTGGTTGCATGGAGCTGACCTGCAAATCCACCAAAAGGAAGAGAAGATGAAGCAACCCCTCATTTATAATCAGTGTAGATATGTTTTTGCAAATATGGATATTTTTATCATTACCAGATGCCAGCAACAGCCCTCGTCCTTCTTCCACAGCAAGACACAACTGTATTTACATCTAGAGACAGCCACATTAATTCTGCAAGGCCACAGTATCTATGATGCGTGCCTCCACATATACATAAAAGGCAAAGATGCCGCGATGCAAAGACGTCATGGCGGGGTAAATATTACGCCTTAAACATTGGTATGAATTGGGCTTCAGAGGAAGTAATAAGGCCCGTGTTACAGACATGAGACGGGATGTGAAACACAGAAGTCGTTAAAAATGCCTTTACAACTTTACTCACTGACATGTCCATGGCCTGAGCAGCCAGAACCCAGAATGTGAGCAAGCTTCACATCTCATGTATGCTGTACTCCAGAACACTTGATCATGCCAAACTCTAACTTGACATGTGGATTCGGGCACTGTGACCAAGTACAGTATGTTGGTCATTGCACTTATTAAATAAACTAGACTTGGCCTGGGTCCCTCATGTATGGAAGTGCATTGCATTCACTAGATAAGAAAAAAACTAGGCACCTGATCTTGTAATTACGAGATCCTGATCTCTCAAATACAGAAAGAAAAGTTCACTTTAGTCTTTTTACTTTAATATTTAAAGGCTAATTTGAGTCTTCACTCTAGCAATGTCCTCAATTTATCTACAGTTAAACAGAGCAAACACAATTTTATCTTGCAGTAAGCGAGGAGAGTTTCCACAATCACTCTGGATTTGCCACAGTGGCTGGCAGGTTAATCTAATTCACAAAAATATCTGCATTTGGCAGGAAGCTGGTGCTAATTTCCGACCCTTAAATGCACCCTAATTCTTTTGGCCTAATTTGGCTCATTTTTATTATATTTTTAAATTTTAGGACACTGAATTTGCCAAGGTGTTTAATGAGGTTTGAACTTCATTTAACACACAACCTCTCTTTTCTTTCCCACTTTGTTTTAAGCAGCTTTTTTGCAGCACCTTTTTTTTAAACAATGCTTGTAAAATTTCCAGTGTACCTCTTGAGCTGAATGGGCAAAGCTTTCCCATAAGCTACCTTCAGGTAAAAATACCAGCAGCTAAATGCGAGGTCAAGATAATTTCATCGGAATGCTAGGTGATTAAAACAGATAAATTGAGTTCATTCATCAGATTCGCAGAAACATGACCTCACCCAAACACCATTGTTGTAGTTTATCCATCACAATCCATCAGATCCATTATTTGTCAGGGATTGGTATCTGTGTGTTAGTTCAAATATTTTTCAGTTCTAACTCAACAACACCATGAAGGTCTGAACAATGACTCGGTTCCCTGCCTGACTTTTTCAGTACGTTGAGGAGAGTGAGAGGAGTTCGTAAAAAAAAAAACCCATCAATGCCAACCAATTTATTAACATGAGGGGAATAGTGGAAAAGTCACATTTTTATCATTATGTTCGCTGCACAAATGTTGAACTGTGGGTCTCAGTGAGAAGGCTATTCCTGCCCAGACATGAATGCCTTTAGGGATTGGCAGTGTTTCATGGTGTTGGTGTGGCCAAAACAAAGAAAAAGTGAATGAATGAACAAATGAATCACGTGCTGGGCAGATTTCGGGTTTTTTGATGATAAACTCAATTGCCTCAACCCCAGGACCCTCCCTTTGTCTTTTTACAAGACTTCTTTGAACTTAGAATTACCTTGTTTGGTGCACCAAGGACAGATTTTTCTAGGTGAAAAACTCAAAAAGACTCATGCTAGTAAAAATAAATAAACATTGACATTTGCCTCCAGGGTTCAAAACTTTTGACCCAGGCATTAACCCGACCACCATCACAGGGGCTTTTGTCCATATATTGCCATGTCTGCCCTCCATAAAGCTTTGGTGTTTGGATGTATACTCACCAGCCACTTCATGAGGTACACCCACTCCTCTGCCTGGCAATACAAATGCCTAATTGGCCAATCACATCACTGCAACTGAAACACTGAACAACAACAACTGAACAGAAACAAATTGAACTTTTGTATGTTTGAAATGCAGTCACCTTTATTTAGGCTACCTGGAAGAGTATCTCAGTTACAATACCAGAACTGACAACAAACAGTGAACCTGCTCTACATGAATATATCAATTCATAAAGAGAGTAGCTCTGATTGGATCACTCCCCAACTTATCCCACCACCACCAAGCTAAGGCAGTTGTGATTGGATGTCCCTCTTAACTCATCCAACCTTTCCACACAACCAAAGTAGCTGTGATTGGATATATTCCTAACTTGTCCCTACTTTCTACATGACCAAATTAGGTCTGATTGGATTAAGTCTCTGTCAAACATTTTTCCTCTAGTTTTTATTTGTTGATGAAAATGACAGTTAATTTATTTTTTGTCCACGTGCACTTGTTTTTATTAGTTACTGTCCAGTTTTCGTCAGGGGAAAAAGGTTAAAAACTATGACGAAAATAATCAGTCAAAAAAGTTAACACTGTTTGCATCATGGATATGCAGCCAACAAATCTACAGCAACTGTGTGATGCCATTATGTCAATATGGACCAAATACTCAGAGGAATGTTTTCAGCAAATCATTGCAAAGAATTAAGTCAACCCTGGAGGCAAAAGAGGATCAAACTGGTACTAGCAGGGTGTCCCTATTGAAGTGGCCAGTGAGTGTAGAGGCCAAGAAGAAGAGTCAGACCACACTAATGTACATAAAGTCATGTTTATCTCCCATCCAACCTAAAACAATTACACACTACTTTCCATTAAACCTGACACTGTGTCAACAGCCATTTATCACTTTGGTCTTAAACAAACACATTAACCTCCCATCCCTTTGATTTGCACCACTCAGCTGACACGTGTCTCCGTTTGTAAATAACACTTAACACTCAATATTTCAAGGCTTAAGATAAGTTTACCTGGAAGCCCAGCAGAATACAGAGGTACCAGGGCGGTCTGTCATTTAGGGAGTAAACCAGATCTATGCCGCTGTCCACGCTCTCCTCCAGGGCCTGCGGCTCCCCGATGTCCACCCTCAGCTGAGGCTGTTCATCTCCGTCTTTGACCTCAGGAGAGGAAAAATCAGTCAGTCAAAACGCATTTCAGATCCAAACATCTTCACACAAAGCTCACGATTTTCACATGAATCCTGATTAAATTCCGCTTAACTGATTTGATACCAGTTCTCACACATATTCTCTGATAACACCCTTATATTTCTGTAACATCTCAGACTTGAACATACCAGGGATCCTCACAGAGAGCTTTGTTTTGTCTTTGACGTGGGGGATAACTCGGAGGGATTCATCTATCTCCACATTAATCTTGAGCTGTTTTTAAAGATTAGTTACAACGAAAGACGCAAGAGCTCAGCATACGTAAAGGAATTAAGGAGTTTTGATGTTTTAAGCATTCGTGTGGGCGGTAGAGGAGGGCAGGTGGGGTAAACAACAGATCTGCTCCAAAATCCTATCAGGATGATGGTGATGAAGATGGAAAATCTGAGCTTCTCTTGTTTTAAATCACACATACACCCTTAAGTGCAGTGTGAAATGTAATTTGTGTAATTTGTGTAATTGTACATCTCCTAATACTCAAGCACTTTGAGGAATTACATTCACATCGATGTAGTTAAACATTACAACAGTAGTTTGTGCTGGCTGTATTGCTTAATTTGCCTCCTTATACTTATTCTGTTGTCATTACAAATAGAAGTAACATATGGGCAAAGTATTCCAGATTCGTCTAACATCATACTGAAAAAGGCCACGCACAAAAGAGCTCTATGTTTTGTATTTATTTTGTATTTATTTTTACATTTTTTTATTATTTTCATTACAGTATTGTTACAGTTACAGCATCCTGTGATTATTTCTGGCAGTATCCAAATGAAAACCCAATTGACCTGATTAGATTTTGAGGGTCAAAGGCTGACCTATGTCCACTGTTGGCTGAGGTGTAACAGTGTGTCCTGTGTACAGTAACAGATCAACATCTCCTAATACTCAAGCACTTTAAAGGATAACATTTAAAAAACAGCAGTTATAACACCAGTGTGCTAGCCTCCTCAGTGAATGTCAGTGGGAAGTGATCTTAGTTAGGGCCAGATCTACTAAAGGTTTGCGTGTCGAAAAACACGTGCAAACTTGATAGTGTGCGCAAACCTGATCTACTAACAGGGTGCACTGAGGATTGCGTCTGTCAAATGAGCAAAATAGCACCCACAGTCCATTTAGTGTGTTTGCCCTCATGAATATAATACATGCAGATGATTAGAACGTGTAAAATACTGGGAGGAGGAGATGCAAATGTAATCATTTAGCACCCGCAATGTGATTTATCAAGCCCGCAACTGATTGTGCACTGTGTTTCTGTGTCTAAATTTAACACGTTTGAAAGGCAGGTGCAAATCAAGCACAGCGTTACGCACAGAGGGCTGCTGTCATTGTGGCGAGAAACAGCCTTCGCATTAACCGAATATTTTCCATCATTGACTGAATTTTTGATGAATGATGGAAATATTTGGAGGCTGTTTGTCATTATGATGGACTGGAAAAAGAGGGACAATCCAGTGTGCCATCATACTGATGCAGACACATGTGTGAAGTAAACCTTCTCTGTTTTGTGCTCTTAATACATGGTGGAGGAGGTCATTTAACCTATGTAAAAAAAGATCCCCCTCAGAGCCAGAATCACTCTTTGTCATTCAGAGCTGACTGCATCACACTCTCCACACACTGACAGCGAGTTTCGGAGCTGTCGGTGTGGGAAAAGGACGTTAAGACAGTCTGTGTAACTGTAAGACTGCACTTCACATGAGAGGTTATTGGTGATGAAGCTGTGTAACTATGTGAATGCTGTCATTTAGATTATGTTTATTTGGAATCAGAAAAGGAAAATTAAAAATGACATACAAATTTTGCATGTGGGAAAAGGGACGACCTTGTCCGTCAAAATGACTGAAAGCAAAAAAGATTACCGCAACATCTGGTCAGAAATAAAAATAGTAGAGACATATCGTCTATCCGGCAATGCCAGTTTTGAGCTGTGTGGTTTTTCCTCCCAAATTCCATTTCTTCTGGCAACGCAGAGGTGTCTCTGCTGGAGTTCAACAGAGTATTTATTTGCCTCCAACTCCATGGCTTAAAACTTCATTTTACGGCCACTCTGCTCTCCCAAACTCTCCATGGTGACAGCGCACACAAAATCCTCCTTTAAAGAAGGCAGTCCGCACCACTTTTGCGCCTGTTATCAATTGAGCACGCAATCACAGTAGATCACCTGCAACATGCCCACTTATAGCACGTGCAGTTTCTTAGTTTGCTGACTGAACCATCCCCTGATGGGCAAGCAGGGCTTCTCTCTCCTGGAGGCTGTGTAGAAGTTTACTGACTTACTGCCACTCTGGTGTTTTAAACACATTCTAACCTGTAACGTCTCCTTCACAGGGCCTCTGTGCTGACAACAGCTGAAAGTGGAGGCATTTTGTTCTTCTGCTGTTCGTTTATTTGTAATAATCAAAGCCTTGTGAACACGTTATCTCGGAAGGTGTTGGTTAAACCAATTTTATTAAACCTTTCATGAATATCTTCAAGTTTCAATTTTGGAGGTAAAAGCTCAAATCCAAGAGCCTCAAGGTTACTTAAATGAGAGCAGCTTTATGAGTGTAATTTCAAGTTGTCATTGGATGAAAACTTGAGATGCTTTGAAGAGAGGGAAAATTAAAAAGCCAGTGCTGCAACACCTCATAATATTCAACAATAAAAGCTATATTTCTGAGCTCTTTGCCCCCAGGCTGTGATGTTTGTCATGTGACTCAAAGCTATCGACAGAGAAACACCTTGGCCGATCTGTGGTTGCTGCCATTTTTTGATGGTGACCATCACTGATTTGGTAACAGCAGTGCCTTTTGCCTTCTGCTCAGTGAAGCAGCAGCAGAGATAGCTGGATAAAAAAAACTTTAGCCTCCTTTGGTAAAGCAAATATGATATACAGAATATCTCAGTGAGTCATCAAGAAAACACTTGAAAATTCAGTTTCACCTTGAACCTCCAGGAATCATCATGTGAACCAAATAAACAAACCTCTTTTACTAGAACTCCCGCAATGTATTTTTTACGAGTAAGAGCTTTGAAACAGTGGGTCTTTGTATTTTCTCTCCCTCTCCTCTTTCTTGGAAGGGTCTTATTCCTTGAAAGAAATGTTTATCTTTTCCACGTTTCTAAAAGTCAGGGATCAAGCTTAAGTCAAATCAAACAAATGTTATCTAGTGTGGTCCTCCTGTTTGCAGGAATGTATACAACAATGGCTGCTTCATCCTAAGATTAATAGACAGATATTTTAATGCAGAGAAAAATCAATCAGGGAGGTCTTTAAGAATGTCAGAGTTAAATCTCTGCGGATTTTATCATGTAGACGCACACTTTCTCTTCAAGGAGGTCCTTATTATATAGATGAACAAGCCTGTTCTTTTGTTTATATCAACATATTTAAATAGGACAAGGGTCACTAAATGATTTTTTTTCTTTCACTGTTCTAAGTTTTTGTGAATATCCACATATATCAAGCCCCTCACACTCACACCCAGCCAAAACATCAAGTGAAATATGGATGTCAGTGTAGGAAGGAGGGACCCACTCCAGCCAGCCCACAGGTCAGGTCAGACTCAGACGAAGCGATTTACAGCCCGCTGACTTCAGAGCATATGTTTATCTTTACCAAAAGTTTGAGTGCTGGCCCAGACACTTATAGAAGTGGGTCACTGTTTTTACAGAAGACGGTACACACATTCATAAGAAAATATAAAGCAGTGTTGGAAAACAACACAAAGGCTCTTAAATGCAAGGCCAGTCATCTTGGATGTAAAACAACAGGCTTGTTTTTGACTGTTTCTCCTGCCACCCAACATTCAGAGGAGATGAATTTTTCCCTTTATCCACCTCTTCAAACGATAAAAGCGTCAGCACTCGCAATGAAGTATTTTACCTTTATTGAAGTTTATGCAACAGCAACAAACCTTTCAGCCTGAGGATTATGTGTGACTGTCTTATATGATCAACACCAGGTGGACAATCCACAAAGAAACAGAGAAGATGCACATCCAAAACAAGTGAGAACACTTCAAATAAAAACAACATGTAGAGTTAAAATAAATAAATACCTCCAGTAGGCGCAATTTCAATTGTTTGGTCAGGCTTTACGCGTGGTATCTGCGTAGTTCTTCTTGAATTTCTCCCAAAACATACGATTCTCAGAACAAAGAGTTAAAGTCGGATATTCCAATCCATTTATTCATGAGGTTTCATCACAGCAGTTATTAGTATAACCATAAGATTAACTTAAAGCCTCTACAAATAGCACTTCCCACGGTCAAAAACCATTCACCCCTTTTGCGGCACAGGTGCTGCTAATCAGCTCCGGATGAATATAAACTGGGTGACTGGGCTTACAGCACCACCCCGTGGCCCACCACAAAAAATAAACAAATTAGAAAATGGCTCCAACACCTTCCATAATAAAGCTAAGGATAGATTTGTTAATCTCGCTGAGAAAATTTAAAAGCATAATTAAGAGCTTGGTGACGGAGAGGTGTAGCTGTTTTTCTTGAAAGGTCTTTATACATTTGAAATCCTGTTTTAAAATGTGAATTGTGCTGTATAATGTGTTGTTGTTGTTGTTGTTTTAATCTTGTAACATTGTATTGGCTGCTACCTTAGCCAGGTCTCTCTTGGAACCTGGACTCTCTTGGAACGACTGTCCAATCACCTGCCAGAAAGGCTCTGCCCATTCTCAAACACCTTATATGGGCTGTGGTCACCTGTTGCCTGTGGTGATCTGACTTGCCAACACATCTTCACCCTTTATACCCTTTTACAGCCCGCTGACTCAGCAGTGGGAGCAACTTTGGGTAACCCTTTAATGCCTGAAAACACAAATTATAGCCAGAAAACTCGAATTTTTTGGAGGTAAAATGTTAATTTCACTTTCTACTGAAATCCCCCCCAAAAAATTAAAATTTCCGTAAAATTTAACATATATAGTTTTTGTATCTCATTTGATACATTAGGTGTTTTTGGCAATTGATAATCCATTTGAGGACATTATTATCATTTATCTGATAGTATTCAGATGGGTTTTTTTTTGTAATTTGTTGATCATATTGATTAGATAGAGGGATCATAAAAGTATGTATCAAATATGATACAAAAGGCGTTAAAGGGTTAAGCATCTTTCCTAAGGTCACATCCACATGTAACTGGGCCGGATCCTGCAACCCTCTGATTGTTGGTAGAGCGTACTAAGCCACTAATGCCTGTATTAGCGATTACAGTATATTATGGGATGTAAACATGTGAGCCATGAAGCATCTTTAAACCCTAAAGAGGTCAGCCGACTCTCAACAGAAACCCTGTGGGACGGATCAGTTTCCAAAGAGACATTTACTGTACAGACTCTCTGGAGGATTTCTCTGTTTGATGTGTTAGAAAGTCAGAAGTTGACACCAGGGTTTAAAATCGGACAGAAGCTCTCACAGCGGGTGGTCTGAAGGAATAAAGGAGATGGCGCGTAAGATAGCCACGTATTGGATGTCAAAGCAGGAATATCATCTGGGGAGCAGTATTTTGATCCTATAGACCATTTTTGTGTTTTTACAGTGATGACAGCTGCTTTATTAGGTATCCCCAGTTTGACTCTTTTTCCCTTCAGAGCCACCTTAATTCTTCATTACATAGATTCAACAAGGGGCTGGAAACATCCCTCAGAGATTCTTGTCCATATTGACGAGATGCATCACACAGTTGCATCCTTGATGAGAATCTCCCATTCCACCACATCCAGGAGATTGAAATCTGGTGACTGTGGAGGTCACTGCAGTACAGTGAACTCATTGTCATATTCAGGAAACAAGTTTGAGATGATGTGAACTTTGTGGCATGGTGTTATCCTGCTGGAAGTATACATCTAAGGATGGGTACAATGTGGTCATAAAGGGACAATATTTAGGTAGGCTGTGGGGCTTACACCATGCGGGGGTACGAAGGGGTTCAAAGTGTGTCAAGACCATTACACCACCAACGGCAGCCTGAACCGTTGATACAAGTCAGGATTAGGGATGCATGATATTGGATTTTTGCCGATATCCAATATGCCAATATTTTTAAATTCATTATCGCCAATACCAATATTTCTGGTCAAGAGCTCAAGCTCTGTACTCAACAAAAATGGACTTGTTTCTTTCAGTGTTACAGTATAGTTTTGTGAGGAACAGATGTAAAACAAGAAAAACAGCATTTAACTCTTGCAAAAATGAAACCTTTGATTTTTAAATGTACCCATGCAGTGATGAGAAGGTGCATCAAACATTTGAGTAATTTGCCGATTTTCCAGCTGATATATGGCCAATATGTGTGGCCAATATATTGGCTGTGAAAATCTGCAAAAATTTCAATATCATAATATATGCCATTACTTAACTTTTTAGGCTGAAACCGATACCAATATCAAAACATTAATATCGTGCATCCCTAGTCAGGATGGATCCATGCTTTCATGATGTTTACATCAAATTCTGTTTCTTCCATCTGAATGCCCTCTATTGTCCAATTTTGGTGATCCTGTGCAAATTGTAGACTCAGCTCCTTGTTCTTAGCTGGTTGTGAATGAAAACACTAAAAGATCAGCAGCTTCTGAAACACTCAGACCAGCCTGTTCTGCATGTTAAAGTCAGTTAAATCTCCTTTTTTATTAATTCCGATGGTCAATTTGAACTTCAGCAGGTTATCTCGACCATGTCTCCATGCCTCAACTTATTGAGTTGCTGCCTTGTCATTGCCTAATTGACCGCTTGAATTAACAAGCAGTAGCTTTGGAGTGAGTACAGGTTTTGTTAATATCTTTGCAAAGAGACATTTGTAATGAAACCTTCTGTCTCAAACATCTGCTGTAAGGATAACAATTACAGACTTATTCTGCTGAAAGTCACCAGTTAACATGATCACTCCTCACACAGTAACATCCAGCCTGTGGCACACAGCGGTAAGACATGGGCATCATTAACATGTTAAACAGCCACATGACCGATCATAGCTGCTTGAGAACGGACTCTTTATTTAACCAATTGTTTAGTTAGTGTTAAAACAATGTAAATTACCATAAGCTCTGAATCTGCAGCTATTCATGACCATAAACTTAGGGGACATCAACTTTTTCATACGCGGGACAGTTTTTGTCTTTATAGACGTCATGAAGGCTGGATTAAAAGCAAAATAATAATCTAAAGTTTTGGTCTAAAGTAATGCACATGCCTCACAGCAAGAAGGTTGCTGGTTTGATCCCTGTGTCAATCAGCACTGTGTGAAGTTCAAATGTTCTCCCTATGCATGCCTGCGTTCTCTCTGGGCACTTTGTCGTCCTCCCATACAGTAAAAATATGCTCTTTAGGTTAACTGGTAACTCTAAATTGCCTTTAGGTGTGAGTGTTAGCGTTAATAGCTGTCCCTCTCTCGATGTGGGACCACTTCAGAGTGTACTCCGCCTCTTGCCCTAAGTCAGCTGGGATAGGCTCCAGCCCCTGTGACCCCGATAGGGATAAACAGAATAGATAATAGATGGATGGATGCCTGTTTTGGTCAAATAAACACATAATTAGTTTAATATTTTAATGTTTTTTTTAAATTATGTGTGTATCTTAGCCCCTTAAGCACGATCAGTCCCTGATACTCATACTGCTGCCAGCTCCGTGGGGCACTTAAGGTATTTTGGCTTCTTCTTTCAGGGACTGCCATGCTTTCCATTACTGGTTTTGACTCCAATGTGCTTGTTTTCGAGGTTGGATTTTGGCTAAAAATGGCTGACAGGTGGATTTATGTGAAACAGATCAAACATGAAGTCATCCCTGATAAAAGTGTTGAAATTCCATGTGTTTTGGGGACTACGTTCATAATTATTTGGATTTGACAACAAAAAGATGCCCCTAAAATGACAACATATTTTTTTCCGCACACATTTTCTTAATTTGGTAATAATCTGGAGGCCAGATGAGGAGCTGTGGCAGGCCTGATGTGGCCCCCAGTCTGCCAGTTGATGATTTCTGCTTTTAGGAGTGCCCTCATTGACTGTAATTCTTCATAAGTGTTATGGCACTATTAGACATTTTTCCCTTTAAAGAGAAACCTAAACTACACCCCGTATTTATCTTCATGTATTTGCAGATATTGCCAGAAGCTTCCTTGTGCAACTGCTGTGCCTTAAATGTAACATCTCCTCCAAACTGGTCAGTAATCCAGATCTTTTAACAAGAGAAATGGTTTGTCTACTCCTGTTTGTGCTCTGAATTTAAAGCTAAAAATGAAGTCTTTTGGTTTCTCTTTGGCATTTTAAACTCTTACATGTATTTGGGCTTTTGTTTGCCCGTATCTATCTGATTTGCTAAAAACAAAGAAAACAAAAGACACCACCCAAACTCTGTAGCCAGATTTTGCAGCCCTCACTCTCAAAATGAGAACATAATATTTTTTTCCACCTTCGACTTCACAAACACTCGACAGACCTCAAGACTCTCTGTCTCTGTCTGATTCAAACCAGTGTGGGAAGCTCTCAGCATGTAGCTCACAGACTCTCTCCTGTGACTCCGTGGACATTTGCTTCCATCTAGTGGTTTTTCTACCTACAACTCCAGAAATCAGACAGGAGACCATGCAAGTACACAGATCCTCATGACATGTGATGGGAACACTGCCTCTATTATTTGCTCCACACACGTTTTTGATGTGTTATGAGGCACTTACACAGGTAGTAGACATTTAAAATTATGCATTTAAAGACACAGAATGTAGATTTCTGTTGGCACTAGTATCTCTGTATCTTATATTTCCATAAGTTTTCATATCTAGATCAATCCTGGAGTTTCATAGCTGTAGTGTAACATGTTTTGTTGTGGCGGCTGCTATGACAGAGCCATCATCACAAGATAAAGCATGTTTATTGCTGCTGTGGAAACTGCTGATGTTGTGTCTGATGCACTGCTGGTGGATCTGCTGTCCTGTCTGTCTTATTCATGTTTTGTGCTGCTTATTTGTGATGGGCTGCAATTACATTATGCAACTGTCTGCATGTTTATGTCCAAGTTCCCCCCTGAACTCCATCCTTACAACTCCAACTGACCCAAAAAGAAATGTTCATATCAAGTGGATTCATTTTTCAGTGAAGAATCTTTACCAACAGAACTGTGCTCCAGAAGGTTCACTTGCAGAGTAATCACCCTATCCATGTTTCATTGATGCATTTACTATGAAGAGGTAGAAAAGCTGTTTAAAAGTGGCCTCCCTGGTTTGCAACTTGAGCTACAGTCAAAGTATTCTATGGAGCTGCTTTCAGTGCACTTCAGGAGGGTTTTTTTTAACAGTTTTCCTCAATGCCTGTGAAATTCACCCATGAAATAAAAACCACAATGTTAGTGTTTCTAAATGCACCTTATGGAGTGCAGTTTTCTGAGAAGGGACCTCAAAAAGACCTCAACTCTTTTGTCCCTTAGGCCATCAGACTGTACAACTCCTCACTCGGGGGGAGGAGGAGTAACAGGTAGACAGAGTACAGGAAGAAGCAGTAACCTGTATCCTGTTGCCATATATCTGTTTTTATTTATATTTATTTATGCTTATATTTTAAAATCGCTGTTATTTTTTTACTTTTACTTTTCTGATACCTGTGTGCTTTTTTTACTCAGTGTGCTTGCTATGCTGCTGGAATCTTTATTTCCCAAGGTAGTCTACCCAAGGGATTAATAAAGTTCTGTCTAATCTAATCTAAAGAAAAACAGGAATCCAAGTAGTAATGGAGATGAGTGAATGAGCAATGTGTCTCTACAACTTAATGAAGGATTTTTGTCTCCTTGTCTGTCTGTGAGTAAGATAACTCAAAAATTATCGACACATTATGATGAAATTTGCTGGGAATGTTTTTAATGGCACAAGGAAGAACTGATTAGATTTTGGTGATGATGGAATCCAGATCTGGATCCAGGAATTTTTTTAAGTATTCATTAACAATGCAAGATATGGCAGTTTTTGACAATTTTGCTTATAACTCTGCTAACATGGCAGAAATGCCTCAAAAAGTAATGCAGATGTTTGAATTTTGGATACAGATATGATCACAAACTGATGCTTGAAAAAACTTTTGTTTAAAAAAATGTTCCTGTCCCATCATGGCAATCTAACTTTCCAAGCTTATGGGAAAACCACAAATGCCCCACAACTCAAGAATAAAAAGAATAGATTTTAATGATACTTTTAAAGGATGCATCAACATTGCAAGAGGCAAAATTTGATATGTACTGCTTGCAATCCTTAGATAACAACTACTGCAGATTATTACAAACAATTCAGAGGACATTTTGTCTATCTCCTTCAGAGAGGTCCAAAAGGGGGTTATTCGGGTACCTTTTCCCCTTATCCAACAATGGAAACACCGGTAAATGCATGCCATTCGGAGCCAGCTGAACTGGAAACCCAGCTGTAGTCTAGCATATTCTAACTGAACAGAAAGCATGTAGTAAATCAAGCTTTAAAAGAAACATCTTTGCATTGTAGTTTGACTTAAAGAACTAATACAGTGTAAATTAAAAGTCTAGATTTATCAGATCAACACAAAATTTCCTTTTTTCTAACTGCATATAAACATACTGTATATTTTTTTCAGCTGGTTCCCCCTGATATTGATGATGCTGTGTTTAATGTGTGCTTGGGTTGTTGTTATGGTGAAAGATAAATGCTTTCCAATCAGGCAGGATGAATTACAATAAAATCTGGTATATATGACACACTTAGCATGCCTGCCATATCAAACATTGTTGTATTTTTGTCTAACATAACAGTGCTGACACATTCACTGTTATAACCGCAAACAGCTGCCAACATCAGTCATTAAACTGAGATCTGCTCCCTTTCTATTGACGAGGCTGATTGGCTGGCAGCAGCACTAAAACAGTTTTCTTCTTCATCAGGTCATAATTTTGCCTTAAAGAAAATTACATTCTTGAAGGAAACAAATGCAGAGTTCTTCTCTAACTGCAAGTGACCAGGATATAACCGTAGGCTGCCTCATATTAAACTGGCATATCAATTGGAGCAATGCATACCTACATTTGGCACAGTTGTGGATTTTAGCCTTCAGGAAGGACTGAAAGGTGCCAATTCTGTTGGAAGCTGCAGTTCTACGTATGAAGCACTGAACCAAATTGCATCCCTACGCCCATGACTTTATGTAAATTGTGCCCACTTGGCTGCTTTCAGAAATTCTTCTAGCCTTTAGGCTGGTGGGGAATTCTGAATAGCCTAATTTGCTACCTTTAAGTGTCTTTTTAAGAAAAGTTCAATACTAAGATGACATACATCCCCAATGACTGTTGCAGAACAAACTTTCCAACAAAACATTGGTGAGAAAGTGTTGCAGAGAACAGTCCAGCAGCTGGTCATAAGAGATGCAGAGGGGAAGTTTTTTTTGTTCCTGATAAAATGAGTCTTTGTTTTTGGAGTTTAGCCCTCATCCTGATACCTGAAACCTTAAATGGACTTCCACTGGACTCACAAACAAAAGCTCAGTTGTTTTATGAGCCAACAAAAAAAAAGAATGAAGAAAGTTCTCCTCAAATTGCTCTAAGACCTGGAAGTTCCTCGCGTAACCCCCTGGTCAAAATCATGTTCTGTGAATCAGCTGCTCAGGTTATGAAATCTAAAATATTTCCAAATGAAGGTTCAGTGCTCAATGAAGGTCGACTGTGCTCTTCATCCTTCTAGCTTCATCACCACTCACATATCTGCACATCTAAACATGACTGGTGAACTTGTTGGAATTGTTTGGTCTCACTGTGGAGATCATGTGAAGTTTTCTGCTTCCATTTTCTCTGCTTTAAATCAGTTATCTGCTATATTTAACCTGGAGAAGTGACTGCTGGGATTTCTCCCATGCTACATGTATGTGTGATGTTTTATGTGACATATTAACACTGAGGCTGGCACAATTTAAATACAGACATGTCTTCATGATTTAAAATAACAATTAGTTTGAAGTGCTGACAAAAAACTGGCAAACCAGAGACAGAGAAGGAGAGAGAGAGAACAGTATCCAACAATTTACAGTAAAACAGGTATGTCTGCCATTTTGTCGCCATGATCAAATTAGGTAGATCTGCTGACTTTGTATCAGTATTTTTATTATTATTCATTGAGCCATATATTCAATTATTCATTATTTATTTAAACTTCTCAAAGTCTCAAAATCGAGGTTTCTCTCATTTTTAACAACAAGTTACAGAAAAGAGACTCAATAATAGAAAAAGAAAAGGAGCATTAGAGCAGACCAGTCAACCAATCAGACTGGACTAAGCTTATGTGGGAAAAGTGCAGGAGCTCCAACTGAGTGTCTCAGGCAGAGAGAGAACACAGCTGGATCAGGGACGCTCAGTGCATGAAAAGTAGATGGTTTTCTTAACACTAGTGTTTGTGAATATTCTCAAGCAGAAATCAAAAATGAATATAAGGCACATTCATGCTCAGTTTTGATTTTCTGTTTGAATCCTTTTATTTCCATGTGGTTGTTCACATTCTAAGTAAAAATCAGTTTTTAAGTTGTTATGTAATCAGAGCCTACAAAATTGTGACAAAGTGATGAGGAGAAGAAGAAGATTGAGTAAAAAGAGAGCAGAACTTTTAACGATGGCCTTTTGTGGATCAGTGGCTGCTGCCTCTGTCCAGAGATCTGTGTGGATATCTGAGCCAGGAGTGGTGGTTCGATCTTGCCGTGTCACGCCTCCTCCGACGCAGATTTGTGACGTCTGTCTCACTTTAATAACGTAAAAGTCGAATGAAATGCTACATGAGCGTTCAGAGTGAGGTCGCTTTGAGAGACATCAGACATCTGATTTAGGACCATGTATGAAAGTAGTCTGGATCTTATTTGAGCCTTCAAACACTTTTGCCTCAAGAACCAGAGTTAAAGCAAAATATGAGGTCCTTAAAATTTATTAGATCTCACTCCCTCTTTATTGATAATAAACCATCAATTTAGCACCCCTAATCATACTGTGGTGATGATAGATGGATAGATAGATAGACAAGTAAAAGTACAAAATACTTCATTGAAAGTGTACCCATTTGTATTTGTATTTTGAGTACATTTTCTGTGGCATTTATAAAGGAAATTGGACTGTGAAGAGTCAATCATTTGTTTTAGAGCATTAGTGTAAAATAAAGACAGAAAATATTTTACAAAACCACAAAGTGTCTACAATATAAATAAAATCAGATATTAAGGATATACATGAAAATACAGTTTATTTCTGACACCCAGGGTCACACTTTCTCAGAAGCACACTTTATTAGACCAGATA
Source organism: Cetoscarus ocellatus (assembly GCA_037902135.1). Lineage (NCBI taxonomy): Eukaryota > Metazoa > Chordata > Actinopteri > Labriformes > Labridae > Cetoscarus > Cetoscarus ocellatus. Next base: position 140,877 of record JBAMNC010000276.1, read on the forward strand.
AGTGTAGAATGCGAAATAAATGTACAAAGATCAACACCTTTCCCAGAAAAATATTAAGTTATGAAAGCTTAGCAGTGAATATTTTTTTCACTTAATGTCATCAATAAGCTGTAATCTCAGAATGTGATTGACCCTGCAGGAAGTGCTCTGTGTGATTCATTATATCCAGAATCAAACTGTCATCATCATTCAAACATCCTAGAAAACACACTCAATAAATTACTTGTTTGAAAATGCTTCTTGAAAAGGTAAGAGTACATATGTTGCGTGAGTAAATGTTATCAGCTGCTTTGGACTCCTGCTTGTACATAGAGACATTGATGTATTTCCTTAAACTTAGCTCAATATCTTGATTTCATTACTTTTCTTTTTTAATTAAATATAATTTGTAAATGTTAATGTTATTTCAATTTGATTTTGATATCTAATCTAATATAAAACTTGTTCATTTTATGTGTATGAATGTTTATATACATGATCTTGGCTTGTTCTTACACAAAAATACACTGTTGATTCATATTTGTGTTTGAGTTTACCTGCATATCCTTTGGCTGGTGTGTATTTATTTACTTACATAAAAAAAAATAATATATTTTATTACAAAAAAAAGAGAGAACTTATCCAAATTTAATAAAGTCAATCTTTGTACCGATGAACCATGTCGACCCTAGGTAAACAGCTGTAACCAGGTTATTAATATACTTTTGATCTTCTTAAAAGACCAACACCTTGGGTATTCATCCACTGGATACTTAATTATTTAAAGGGTTAAACAGATTTAAGGACAAAACAGTTATTGTGAAATAGATTTTCTCGGTCAAAGCTTTTTAATGACGCATTTAAACGTAGCATTGATGCAAATGTCAGGAAGCTTTGACGATTTATTGTCAATCTGAACCCTAATCCACTTCTTTGAATCATTGTTTGGACAAACTCTCTCACTGGGCTTTTAAATCAGACTGTCAGATCGTATACAATGCCGGGATCAGGGTAATTAATGAGACTCAGTGCCTCTGCCTGTTTCATTCTGCAGGTGTTGACGGACTGATTTGTTTGCCCATCTGCTGTCCAAAGCTGCCCCTGTTTGTTTGCAGATCCTGTTTTTTTCTGAATTCTTCACATTATTGAGATGAGAAACATCAACCGCTGAGCTCAGCTGTGTACACTCGCACACCCCGGGCAGCCGGATGTTTCACAAGTCTCACACATGAATCACTTAATACAGTTTCTGTATCCTCAGAGGACGTTTTATCATTAAAGCATTTCTAGTTTTAGCCTGGAGCTCTTTTATCTGCCTTCACCAAGGACCAGGCCTGAACTCTGCTTCATATTTTAAAGGCATACAATCGATTCCTCTGAAATATCCACTGTTTGTGGCGTGCGTGCATGCTTAGGGTCATTTCACATTCCTCGAAGGCTTAAAAATAGCTCTTGGAACGGTATTAAAAGGACTTAGCACTCAAGTTCTTTTTATTATTTCAATTAAAACACAAATAAATCTCATTATTCTTCTTTTCATGACAGATATCAGCACAAGGCTGTATTATCTTCACCTTAAGTTTGAAACTTGATTTGATTTTGGCCCAAAGCAAAACTGAAGCTGAAGGAAAGTCAAACATATCACTGCAAACTTACCACAAATGCAGGATTCACCGTCCCTTGCTCCTTGAGTCCCAGCTCAATTTTCTCCTCAGTGGTGAGCTGCATTCTGCTCAACAAGCCGAAGTGTTGTGTGGTTGATTCCCAGGGACTCCTCTCAGATACACAAACGCACACGCTGGGGAGAAAACCCCTGACTGGCAGCAGACCTCAAGAGGGCAACGCGAGCGACCACCTCACACCCGGGGAGTCCAAAACAAAAGAGGACTCAGTGATTTTATAATCTGCTCTCAGCCGGAGAAACATTAGCTGCTCAGCAAATGTAGTGTAAGCTTAAGTTACAGTGAGTTGCGGTCATGTGCCTGCTGTTGTGTGACGATGGATCCTATGAGAGGAGACAAGCACGTTTGTCACATGCATCTTTGATTTGACACACCCGTTAAAACGCTCTTTTCTTGTCAAAACTTTAGAATTGAATCATTTGGAGAAGAGAGGGGTCTGTGTTTGCTGTCACTGGATCAATGCCTCTATTGTCTCGGATGCTTGAAGACATCTTAAACAGTCAGCCCTTCACCTGTTCCACAAGGGGCACCATGAAGGCATCACCTTCAGGTCCCCTCAGAGGGATAACATTATGATTTGTGTCACTTTATGTAACTACAGATTCCTCCTGATTCACCATCTCACAGTAACTCACCTGAAAAATTTCTCAAGCCGAGATCAGCCAGCCTGCAGCACTCAGTTCATTTGTCTCCTGAGTTTTTTTGTTTTTCATTGTTATCTTTTATCCATCCATGCCACCTGTTGTGAAAGGGTCAAAGAATCCCAGAATCCCTGTACAAGACACTCCTGAAGTATTTATGTTTTCGTCATAGACCAGAGGTTGTCATACTTTTCAGCCTAGCCTGGCTCTGCCAAGACCAGGGACAGAGACGGTCTCTGGAAGTGGTTAAGCATAAAATAATGCCAAAGCAAAGCAATGTCAGAGATATGTTGCTCATTAAGTATGGCATTTTCTAGGGCTGTGCAATTTGGAGTAAATACTCAGGTTTCCCACACGTCCTGGAAAACCTGGAAAATGATTGACCAATTTTCCAGTCATGGAAAACATATAGAAAATGAGGAAAAAAGTAAAATGTCCTGGAAAAGCTTGAGTCCTCCTGGGAAATTATTTACCTTCCTTCTAGCTTGCGAGTGAACAAAAATCAAACAGGAATTGAAGTAAAAACGTATTTGGTAACTAATGCACACTTAGCCATAAAATATGAGTAGATCAAATAATGCAAGTTAAGGAATAAAATCTAAAAATTCAAAACAATGGTGACAAAATGAAATAATACAAAATGTCAGGATAAAATTTAGGCTACTTAAACAGTAAATCAAAATATATTTATAAAAAGTAGACTAAAAAAAGAAAAAATAAGTATAAACTATACATTTATAATGGTAAGACACTACATAAAAGCCAGACTAAAAAGATAGCTAGCAGACAATGTTCATGCCCGAGAGTTATAAATAAATGCATTTTAATTTCGGTATGTTAAGGTGGAGCTAGTGAGAGATATTGGTCATCAATCTTTAATCTTATTTAGAAGGCTTGATTAACCTGAGAATTGCCTACACAGACCTCTGGGGTGGAAGAGGCATAAAGCTATCTGGGTAAATGTAAAAAATGTAAGGCACAACTGTAGAAAAGGACACTGTAAAGTGTGTGTGTGTTTGGTTGGGGGGGGGGGTTGAAAACATCCTGGAAAAGTCCTGGAAAATGATTTCTACAAAAGAGTGGGAACACTGTTACTGAATTACAATTATTTTGGCCTGTATTGCAATTAAAAAAGAATCTAATACTAGGATTCAGGAAGAGAGAGAAAGAGCTGCTGGTCTAGCTGTGCAGAGATGGTGGACTGGCTAACATAAGCCTTCTCTAACACTGCATTTGCACAAATGTACTGTGCTGTTGTTTCGCTGTCACTGTGTTTTCAGAGATTTATAACAGTCCCCCCACGGTGTAACACTGCCATCATCAATCACTCAATTCACCGTTGAAATAAAGTGAGTGGGTACCTGTAAGATGCGCATCAGGGAAGCCTCATCGTCTAGGGTGTGATGCACACAATTAGCGAACGGTGGGAAGTGCTTTCAAAACAAAGAAGTTCGGCGATCTGCCTGTAGAGCTTTTCCTAGCGGTGCAGATTCTGTAACCTTGCCCAGCAGCTGCATCCATCTGATTTAATGTCTGTAATCAGACAGATCCATCTTGCCAAGCTCCAGTCTATATAGCACATCTCTTCTATGTCACATCTGGACATTGACCCTTAAGTAGGGTGACCATACGTCCTCTTTTGCCAGGTCATGTCCCCCTTTTTGGTCATAAAATTATGTCCAGGGGATTTTGTAAAATTCCCTAAAAAGTCTGGTTTTTGCTCAGCTTGTTCTACAAACTAAGCTGTCACTGGTGACAGAAAAAAACATGCATGATTCAAATTACTGTCACTCTTCAAGTATCCAGGCTTTCAAAGTAATGACCTCTGCCAAGGCGGTTATGTTTTTGTTTGTTTGTTTGTTTGTTTGTATTCAAGATAACTTTTATAAACAGATTTGGATGAAAATTTCAGGAACTGGTCCGGATCACCATCCAGATACAGGAATTTCTTAAAGGATTCTTTAACATTGCCAGATAGGACCATTTTTGCCAAAGTGGACTGACGCTGCTTGGCGAAGGTCTGTGCTCTCTGAGTGCTTTTCTAGTTCCAACTGATTCTGAAAGCTGAAAAGCGGAGCTTTCCCTTGATATATGGGATATTATATTATATCAGAGACAAACATATAAGTCATTTATTGGTGGTTTATTGGTATTTTCTGTGTAAATAATGTAAAAATATTGTAAATAATGACATTAGTATCATTCTGGAGTGTTTTCTTGCAGTTCTTTGGCCGTATTTTCACCTTGTTCATCTTTTTTGTCATTGTCTTTTTTATCATATTTCATTTTTTATGGATTTCATAAGTAGTTAAATAATATAATAATATTAATTATATTAAATAATAATAATAAATATAAAATAGGTTGAGTTTCTGTTTTGTTTTCTCAAAAGCGTTGTACATGCTCCTTTAGAATTTATTATAAAGAGGAACCTATTGAAAATTAAAATCCCTTTTTTTCTCTTCTTGTAATTACACTCTGTTATAAGCATTTCAATTGACAAATACTTTCTAGAATGTTTTATCTTTACCTGAAAAAAGGTGCAAAATAATTTACTCAAAGGGCATTTTCTGACAGATTTATGACAAAAAGGCCAAAAAAGACCAGGTGGCCATTTATATTTGTAGTGATAAAAGGGTTAATACTTATAATAAAGTGCTGTACTGGACCACGGGTATTATTCCTATGTATCTACTAGGGATGCATGATATTATCGGTTTGATATCAGTGTCGGCTGACATCAGCCTAAAAACTTAAGTATCAGTATCAACCGATATTGAAATTTTTGCAGATATTTACAGCCGATATATCAGCGACACATATCGGCTGGAATATGGGCAAATTATACAAATGTTCAATATTGATGCACCTTCTCATCACTGCATGGGTACATTTAAAAATCAAGGGTTTCATTTTTGGAAGGGTTAAAAGCTGATTTTCTTGTTTTACATCTGTTCATGTGATAATATACTGTAACCTGAAAGAAACAAGTTAATTTTTGTTAAGTACAGAGCTTGTGCTTTTGACCTGAAATGTCGGTATTGGTACCAGTATCAGCAATAATGAATAAAAGAAATATTGGTATATATCGATATCAGCAAAAATCCAATATCATGCATCCCTAGCATCTGTCAAGATGTTGAACATGCATGCTGCATGCATCATGAAGCAACACATGCTGCTGAGGGTCCTCTTTTTGGGTTTTCAGAATATGGTCACCCTACCTTAATTTATCCTTAATGTGCCCTAAAAGGATACAACAATTGACACCTCATCTGACCTAACAGCGGAAAGTCCACCATTTTATCACAGATGTTCATGAATCGGACACACTCGGGGTAAATAAATACAACACCAACAGTGAGGTTAACCCCCCCTCTGTGTAAAATCTGAACCAATTTTCTTACTAACAAAATGAAAAATCAGTTATTTCCTTTGTCATGGTCTGTTTGCTGAGTTGAGTTGTCATGAGAGATGCATTCAGAGGACAGATCAACTGAGCACAGAGCAGCTGCAGGCAGATAAGCTGAACTTTTGATTTAATGGAAGTAATTTTTAACTCGCAGCAACATAGAAGTGAGTGAAACTGCTGCAAAATGTGAAAAATATAGGTGACTAGACTCAATAAGATATGTATAATCATCACATTTCTGTCATTGGGGTGCCAGAATCTTGCAAATACACACACACACATATACTGTATATATATATATATATATATATATATATATATATATATATATATATATATATATATATATATATATATATATATGTATATATATATATATATATATATATATATATATATATATATATATTTATATATATGTATATATGTGTCTATATATATATATATATATATATATATATATATATATATATATATATATACATAATATATATATGTATATATATATACACATTTATATATGTGTGTATATATATATATATATATACATACATAATATATATATGTATATATATATACACATTTTTATATATATATATATACATAATATATATATATGTATGTATATTTTTCACCCACCAAGAGATTATGTTTTTGCTATCGTCTGGTTTGTTAACAAGCTCTAAAACTTCAAGATCTTATTCAGTTGAAAATAGCACAAATAATATTCATAGCAAGAAATGATTTGATTTGATTTGATAATCGTTATTTCGAACATAGGAATAATAAACTATTAAAGTTAAAAAAACAAACAAAACAACAAAAAAATGAGAACATTATTTACAGAACTTCTTTAAGTATTAATGCTGTTCGATGTTAGAAATGGAGTAGGAAGATGCTAGGCTGATCTTGTCCCACCCCATTTTTCATCGGTGTATTATGTCATCACTAATCAATCAGCAACACAGTACAAAAAAATAGTTTTTCATTTGGGAAAAAAAATAAAACAGTAGAGCAGAAGAAGACACAGTTTACAATCATCCACTTTTACCTATACCATCCTGTTGTTTATTAATATATATTTACTGAAAACAAGGTTTTTATACATCTTTTTGAATTGTTTGATATTTTTACTCAGTTTGATGTTATCTTCAATATTATTCCACAAACCACCCCACAATGTGAAATGCACATACTTTTAAGATTTGTTTGAGCAAAGTGCTTTTTCATGTTTAGTGTCCCTCTATAGTATTAGCCCACTTCTCTGTCTGTGAATAGTCTCTGTATGTTGCCTGGGAGTAAGTTATTTCTTGCTTTGTATATTATTTGTGCTGTTTTAAATTCTACCAGATCCCTCAACTTTAATATATGTGACTTTTTAAACTAGAAAAGCACTCTGAGAGCACAGACCTCCACCAAGCAGCTCAGTTTCACCCATAAATTGTGATTTCCACCCAACGTTATAGTCCTATATTTATGTTTTTTTTTTGGAATGAAAAATATCAGTCTGCAAGAAGTGTGATTATTGATGATATTAATATCATCCAGTAGAGTGACCTAGGTAGTAGTGGATCTTGTAACTTGTTGGCTGAACCAATTTGCTGCTGCTTGTACAGACGTTGGTGTTGTATGCGCCACGGCGCTTCCAGTGGGCGATGTCGCCAGCCTGTCGGTCGGAGCAAAACCACAGTGCTTTGGTGTGTGGCGCGTTCACTCTATGTGGAATTTGGGGGTTAGGTTTTTACACTCACACACAGACTTCTGCGATGACGGACTATATCCGTATTGACGTTATCATCAGCTTTGTTTCGAGTGATTAAGAGGCAACGCTTGAAGGACAGCGAGCGAGCAGAGCTGCCATGCATGTTTCTGTAACGTTAATGGGCTCACAGTAATGTTACTAGTTGTTGTTAGTTGTCAAGGACTGGGGTGTTTATTACAATTTTGTGAGAGTCTGCTTACTTAATTTATCTCAGAAACCAAGGCTCCAGGAACAGCGCCGGGCTTTCTCCACCCGCAATTTCTTCCCCCTCTCCGCTATGTCTGTGAGTAGAACTGCATGCACAGCTTTCACTGCTGATTGGCAATAAACTGATAAAATGATAAAGTGTTTAAAATTCCAAAAATCAGGCCTTCAAACACACACTGGTTTAAGATCAGAACAGTCATGCAGATACTTTTTTAAATTTATTTTTATTAAATATGATAGGACTTACAGAGTTTGATACAATTATTTGTGATATAAATGTAACTAAATCAATGCTAATGCTAACACTTATAAGGCTGGCTGCCCACCATTTCAATCCCAGACCTACAGGGGCTTTGCATTGTCATTAACAGTACGGGAGGTAGGATATTCTGTTGTGTACTGCTTATTTCCAAGGTATTATGACATCAGAGGATTTTTGGCCTTCAGCCTGGAGTTTTGCGCCAAAGTTGCAGAGATCTGCACCAGAGTTGCAGAGTTTCAGACCACAGTGGCTGAGGACAGCCTGGGCTAAACAGGAGAGACACACCTTCAAGCACAAACAGTGTGAGGAGGACATTGAACAGCCTACAAAGGAGCTAAAACTCCAGGGCACAGCCTCAGGTGAGCCAACAAAAGAGGAAACCCTGAGGGCCGAAAATAAAGCCCTGGAGGGGAAGGAAAGGGCCCAGACAACTAAAGAGCAGAAACCACCTGCAAAAAAAATGGGCAAAAGGAGGAAGCTGCCTCATAAAGTCGCTGACCGGAAGGAGGAAATTGAGGCGCAGAAGCAGAAGCTGGATGAGACTCAAAAACAGCAAGATCACCAGATCTCCCAGGCTGATGATCTTCAGAAACAACTGGAGAAGAAGGCAGGAGAGGACAAAGCCCTGCAGAGGTCAAAAGATTTGTATCAGCCGATCTTAGCTGGTGACATCCTCAAAATGGAGGTACTAGAGAATGTCAAAAAGAATCGAATGGTGGTCAAAGATCTAACCACAGCAATAGACAGCCTGCAGCAGGAGGGGGAGGTGCTTAAAGTTGAGGCCTCCAAAACAGAGGATCTCATTTCAGATCTGCAGATATCTGAGAAACAGATCGCTGAACTGACCACCACCAACAGTGAGCTCTCCTCTACGCTCCAGGCTCAGATGGAGGCTAATCAGGCCCTGCAGACGGTAATTAATAAGTCAGAAGTGGACAGGGATCAGCTTGTGTTGCGACTTACTGCTCAGGAAGAAACCAGCAGGGCTCTGCAAAGAGAGCTGGAGAAGGTTCAAGCAGTCCAAGACGACCAAATGTCAAGGGCTGACGGCCTCGAAAATGATCTCGAATTCATCAAACAACTGGTGGATGAGAGTGAGAAGGTCACTGTATGGAGGAAGATTAAAAAAGCCTTCACACCAAAAAGCTGGTGTCAGTATAAGCTGCAGAAGAGACTGAAGCAGCTGGAGCAGCGGTGACCATCCCAGCTCCCTCACCCTCCCCCCAACCCCCTGCCCTAGAGCACTGTGGATCATTTCGAGTTCTGATAAACCGATAAACCGAAACCAGCTTGTTCCAGTTTGTCAGGACTCGTCATGATCTACTGTGTTCAAGTGGGTCTTCCCTGGGGTGCTGCAGTTTCCACAAGATACCAAAAAATAAAAAGAAATGTTCAATGAATTGTCTTTTGTCTTGCAAACTGAATTGTCTATATTTTGATTTGACTGAATCTCATTATTCGTGTGTTTAATAAGAGAAGTCCAGATGATAAAATGAACAATTGTTTTCAAGGGTGTGACTATGTTTTTTGCACTCAGTGGAGTGTTACGCATATACAACAGATTTAAATATATTTTGAGTATGCAAAATGAACTGCAAATAATACCAAAGAATGAGAGGTATCAATGAGGTGGACACAAGAGAGCGAACAAACAGACTTTATTAGAAGCTGTATGGGTAAAAAATCAATTAAAGGTGAATTTATGCTTCACAACAAAAATTACTACATGACTATTAAAGATGTTCGGCGTGCCCTAACTCTGCATGTAACCACAGCTTGTAACCAGTCGGATGGTGCTGTGCGTGGGACTGTTTTGGAAACCCTACAGTCTACAGTTACCATGACAACGGAGCACTTTCTGTCCCGTGAAGTTTCACACAAAGGTGTTCTGGTCTTTGATTGGCCCTTTGGTCTTTGATGGCCTTTGATGTTAAATTCTGGAAATGCACCCTCACGATTTCCGTGGAAATTGTCTAGTTACCTCCGCAATGTTAAGAATCCTTTAAACAATTCCTGTATCTGGATGGTGATCTGGATCAGTCCCAAAATCTAATAATTTCTTCCTTATCCCATTCCACACATCCCCTGAAAATTTTACCCAAATCTGTCCATAACTTTTCAAGTTATCTTGAACACAGACAGATAAACAAACAAACAGACAAACCAACGCCAGCAAAGACATAACCTCCTTGGCGGAGGTAATAATGCATTGGTATGTTTCAGATAATCTGCATTGTTTATTATCCTTATAGCTTTTTTCTGAAGTGTGCATAGTGGTTGTAGGTTGGTTTTGTAGGTATTGCCCCATACTTCAGTAGAATCATTAAAATATGGAAACACAAGTGAGTAATAAAGTATATGCAATGAGTTTTCATTCAGAAGGTGCCTGGTTCTTCCTAGCACTCCAACACTCTGAGCTACTTTTGCAGTTAGATATGTTATATGAGGTTTCCAGTTGATCTTTAATGTAAAACTTCCAGACAACTTAAGGAAACTGCTTTCAGAAAGAGAAGGAGACTATAACTAAGAGGGGGACTGAACTTTAAAATACATTGTGTCAGAACAACATTAAAATGTATGTGTGTGCCAGTCTCAGGGGTTAAGTTATGAAACAGTTTAACAGATGAATTAAAGAAAAGTAAAACCATAAGCAAGTTTAAAAGAATATTCAAAACACAAACGTAAAATTAAATAAATAAAAGGACGAAGAGCAACAGTCCAGGACGGTAATTGCAGAGTCTAAGAAAGTATAGATATATTGTCTTGCTGTGTAATGTCTTTTTTCTGTGTTTGAGTGGGGGTGGATTATAGCCATGTATAGCTATTAAGTATATATGTGGGTGAAATATTATGTTTGTAATTGTGTATAAGTAGCTTATAACATTTTATAGTCATGTTATTATAAGTAACATTGGCTCCTAAAAAGGTGGTTGAATCTTTTAAATATTATATATATGTAGAAATTAAAAATATCGCTGTAGGACGTGGTAATAAAAGGGGTAGGATTAAATAAGTTTAGACTTCTTCCTACTCCTTTTGGAGCATGTGGACTTGCTGCACATGCAGGATGTCCTCAGTGGTTTACCTTGATTGTTTTCTTTTGTTTTGGTATATGCATGTGTTTGTTTATGGTGACTATCCATGTTTGTTTTTGCATGTCCGAAATAAAACATTCAATTTAATTCAATTCAATTAACAGAATAACCCAAAAAATTTCAGAACAGAATTTCACAAAGTTTTCAGGTCAGGTCAGAAATGGAAGAAAGGACCAATGGATGAGATTTTGGGGTTATCTGAAACCACATGTGGATCCAGGAGGGAGGAGCAGTATAGATAATGGATGGATCTTATGTTGTTCACTGTGGATGTTGGGCCCACCTACAGGGTTTTTCAGGGGCCCAGACATTTCTGTGGGCGGCCCTTAGATTGGAAATGTCACCATGATATGGAGCATCTATGCCTGTTGCAATGTCCACTAAAGCGCATGCCATTGTCGTGAATGATAATGGACCTCACGTTCCTCTAAAGACTGATACTCTCCCACCTCAGGTCTCTTGTAAGAACAGTTCTTGGCAGCCTGCTGTTTTATTCTTTGGTGTACTTCTGATGTTTATGTGTTGGCATATCATGCAGAGCTGAGCAAAAGGAGCTACGGCAGTTTGATGATGTTCACTGAAGAAATGCCGCCCGATGTGGGGATAAATCTAAGGCAACTTTGATCAAACCGAACACTTTTGGTATTTTTCCTGAACAGCCTGTCTTTGGTTTTCTTATTTATCACTTTCTTCATCCACCAGTGTCTTCTCTACCCATTCATGCTCAGTGTTCTCCAAGTTCTTTGAAACTCTTTTCTGTTTAAATGGTAAATCACAGATTTTTTTTCCACGAGGTTTCTGCTGAGATTCTTTGCCACAGGTGTCTGAAGGGATTGGACATGGTACTGTCTGTAGTGAAAGGACTCTTTGTACCTTCAGACAGTTCACAACAATGTCGTGGTGAGACTTTCACGTGATGAACCAGAGAGGTTGAATTAATTCCTTCCTGAGAAAGTTTGCATTTAGAGCTCCATTAAGTACATTAGACCAACAAAGAAGTAAGAAGTGCTAGATAAGGTAGAGACTTTTTGATTTGATATAAACTCTGGAAAAAAGATCTCTGAAACCTTGTTCCAGTTCTGTCAAATCTGATGTTACATAAACGTGCTTGTTACAGACCAAAAACTGCCGGACAGTGACGAATGAAATCCCGGGTAAGATTTGCATGGAGAAGAATTGATCAGGCCTTCGTTTCCAGGCTGTGATGAACCATGAACTCTCGTGACCAAACAAATACACAGGACTTTGTATCTCTGCGAACAAAAGGAGGTCATACAGTAGTGACTGTGACTGAAGCAGTCAGCGTGAGTCATACTGTCCACGCAGAAGTTAGAGACTCTTTGATTTAACCTATTTCACGTTGACATAAGGGGACCTGTTGTGATGTTTTAGAGGCGTAACTAAGTCATGTGAGGGAAGTCAAGGTGTATGATGCGTGTAAATCATGTAATGTTGACACCTCACATGAGTATTTACATCGGGTCCCCTCCCAAAGACTTCCATGAGGACAATGTTACGCTGCTGTGCTTCTGTAGCTATACAGCATAGCCTGACTCTTAGGGCCCATTTACACGACAATGAAAACGGCTGAAAACAAAGAGTTTTCAAGATTCAAGATTCAAGATTTCTTTATTGTCATTCAACTTTATACCAGCAGTACACAGTGAACGAAATTCCGTTGCATATGGCACATGACGCTTACAGCAAGTTAAAGATATTTACATAATACTCAGAGACTTTTTTATATACAGTGAGGTAGTTCTGTTTTTTGAGGTCCTAGGACTGACCTCTTGTGCAGAGTAGCAGCGGGTTTTCTAAAGTGAGGTGTGCAGTCGCAGTTTAGTGCAATAGAGAGCAGTTTAGTGCAGTTTAGTGCAGGGGACCTGTACGTCCAGACAATATATGTATTTACATATGTATACTAACTTCAAAAACTCACATGCATACTCACATGTACTCAGTTCGGCACACATACCCACAGATAACATACATACATACTTTTACCTCTTCCATTCTATATACTGTATATAAATATATATCTATATACATACACATACACGCACAGACATGCCAGCACATCCATGTACCATTGTACCTCACTCAGTTAGGCATCTGTCACTCTATATACATATGTACCTAAATATAGATGCCCTCACCTACATTTCCGTTATTAGTTTGGTTAATTGCGGGTGGCTAGTTTCTGTGAGTTCAGGAGTCTTATGGCAGTGGGGAAGTAGCTTTTGCAGTACCTGCTGGTTTTACTGCGCAGAGTCCGATACCTCCTTCCTGAGGGCAGGAGGGTGAACAGTCCATGGTTGTGGTGAGTTGGGTCCTTTATAATCCTGTTGGCTTTTGACAGGTAACGGCTGTGGGCAATGTCCTCTATGGCTGGGAGTGTAACACCGATTGTTTTGGACGCTGCCTTCACCACCCTCTACAGGGCCTTTCGGTCTGAGGCACTGCAGCTTTCATACCAGACCGTGATGCAGCTGGTTAGGATGCTCTCCACAGTGCCTCTGTAGAAGGTGGTGAGGATGGGGGGATGAAGGTGGGCTCTCTTTAGGCGGCGCAGGAAGTGGAGCCGCTGGTGAGCCTTCTTGGTCAGGGCTGATGTGTGCTGGGACCAGGACAGGTTGTTGGTGATGTGCACTCCCAGGAACTTGGTGCACTGGACGATTTCCACAGCTGCGCCGTCGATGGAGAGGGGAATGTGGGTGGGCTGTTTCCTTCTGAGATCGACAACAACCTCCTTGGTTTTGTCGACGTTCAGGAGCAGGTTGTTTTGTCTGCACCAGTCCACCAGATGATCTACCTCCTCTCTGTAGGCCTGCTCCCTGTTGTCCCGGATGAGGCCCACCACTGTCGTGTCGTCCGCATACTTGATGATGTGATTCGTGTCGAACCTTGCACAGCAGTCATGGGTCATCAGGGAGAAGAGGAGTGGGCTCAGGACACAGCCCTGTGGAGAGCCAGTGCTGAGATGGATGGTGCTGGAGGTGGTTTTTCCCACACGGACGAACTGGGGTCTGTCCGTGAGAAAGTCCAGGATCCAGTTGCACATGGGGGCACTTAGTCCTAGGGGGCCTAGTTTGCTGACCAGGTGCTGGGGGATGATGGTGTTGAACGCAGAGCTGAAGTCTACGAACAACATGCGGACATGGGTGTTCTGATCCTCTAGGTGTTCCAGGCTCAGATGAAGTGCAGAGGAGATGGCGTCTTCTATGGAGCGGTTAGGCCGATAAGCGAACTGGAGGGGGTCATGTGATGGTGGTATAATGTCCATGATATGGTCCTTCACCAGCTTTTCAAAGCACTTCATCACTGTCGGAGTCAGTGCTACAGGGCGAAAGTCATTGAAGCAGGTAATGGGGGCCTACTTGGGTACTGGTATGATGCAGGCCTTTTTGAAGCAGGAGGGCACAACAGCTTGGCTCAGTGAGATATTGAAAACATCTGTGAGGACGTGGGCCAGCTGGTCAGCACACTCCCTGAGGACCCGGCCCGGTATGTTGTCTGGACCTGCAGCCTTCCGTGGGTTGACTCTTCTCAGAGTCTGGAGCACATCTGCTGGGTCAAAACTGAGGACCTGGTCATCCTGGTGGATGGGTGTCTTCTCTACTGTTGTGTTGTTTAGTGCATCGAACCGTCCAAAAAAGTTATTGAGGTCATTCAGGAAGCCTGTGTTACTTTCGCTTATGGGAGGAGGAGTGGTCCTAAAGTCCGTGATTGATTTAATTCCTTGCCACAGTCGTCTGGTGTCCCTTGAGTCTTGGAAGTGACTCTGGATCTTCTGGCTGTGGGCCCATTTTGCACGCCGGATGGCTCTGTTCAGGTTTGCTCTCGCTGACCTGAGGGCTGTCATATCCCCAGATTTGAAGGCTGTGTTTCTTGCTTTCAACATGACACGCACCTCCTCTGTCAGCCAGGGTTTTTGGTTAGCCCGAACAGTGATGGTCTTTGTAGCACAGACATCCTCAATGCATTTTTGCATGTATCCAGTTACTGCCTCAGCATACTCCTCAATGTTCACTGATTGCTGCTCAGAGGCTGCTTCTCTAAACACAGACCATTCAGTGCATTCAAAACAGTCCTGTAGTGCATCCATTGCCCCCTCTGGCCAGGTCGTAATTTGCTTAACAATAGCCTTTGTTCTTGTGAGAACAGGTTTGTAGGATGGGATGAGAAGCACTGAGGTATGGTCAGAGGAGCCAAGGTGGGGGCGGGGGGACTGCTTTGAAAGCCTCCTTGATGTTGGTGTAAACATGGTCCAGTGTGTTAAGACCTCGAGTTGCAAAGTTTACATGTTGGTAAAAATGAGGGAGAACTTTCCTCATGTTGGCCTAATTAAAGTCTCCAGCAATGATAAAAACTCCCTCCGGGTGTGCTGATTGCATGTCACTGACAGAGCGGTGTAAAGTGTTCAGAGCCTCCTTTGTGTCTGCACTGGGGGGGATGTATACTGCCATGAGTATAACAACAGTAAACTCTCTCGGTATGTAGAATGGACGGCATCTAACGGTCAGGAACTCGATATCTGGTGAGCAGTGACTAGAGACTACTGTGGGATTTGTACACCAGTTGTTGTTGATATACACACACACCCCTCCGCCCCGAGATTTACCGCTAAGTGCGCTGCTCCGGTCCGCTCGGAGTGTTGTTAGCCCTTCCATCTGAATGGCGGCGTCCGGAACGGTCTGGTTCAGCCACGTTTCTGTAAATATCAGTGCACAGCAGTCTTTAATCTCCCTCCGGGATGTTAATTCCAGTCTGAGATAGTCCAGTTTGTTCTCTAAGGAGCGTACGTTAGCCAGCAGGATCGATGGTAGCGGCGTTCTGTGAGGGTTAGCTCGTAGCTTAGCACTAGCTCCCCCGCGAGTGCCGCGCTTCTGTTTCCTCTCTCGCCGGCTTCGTCTCCCTCTGAGACGGGCAGCCGTTGGTGATGGCTCCCCTGCAGTGCGGGTCTCGCTGGTTCGCGAGCGAAGTAGTCCGTGTGATTCAAGTAACTTACGGATTTCTCCGTCGATCGTTACCGAATCTTTCCCTGCCTGTAGGTATAGCATAACCTGACGGTTATAGCTTATCCTAACGTCTCTGCGTTTGCTTGAAACAGTTAAAGTGTTAACTTTACTCGCTTCAGCATCAGGAGCCATAGCAGCCGCAGCCGACACGGGCGCCGCCAGTCATTGCATTTGCGCCTTTTGTTTACACGAGAACGGAGTGCTTGAATCCGCAAACTTTTGGAACCGGGGTCCAGAGTGAAAAGTTTTGAAAAGTTTTTCATTTCGTCTTCATGTAATCAAGGATCCCTGTTGTCAGGGAAAACAATGATGCGTGGCACATGCGCAGTAATCTTTGAGATAAAGGTTGCACCAGACCTAGGAACAACAACAACAACAACAGCTATGGCCATCTAACAAGCAACATGTGTGCTGCTAACTGGGCGAGGTTTGTTATCGCTCCTTCAACAAAATGTGGATTTGCTGCGTCAATACTCTGACCAGCAGAGATACATTGGTTATATTCGCCAAGGACACAACAAACTTACATCAACAACTACTGGCCTGGCATGCACGCTACCTCGCTTTCAGTCGTTCTTGTGAATCCTTGTGAACGTGCATCATTATCACACTGTCACTGTGTGAACATGGATGCTTTTGCAAAGGAAAAAACTTTCTGTTTCTGGTGATGTAAATGGGCCCTGAGGCCAGAGATTCAACACCTGAGTGCCTTTCCATACATGATGTATATATTGAGCTTCTCTATATGAGGGCAAAGCTATCCTGTATTTGGAGGCCTGTGTATTTGATTCACCCTCATGAAGCCTTATTCATGCTGTGACCAGCTCATTTTTAACAGACCCATTGTGGCCATTATCAGCCAAATCCTGCACTTGGTCACTGGTCATCCAGGTTAAGATGGTGCAGCCTTACACAGTCATGTGTATGGAACAAAGCCTTAATCATATTAGCTGTTTGGTTGCAAAAGGGGTTTTTGAGTCCAATTCATGGTGGTAGAGAGGGGTCTGAAACCTCCAAATAAACAGCAATGCAGCGCTAGCTTCCCAATGCAGCTTTTGTGGATGGCTGTCCAACATGAGACTGGATCTACTCAAGATTTTTAACTCCTAAACATGTTTTTTCTTGCTGCTGTTACTGCAAGCGCCCTACAGACACACCGTCCTGTAGTTTGCCTGGCCCAGTGCTGTGCTCATGACGGATTCATGTTGGGTTTTGGATATATGTATGTATATATGTATTTTATATATGTATTTCTGTATCTATGCATATAATATGTGTATCTATAAAATGAAGAGTTTGTCTTCAGGCTGCGCTATTGTAATTTGTCTCTAGATAACACTTGCTATGAACTGGCCCTATACAAATAAAGATTGATTGACTGATTGACAGCTTGTATCAGTGTTAACCATGCCTTTAATTATGCATGACTGGAATCTTAAATAAGAAAAAGAAGATGACAAAAGTTTCCAACCTCCATACAGTGTGAGCACCTAAAGACTTGAGCTATGTTGACCATAGCTGACTTTTTAAATGCAGGCTGTACACATGTTTATTTCTATTTAACATTAAGTTTGGATGTGAATTCAAGTGCTGCAGCTGGCCTCAAGTGGACACTTGAGGAACTGCAGTTTTTTCCACTAAGGGCTCTAATTTCGTAGACCAGGCGCAGGTGGGGCACACCTGCCCTGCGCCGTGCCAAAGGGGTGTGTCCAGGGCATTTTGCAAGTTTCGTGCACGGCGCAGTCTGGCACAGGGGCGCAAGTAGCAGAGAGGGAGGAGAGGAGGCGTGAGTGGGTTTAACACAGCCGAGTGTAATTTTCACCAATCAAATGAACGCCTCGCCTCACCTTTAAATGCGCCGCGGGCGAGGCGAAGTGACACTTTCAACTTGCCGCTGTCACTTTTGCAGCAACTTCTGCAGGGGCCACCGGGTCGCGCATCAGAGGCCCCAATGCGCGTCACCGTGTGGACCACCTTGTGGGACAGATGTGATCTGTTCCTCTGCCATAAAGAGGAGTACAAAATTAAGTGATAATTACATTTAAACACAGCAGCAAGCTAATCCATTCATCATGCTTGTGATCCACCTGCAGTCCTGGTCTGTCATTGCCAAATAGCAGCGCCTTAGGTGAAAATATATCTCCTCCTCATCCACCTTGTAATAATGTCCTCCATCTTTTTAGATCAAGTTACGAATAAAGATTAAAACAGAGAAATATGGGCAATCACAGGTAACTCCTTAAGACACCGAGTGACTTACATTTATTCAGCGAGCGTCTCTTTTTTCCTTTTCTCTTGAATTTCATTTTTGCTGTGATTGTTTATTGCATTGAAATGTGCCTGACACTCTGGATACCTGCCTGTGAGGTTTTAGTGATGTGTGCGCACTGTGCGCCTGTCAGCCAAATTACTACTGCACGGGGTGCGCCTCGACTGCGCCGAGAATAGACCAGGTTGAAGCTGGCAGGCTTTCTGCGCACCTTCCGTGCATTTTTTTGGCACGAAATTGTCACTGCACCAAGCTGAATCTTTCAACACCTCCTCCCGGTGCGCCGTCACATCCTTCTTGGTGCAGCTGGTCTACCAAATGGCCAAATTGGCTGTGGTGGGCCGGACAAAATGGTGGGCCGGACAAAATTACCACTGCCAAGGTGCGCAAGGCTGCGCCACCCTGAGTTGCGCCAGGAAATTAGAGCCCTAAGTGTTTACTAAGTGTCTTAGAAGCAATTTTGAGCCATTTTTTTCTCAACCTATTAAAATCATTCTGTAGGAGAATTCCAAATTTGCTCTTTACTTGGACACAATCTGATCATCATGTGTTGAAGAAGAAATGGCTCCTATGCTTGTGCTCTAACGTGTTAGATTTCTCTTGAGTGTTGAATCAAGGTGCATGGATCCAACATTTGAAATTTTAAACTCCTTAAAGGTAAGCCTAAAGTGTAGGCATTACATTAATTAAAAACAGAGAACGAGCCAAGCTTTAGCATAACTAAAGTGCAATAAATTTATATCAGTCAAATCTCAGGAAACCTTTTTCCCCTCGTGCTATATTAAGTCATTGCCAAGTAGAAGAGACCGGGGCTTGCGGTGTTCAGGGGTCATGGTCATGTCAGGTCACATATACAGATATAAAATAAAAACAACAGGTCAGTCAAGGTGAACTTGGGGTGATGAAATTTAAGAAATTAGCTTAGATAACTTCATTTTTCAAGATTTGATGCCCAGAAGTAGGTCAGTGGTTTATTTCTATTGCAATGGCATGCATCACATCCTTCAATTTTATTTAGTTTAACTAAATTCTGCAAACAATTCATAACAAGATCCGGGACAGATTTGGTGTACAGCATGGTTTTTTGGGACAGAAATTGATTCAGCATGACGAAATATCAACAGACAATGATTAGAACTGTTGGACTTGTCATTGTTCATTTCCGGAGTTTTCTGCCATTTTAAGATCATGGCATTTATCTCTTTTTTTCTGTGAAAATGTAATTACTCTGCTGTGAGATCACATGAATAACTTTAACCTTTTTTTTTTACTTTTTTGACATTTTGGGAAATAGAATGTAAGTGGCTTCAAGTTTCCATCAGGACTTGAACTCACCAATCACTTCATACTTTACACTTGTTCAATTCATTGTTTTCACAAATAGCCAATCATATAGTAGGAACCCAAAGGCATCAAAATGGGGAAGAGGGGTGATTTAACTGCCTTTGATCGTGGCATAGTTGTTGGTGTCAGATGGGCTGGTTCGTCTGAAACTGCTGATCTTCTGGGATTTTCTCGCACGGCCATCTCTTGGCATCAAGGTGACTAGGGCTAGATTGTTTTCATGTCATTCTGTCACAGCCTGCTTGTCAAACCTTGCTTTGAGGGACTAGTTAGCAAGCTAATGTGCTGACAAAATATTATAAGTCTGCCACTTTATTAGGTACTCCTTGCAAGAACCAGGTTGGACCCCCTTTTTCGCTTAATTCTTCATTCTTTGTTCAACTAGTTGCTGGAAACATTCCTCAGAGATTCTGTTCCATTTTGATATGATATCATCACACAGTAGCTGCAGATACTGAATTGAGATCTCACGACTATGGGGGGTGACTTCAGTACAATAAACTCAATCTCATACTCAAGAAACTAGTTTGAGATGATCTGAGGTTTGTGACATGACACATTATCCTGATGAAAGTCTCCATCAGAAGATGGCCCACTGTGGTCATAAAGGGATGGACATGGTCAGCAACAATACTCAGGGAGGATTGTGGTTTAGATGGAGCTCAATTGGCACAAAAAGGTCAAAGTATGTCAGGAAAATATCATCCACACCACAACACCACCACTGCTGTTGATACAAGGCAGGATGGATCCATACTTTTGTGATGTTAATGCCAAATTCCGACTCTTCCATCTGAATGTGGCAACAAAAATCTAGACGCAGTCGACCAGGTGCCATTTTTCCAATCTTTGCTTGTTCAGTGTTGCTGAGCCTGTGTAAATTGTCATCTCAATTTCCTTATCTGGGCTCACAAAAGTGGCACCAGGTGTGGTCATCCATTTCTGTCGCCCATCTGCTTCAAGACTGGACTTACTGTGCCTTCAAAAATGTTCTTCTTCATGCCTCGATTGTTACATGTTGCCAACCCCTCTGGCCATTCTCCTCTGACCTCTGGCATCAATAAAGCATTTTCAACCAGAGAACTCACTGAAAATTCCCTCTTTTTGGACCTTTTGCTGCAAACCCAGAGACAGTTGTGGGAAATCCTTGTAGATCATCAGTTTCTGAAATATCTGGTACCAACCACTTTGCCATGTTCAAAGTCACATAAATCACCTTTCTTCTCAATTCTGATGCTCAGTTTAAACTTCAGTAGGTTGTCTTGAGCACGTCTGCATGCCTAAATGCATTGAGTCGCTGGCATGGGATTGGCTAGTTATCTATTTGCATTTACTTGCAGTTGAGTGGGTGATCTTATAAAGTGGTTGGTGAGTATATATTGATGTGTCCCCATGCATCCTGTTCTTGCATTCCATCAACCATCTGTGCGAGCATGTGTTGACTTGAAATAAACCCTTTTAACCCCAAATGACATCATGAAGTCACATTTCTTCAGTTTATAGATTTTACACAGACTTCTTTGGATCACATCTGTCCCGACATTTTAGGAAGAAATTCTCGCAGAATTTAAAGGAGATGATAATAATATAGACAATGTATTTTCTATTAAATCAACATTTGTATGCTATCAGCTCAACCTCAGAATAATGCTGTAGTGCAGTCTTAAATAAACTGAATATTCATAAATAGTATTTATCTTAATTGTAATACCTCTGACTTAACCCTTTCATGTATGAATTGTTAAATCACAAGGGTATGTTGGAATTACACCACTTGAAACAGTAGTTTGAGAGTTCACCACCTGGTGGTTGGGACATTGAACTGCAACCTCACCGGTATAAAATGTGTTCCAAGTATCTGCCCACTGTAGTGGACACCATGGGTGCGTTCAAAAAGTTAAAAAAAAACCTCTTCCCTAAGTCCCTTCCTATCCACTTTACCTTAACCCTGATGGAAAACATCACAGGGCCAAGGAAAGGAGGATATAAGAGGAAAGGAAAGGAGAACTGCAGTAAAGAGGAATTCGACTGCTCTTTTACTTTGGTGTCATATTTACGCGACGCTGATTTCTTGTGACGTTGGTGAGCCATGAAGAACTCCAATGTTCTGAAAAAGAGAACTACAAGAAGCAGTGGTAATTAATATAATATTAAAGCGGGAAACTAGTTCCACAATTGTATGTTTAATATTCATGAACATTGTAGGTGGTTATGGAGAAAAAGAAATGTTTTAAAGTGAGTGCTTTATTAATTATAACATGTAATTGTTTATCTGTCCACCAATTTAAAAATGATTAAAAAAGAAATAAACTAGAGGTTGCATTTTCAAAGCACTGACTTTGAAGCGTATCTGTTTCTCTGTACCTGCCAAAAACGTTTACACGGTATTATGTACATGTCTTCATTGTCCCACAAAACTCGTCCTTTCTCCATCGTAAGTTTCCATAAACGTTTGGCAGGTGCTGCATTGATATATGTTGCTGCTGCAAGGCACTATGGGCTCTCCCTTCTCCTTTCCTTTAGTAAAGGATGGTCCAGTGCTTCCTAAGCTAAAGGAGATAATAAAGGAAGCAACAAACTTCTTTACCTTAACTTTTGGAGAATTCGAACAGCTCTTATCATGGCCAACACTGAAATGCTTCCAGGTCATTTTAGTTAGGAAGGCTCCTAACCAAAAAGGACTTTTGAACACACCCCTTGCATGAAAGGGTTAAGATGAGCTTCTGAGCATGGAAAGGCAGAACTGAGTTTGAACTGTGGGCTCTATCTCTCCCCACAAGATGGCAGTACATCCTAGGCCACCTTTTGATGGTCCTTTCCCGAACGTGGCTTTTACTGCTGACACATTTAAACACAAACTCTGCTGATTACAGTAAAAACACTTCAGAGCCACATTCAGATTAGTTTGTTCCAGATCCTTGAGCGGATATACTTAATGCTCAAAACACAAAAAGTGCACAAACAGGATTTCCAGGCTCCCTTCGTTGTGCACACTCAGGTGTTTGCACTAATGTTGCCTGATCAGGTTAAAGCTCATGCTGCTCTGAACCTTCTTGACCTTCGTATTGACTTCTTCAGTGGGATTAAGTGTAAAAAACAGGTATTAAAAAAGCTAAATAAGGAATGAGAGAGCATGTTTTTTTCCATACTTATGTCAGCAAACATTGTTTATCTGCCTCTCCCTGATGAATGAAGTCTATTGTACACAAAGAGGCGGCCTGTGATCCCTTTCATTGAGTCGATGCAGCTCATTCATGCATGTTTGAGTGTTTACAAAGGTACACTCACAGGACAAACACCCTAAATCCAAATATGCTGTAGTGATAACCTCCTGAGGTCATTACATCTCAGTGCAGATGTAGATAATCTGAGGTAATCCAGCAGTGAGACCTTTAGATTTAAACCATGTCGATCCTTAGAGAATTAAACCATTCATAAAAGTGGGCTATCACCGAGGTCTTATCTGTGAGGGCAGCGGCAACAGACCACATGACTGGGGGGGGGCCTTACAAACAGACGCAGAGGCTAATCAATGTATGTGAGGGCTTTGATCTGAAATGCTGCTTTATCCCTTAAACCAAGAAAATACCTTAAACTGCAGCAGAGGAGCAACTGCTTCAATAAGTAAATAAAAAACTTAACAGAAAAAAAAACTAAAGAGAAAGTTTTAAAGACAATAAAATGCTAAAATCATGCAGAAAGACTCCAAGAAATTAAATAAAAATGACTCTTGGGGAATGTGTAGACAAAGAAAATTATTAAAATCAAGTCACCTTCGATATAAATCTAGTATGACAAACAAAAAACACCCTAAAATTTTGGAAGGCATTTTTGTTGAACATGATTTAAAAAAAAAAAGTAGATTAATCAAGAAAGAGATTTCAAATGTCAAATGATTTAATGAAAAAAATGTTTAGGAATTATTTAATGAAACTTCAAGACATTTCATGCAAAGTCATTTTGATGCAGCGTAAAGTTATGTGAAATTCAGATTTCTTAAGAAATTAAATATAAAAATATTTTCAGATCCAACAAACATTATGACTGATTGATTGTCCTTTTTTCACATATCATACACATGAAAAACAAAGGTGTGTTGATTTGACAGTCCATCCCTCCATGGATCTGGGGCCTATCCCAGCTGACATTGGGCTACAGACGGGGTACACCCTGAACTGGTCGCCAGCCAATCACAGCGCCACAAAGAAAGACAGACAACCAGTAACACTCACACCCACACCTTTTGGCGACACTAATCAACCTAATGAGCTTATTTGGTCTGTGGAAGGAAGACCGATTGTCCGGGGATCAAATCTGAAACATTCTTGCTGTAAGGCATGTTTACAACCTGCTGTGCCACCCTGCCACCCTGGACAGTTCATGACAGCATTTCCCTCTAAAATTCAGTCTTAAACATAGCGGTCTGACATTTTCCCAGCAGGCTTTGCACACAAAAAATGTTTCTCCCTTGAAGCACAAGTCTTTTCATTATCATCCAACCAGAGGATATCAGCATCAACATGGGACATTTTACTGAAAAGTTTGACCCTTTTATCATCATAGAGCCGATATTAAAATGAATTTTTATTCTGAATTTCACAAAACTCACACAAGAGAGTCTGTCTTCCTCTGGAGCAGCATTAAAGGTCCCGTATTTTGCTCCATTTCTGCAGTTTAACATGGATCCTTGATGTCTTCTTGAAACGTTAGCAACATGCTCTGGTCCAAAAGGACTATGAATAAAGCACAGCTGCATTCTTTTCACACTCACATAACCCCTCTGTTCAAAACGGATGGTTTTGAGGGTGGTCGTCTTCATATGCTAATGAGCCAGAGCAGAGCAGCATACATACAGGAATTCACGATAGACCTGCTGCATAACTCGAGCAAAGCAGGCGCTCACGCCACATGCCACTTACAGTCCTGAACACATACAAACCCTTAATTCATGCTGGCCCACACAAACCGTTACAACAGTGAAGCTCTTTTCCCCCAAACAACACAGGCTAACGCAAAACATGCTAACCGCAGTGAGATAGCCACATTTTAGCCTACCTTGCTAACGTTAGCTCAAACAGAGGGACCCGGGGTAGGGTAAAGGACTATTTTATTCAGCCAACTGTTAAACTTCTCTTGACTAATGTAAGAAGGCTCATACATTGAAGTTTATCCTTCAGACTTTCAACAAGTAACGTGAACATTAACGAACATGTTGTGCAGTTACCTCTAGTTCACTTCCCTCTGCTGTTAGCATTAGCTCGTGGCAATGAGCAAAATAAATACTACACAGCATTAAAATACTCACATTACCATCTTTAGGTTTGGCAACAGATTGTTGGTACTGAGCCTGGATTCAGGAAAAGATATTAAGATTTGTGTGATGATCTGAAACATTAAAGTGTGAAAAATATGCAAAAAGATAAGAAATCAGGAAGGGGGCAAATACTTTTTCATGGCACTGTATGTGGCTGTTTACAGCCAACAATCGAGCAGTGACAGCTTCTGAGCTTAGGCATGCTGAACACCGATCTCTCGCTAAGAAATATGGCTGCGCTTCACAGAGGAATCTCTCCATGAGGGGGGAGGGGGTCTACTCAGGTAGACCAGTCAGGTTAGGTATGCAAATCAAAACACACTGGATAACAGTATATCCACAGACTCAACAGCTCGCCAAGTACCATGAGTTTACATTCATGCAGCCTGCTAAATACAGGTTTTCTTGTCTACTATCACATTTTGTTGGCTGGGAGGAAGGCCAAATACCCAAAAGTGTGTTCAGAAGCCTTAAAGAAGTGTTTTTTGCATAATATGTGACCTTTAAACCTGCCGCTCTCTGAGGCAAACAGTGATGTTCCTGAGTCTTTGTCTTTTAATTAAATTGTACATTTGATTCTGTATCATAACTATACTTCATGAGACAGTAAGTTTTGTAATTACCATTAAAAGCGTATACCAACAGACTGATGCTCCTTGTACTCGATAAACAATTTTCTCCTGATCTCCTGAATATCAAAGGGTAACTTAAACTAACAAACATAAGACTCATCACTACGGTAATATACAAATTCCACTTATTTGCCCACTAATGGCCCTTTTTCACCAGCCTGCCATAGCCCTGCTCTACTCTACTCTACTCGGCTCTACCCGGTTTGCGTTGTGTTTCCACCGGCACAGTACCTCCTAAAACAAACCAGTTTTAGTACCTACTTTGCTCTGGTTCTAAGCGAGCTGAGTCGATACTAAAAGGTGACGTCGACCGACTGCCGGCTACTGATTGGTCAGAGAATGTCGTCACCGATGGGTCATGAGCGTGACGCCCAAAACAGGACTGCAGTACATACACTTTGTTACTTTATGGCAATAACTTGCTGCCATCACAATGTTAAACACAGGACTTATTCATTACGAGCTAGCTAACAAGCTAGCGGTAGCTTCCATTAGCTTACCCTCATACGTCTTTTCTTTGCAGCCCTGATTGCTCTCGTCCTCGGTTTCAAACTGTTGTATAGCTTCCAAAACTCTCCTGTACTTCTCAAGGGGTATTTCTTCTCGCCGCCTGCAGCCTTCTTCTGCTTTCCTCTTTGTAACAAAAAGCCACAGACCGAGCATCAAGTATACTGTTGCCTCTAATGTCCTCCACTGTTTTGGTTGTTGTGTCGCGCTCAAAATGACATGAACGCAGTGTCGCCCAGCTGTTTCATGGCGACCCCACCCCCGCTGGGTAGGGAACCAGGCTGGTGGAAAAGCAGCACAAAGCGAGTAGAGTAGAGCCGGGTAGAGTCGGGGAAAGCCGAGCCGAGTAGAGTAGGCCTAATGGAAAAGGGCCATAAGAGTATCCTAAATCTTTTGTAGTTCTCTGCTGAGATGTCTTAATGGGTCTATTCCAAAGCTGAAGCATTTCACTATTGTGCCTGATATTTCCATTTATACCATATCTCCACTCACAGCCAAAACTGAGCACATGGCTGTCTGAAGAACTGGATTATGACTTTTATGTTCTCATTAAATTAAAAAAAAAAAAAAAGATGTAAAGTGAAAATATTTCAGTGAGTGGGAAAACATTTTAAGATTTTTTTTTAAAAAAGTAAATATTTTTGGTTTTATAAGAATAAAAAGAGAAGATAAAATGCCATCAATTAGCGTTCAAATATGAGGAACTTTTATGAAATGCAAAAACATTTAATAATTGTAAAATTGTATTAGGTTTAATAATTGCAAAATGCTTAGTGATAAAAGGAAGGTGACTAAACACCACTCAGTTACATTATATGAACCCCAAAAATAATTTATGACATCTTATGGAATATTTTGTGTCTCTTTAAAAGTTCTTATGTTCTTCATTAGTATGTTTTGTGAAATATTTCTGCTTTTTATGATATTTTAGTTTGATGTATTTGAGTGGCTCTACATTTTCAGTACAGATTTTAAAATATGTCTTTTAATTGTAAACCAATTAGATTTGAATGATGGGATTGGAGATGAGATTTACCTCAATTATCCATAAAAGTCCATGTATGAATAATTATTTCTAAATGAACCATATTTTTATTAATATAATATGAGTAATAATGTCAGACTAAAATAATCTGATGATGAAACTGAATCTATTCTTAAGAACCTCCGTTGTATATAAGTACAAATATACCATTCATAAATCCAGATTTTAATTCATATTTATGTATCGACAGGTTTCATTATGTGGACTTTGCGTGTGTGGAAATTCAGGGCATGCGTACATGAGCGTGTGTGTGTGACGGTGTGACTGATAAGTGCTTTATTTTCCACTGTCACAGGAAGTGCATTGGTGATAGTGACCCTGTTCTGCTGTGTGTTTGTGTGTCCGCTCTCACATGTTTATGTGTGACTGCTGGAGTTACGGGTGTTGATGTGTGTGCTCTAGTTAGGCCGCCAGCTTTCCATCAGTGCTCTGATTATTCACACACACACGTAACATTAACACCATCAGTGCTTAAGTCAGGGGGGTCACAAAAACATCACCAAAATGTTCATAAAAGCAAAAAACCTTCAGACGTGTTCCCTCCATTTTAGACCAATCAGATCACCTCAGAGCTCACTGTCTTTCTCCCAGTGAAGCAGATTTAGTTTTTTTCTGAGCTCATTTCCCTTTGTGTCTCCTCTGTTACTTGATTCTGACGCAAACAAACAAATGGACCATGAAGAACAATCAATTTAACCCTGACACTGACACAAACATGCACCCACATGACTCCTGCTCTGACCTACTATGGCTGTACAATAAGCACTGAGTGACAGAGGACTGTGAGCCAGAGCGAGCACTGGTCAACAGTGATGGCCTCAGGCTTCAGCGAGTTTATGTGACCCACTTTACATCGATGTTTTAGACGTTTAGGGAAGTTTTGCTCGCTTTGACTTTAATGAACGAGGCTAAGCACGCAAACACTATGACCGGGTGATTTTTATGCCTCTGTGAGACCGTGACAGCACAGTAGAGGTCAAAAAGAAGGACTGTTGTGGTTGTGTGATTCATGTAAATTTCAAAGGAAGAGATGAATATGAAGCTCCAAACTGAAAAACAGTGTTGATTTCGTTGACTAATTATTTTCGTCATAGTTTTCATTAACAACCTTTTCCCCCTGATGAAAAATAGACAGTAACTAATAAAAACAAGTGCACATGGACAAAAAATAAAACTATATTAAGTGACATTTTCATCCATAAATAAAAATTAGACTAAAATGTTTGACAGAGACTAAATGCAATCAGACCTCATTTGGTCATGTAGAAAGTAGGGACAAGTTAGGAATATATCCAATCACAGCTACTTTGGTTGTGTGGAAAGGTTGGATGAGTCGAGAGGGACATCCAATCACAACTGCCTTAGCTTGGTGGTTGTGGGATAAGTTGGGGAGCGATCCAACCAGAGCTACTCTCTTTATGAATTGATATATTCATGTAGAGCAGGTTCACTGTTGTCAGTTCTGGTATTGTAAAAATTGTAAAAAGCGCCTTACACTTTACACTTCATATTTTAGTTGATTAAATTTACAGTAGAGTTCGTTGACTAAAATGTTGATGAAATTTCATCAACTAAAACTAGACTAAAATTAAAACAATTTAGATGACTAAATTGTGAATAAAACTAAAAGATATTTTAGGCAAAAGACTATAACTAAAAACATGCTGTCAAAATTAACACTGCTTCAAAATTCAATCAGGTTATTTTGAGGTTAGACGTTTCTGCAGAGTTTGACAAAAACATCCTTGAGTCTGTTCAGATATCAATCTCAGAACCAAAGGATGAACATGAGGCTCTATGACCACAAAGTTTAACCTCCAAAATGTAGTCAGGTCACAGTTGTGTCAAAAGCAGTGTTGGGGAAGTTACTATTAAGAAGTAGATTTTGCTCATTACTTCTTTAAAAAAGTAATCCATTACTGTACTTAGTTACCCTCTATGTAAAGTTACTCTTATGTTACTTTTATGTTGCTCGACTTTGGGCAGAATCCCATATCTGTTCCTGAATATGTAGGCCTACATAAAGTTCTTCGATGGAGGACATAACAGGTATTTCTTTTGTGCTCTTTATTTTACAAAATCATGTCACATAGCATGAAATGAGAGCTCATGTCAAGTGTTTCCAGATTTTTCTTCTGAAATAAGCAACCAGTTCAATAAAACAAGCCCAAAACAAGCAACCTCCAGCTATTTCTTTTTCTGATGTGATATATTACTTTTTTAAAAGAGAAATCTACATAAACAGTGCCAATCAACTATTCAAAAAAGAAGCCCAGTGTTGCTAATAATAAGCAGACCTGGCAACTAAGGCTCTGGCACATGTGCCATGTGCTTGAGTGGGTTTGGGGGCAGGCGTGATTACCAGGAAACAAGGAAGTGGAAAGGACAAACTACCTACTGCACTCATGTTTTGCTTTATTGTTGGGAGCTGGGAGACAAATAATCAGGAGGGATTCACACAGACAGAAAAGCCCCAATAAACAACTGCACGTTAAGAAACAACCCAAAAAAATCGCAACCCGCAGCTGCGACTCACAAGATTTGCAAGCGACTTTCGAGAAAAACAGGCCCAAAGACGCTTATAATGAATGGACTTGGCAAACCCCTAATGTGAACATCTGAGAGGGCAGCATCGGTGTCAGATCTATCCGTGGGAAAAGTAATGTTGCAAAAAAGGAACGTTGAAAAAGGAACTACGTTTCTTTACCACTTTTTCAGTAGTAGCGCTTTTCTTAACTTTTTACCTGAAGAAAGTAGTTACACTACTGTAAAGCGTTACAACACTGCTCACAAGTGTGTGAGCAAATTTTGTTACGTTTGGCAAAAATCAGAGGCTCCAAGACCTTGAACTTTGACCTATGACTAGGGCTGGATATTTTCAGGAACTTTGAAAGATGATATGTATCCCAATATGTGAAAATTGTGGATACTGACCACCATATTGAGACTATTTCATACAACTTTTGTTTATTGTGAAATCAAAAACAGCAAGGACATTGTTTAATGAATCCTTTGACTTTTTTTTTTTTAGATCATCAGAGTAGCCTGATCAAGCTGTATTCTTTCTCAGTGTCTGAGACGCTCTGTTAGAGCTGCTTTCTCGCATGGGCCAGCCTCCTCTGATTGGTTTACAGGTCAACTCTGTGGTAATTGGTCAGTGCAGCTCTGCTCATTGCCATGTTTCCAACAACTCTGCATTTACTCTCTAGTCACTCTAAAGTAGAGATGCTCTTTCATGTGGAGGAGATATATTGAACACAAAGGGTGTTTAAAACTAATAAAAAGCATGATATGAGCTTTAAGGTTCAGTAGAGGCTTTGTTCTCTTGACCACAAATATTGGTATCAATGTCTGTGATGAGTTGAGAAATATCGGCATACCGGGATTGTCAAAAATCAAATATTGTGCATCCTTGCTTTTTACACTGCAGCCTCACATTCTTGCACCAAAGCCCGATGATAACACAAACAGTTTGATCCCTCAACACTCTATATTCCAATCGTTGTCTTATTTGTCTCTATTGCTAACTTTAGTGCTAATTTTGCCTCAGTCTACCTTCTGATCTCCTTCTGCTGTGATCATTTAGGCTGTAAACCCTTCCTTACTTCCCTCTCTCTGTTACATTCCCTCTCTCCTACTTCATTCATAAAACTGAGCTCACTGTGATGTTACGCTGACTAAATACTAGCTGCTGCTATAAACCCATTTTTATATCCCTCCCTCCTCCCTTCTTTCTCTCTCTCTCAGTCAGATCCAGTTTTTCTGAATGATTTTTCCTCTGATGACGGCATGCTTTCTCCCTCCCTCCTGTCTCTCTCTCTCTCATCCAGCTGCTGTTTTCCTGAATGAGCGCTCGAACCATCCCATGACCTCACCGTTGGCTCAGCTGTGCCCCCCTCCCAAAAGATGGAGCACTGATGTTAACGATGGCACTGCTGCTGATGATGATGATGATGGAGAGGGGGGTGTGTGGGGTGGAGCGGCGACCATGCACCAAAGCTACCAGAAACATCCGGTCTCTCTGCAGACAGTCAGGCACACACACACACATACACACACACACACACACACAGTGGTCACATGCACGAGCCTCATTCAGGATTACAGCTCTTAATCTGCACGGCAACAGCCCCCATGCTGATGTAAGGCTGAGCTGACGGGTGGGGAGGAAGAGGACAGAGGAAGTAATGAATGAAAGAGGAAGCATGAGAGGAAGAGAACGAGGAAATGTCAGGGTGGAGGGAGGAGGAAGAGGCACATGGAGCTGAATGTGAATCCGAGGAAGGGAGCGAGACGAGATTAAGAATGGCTGCTTATTCATTCATAATTTCCTCTT
This sequence comes from Cetoscarus ocellatus, assembly GCA_037902135.1. Classification (NCBI taxonomy): domain Eukaryota; kingdom Metazoa; phylum Chordata; class Actinopteri; order Labriformes; family Labridae; genus Cetoscarus; species Cetoscarus ocellatus. The sequence goes on from JBAMNC010000276.1 coordinate 172,382, forward strand.
CATTCAGATCGCCCGCCGGCCCCGTGCACGGCTGCTATCACCCTGTTATGTAAGAGAGTGAGAGGGGATATAAAAAAGGGGGGAGGAGGGGAGGGCAGGTGAAGGAGGGTGCAGATAGAGAGGAGATAACTGAGAAAGAAAAAAGAAAGGAAGAGGAGGGAGCTGCAGCAATCTCAGCCCCATCTTCCCTCTGCAGCTCTGATCACCATAATCTCTGTTTTATGGACAACTGTGATAATGATGTCACCACGGTAACAGAGCTGCAGGGGGAAAACGGTGCATACAGCAATGATAGTGCAACCCTGCTGCTCCAATCCAAAATTACAGAAAACATAAACCCAAAGTGGAACAATTCAAAAGAAAGAGCAGACCTGCTGTGAAAGGCACAAAGAGGCAGAGTGGAGGAGCCTTGATGAATGATGTATGGAGGTGCACGGAGGAGATGAAGAGAGAGGAGGTGCAGAGAATCATGTGCACCCACATGTGATGCCAACCAGACTGACTGACACTGAAGGAGATTTAAGGAGATGCCTGGTGCACAGAGCTGCAGAGTCGAGGTGTAGCTGCAGAAAAACTGAAGCACATTCATCCACAGGCTATCTGCTTTTGAAGTGAAAGACGAATAATCTGAAATGTCAGGATTGAAGTTGCTTTTTTAATAGAATGAAAATACAGGCGTGAATTTTTAATTTTGGCACCAGCACACGGTTTCTTCTGATAGCAGTAGAGGTAAATTTTGTTGCTCGCAGACACTCTTTTTGCAACAAGTTCCAAAAAATGCACAAAGACAGCACAGTCAAAATATGATAACAAAAGCTTATACATGTATGGCCACTCATTTACGTACACCTGCTGCAATCCTTCCTGGAAAATATATTTAACAAGGGGCTGGAAACATTCCTCAGAGTCACAAAGTGGCTGCACATACATGATGTGAATCCCCATTCCACCACATCCCAAAGGAGCTATATTGGGATCAGGTGACTATGGAGGCCACTGGAGTATAGTGAACACATTGTCCTGTTTAAGAAACAAGTTGGAGATGATCTGAGCTTGAGGTGTTATCCTTCTGGAAGTATCCACCAGGTGATACATACATTGTGGTCATAAAGGGATAGACATGGTCTGCAACAATACTGTAGGGTTTAAAGTATGCTTGGGTGTTACTAAGGGGATCGAAGTGTGCCAAGAAAATGTCCCCCACACCATTAAAGCACCACCACCAGCTTGAACTGGAGATACAAGGCAGGATGGATCCATGCTGTCATGATGATTAGACCAAATTCTGACCCTACCAGTGGAGCAGAAATGGAGACCCACCAGACTAAGCAACTTTCCAGTCGTCTCTTATCCTATTTTAGTCCGCCCATGCACATTGTAGCCTCAGTTTCCTGTTCTTAGCTCACAGGAGTGTTACCTAGTGTGTTCTTCTGCTGCTGTAGCCAATCTGCTTCAAGATTTGATGTTTTCTGTGTTCAGAAATGATCCTCTGCATACCTTGGTTGTTATCTTAAACCGTTTTTCTGAAATACTCAGGCCGGCCCATTTTGCTTGACGTCACTTCGACCACCTTTCTTCTGCATTCTGACGCTCCTTCACAAGTTCAGGACTAACAGATGGGGAAACTCTTTTGTCCTTCAGGCCATCAGACTGTACAACTCCTCACACAGGGGGGAGGAGGAGTAACAGGAAGACAGAGGACAGAGCAGTAGCCAGCCAGTAGCCATATATTTTTACATTTATTTATTTATTATTATTTTCATTTATTTATTTATTTATTTATTTATTAACGCAAGTTGTTTTTACTGTTTTAATTTTGATATCCTGTGTTCTTTTTTACCTGTTTACTACTATTAAATGCTACTGGAATCTTAATTTCCCTGAAGTAGTCTGTCCAAGGGATTAATAACAATGTGTGTGCGTGTTGTTACAATGAGTGAATGAATTGAAATGAATTGAATGCACAGCTGCTGTAACAAATGTAATTTCCTGTGAAGGATTATTAAAGTATCTATCTATCTATCTATCGATCTATCTATCTATCTATCTATCTATCTATCTATCTATCTATCTATCTATCTATCTATCTAATAAAGTTCTATCTAATCTAATCTCTAATCTATGGTGATGAAATGGTGTTAGATTTTGAAGACTTGCATCACTAGTGCTTAAAACAGTCAAAAAGAGACTGTCTGAGGAAAAAAGTCAGGGGAAACAGGGGAAACCATCATGCATGGCAAACTTGTAGTTATAATAAAGTGTATCTCTGACCTCTGACCTCAGCTTTGATCTTAGTAACAAGCTAAAGACTTAAATGAAACACAGACACTAATTTAAGACACCACTCCAAGTAATGAAGTCCTCCTGCCTCTTATTGACCCAGAACTTCTCCACCTGCAGTAAGAAGTCCAAAAGGAGGCCAGTGTCTCATCTGTATCACCTCATGCCCCCCACCCCCTCTGAAGACGATATGTGAGGCAGAGGGAGTTTAATAGTGAGTATAGAGGAACAAGAGAATAAAAGAGACATCCAAGAGACAGAGAGAGTGAACCACAAGATGAATCACGCCACGATGACTAACATCTTGCATAACCCAGTCTGAGAATCCTTCCTATTGCTTGTCAGCGAGCGCCCACAAAACCCCCGTTTTGTAAGCCTCCCACTGCGCCCTCCTCGCAAACCAGTCCTGAGAGCACACTAACACCATTCGATAGCTCAGAGGTAAACACTGTGTTTTATTCGGCTGGACGGAGGTGCCAGGGGTCTCATTCAGGGACCCGTCACACCAGAGGCTGTATCGACATGTTGGGAGCGAGGTCAGAGTCAGTGATTACATGAACGAGGGCCATGGGGGCTGTTATAACCAACACAAACAAATCATATAACTCTGGTCCTTGACACCTCTCTAAGGACAAAGGCACATTACATTAGTTTTAAAAATAAACTTTGTTCTAGTGTTTAGTTTTTATAGATCTATTTGTGACAAAGGTTGAGCTTTTTATGGAAAATTGCAAGGATGTAGTTGTCTTACGCTGTTGGCAGGGCTGAACAATGACACTGAAATACCAGCTGTTTGTTTAATGACACTGCAAGATGGGCAATTTTCGGGCCATGACAGTCGAGAAGAAGGGCTGGGGTGATATTTTTTGTGATTGGTTGACGTCATATGGTGAGCTTCACTTATCTTCCAGCTTGGATGTCAGAACTGAAAATAATATCACATCTGCTTTGACTGTGTTCCAGGTACAGGCTGGTAATTTTGGTTTATTGAAGATCCTCAGAGATTCTGACATAAATGCAACTTAAGAGTCATATACAACTTACAGCTCTGATTTCCAGCTAATGATCTTAAAATGGAATGAACCAGTGCTTGTTTAAGATTTAGGAACATGTTTTGAGATGAGATCTGAAGTCTCAGTGACTTTAAGCCTGCACCTCAAAAATGCATTGAGTTAAACCTTTAGTTAGAGCAGGCCTGGGCAAGTAGTGGCTCCAGGGCCACGTGTGGGCACCTTACTCCATCAGTGTGGCCCATCTGTCAGTTTAAAATATTAAAAAATGCCTTCATATGTAGGAAAAAAGACATAAATGTTGATGAATTTATCAAAGATAGCAATATTTCAAGTAAAATAGAGCTAAAATTGGCTTTACTTGTTTCTGAAAGACACCATTTTGTGCACTACAAATGCATTTGTTACAATGAAACTAAATCTGTCAGTAAAATATACTCCTAAAAGTGTGAATACTCCTTAAGGCACACCTAAAATCAAGCTGAAATCTCAGGGCACACTATGCTAAAATCAGAGCAACATAGCTCATTTAACATATGTTCCAATGTCTTATTTCTGATCAGGTTTATTCAAATAATGTCTAATCAAATTGGATAGAAAACAGTATCAGTTTTGACATACGTATCTAAGGACAAAAGCAAAAATTAGTCAAAAACATGGTTACATTTCAAATATCAGTAACACACAGTAAAATTTGACTCATCACATTTTTAAAACCAGGAGTGTTTATATTTCATACGAAGAGAAACCTTATAATAGGGGTGTCCAAACTTCTTCTATGAGGGCCATACGCAAAAAACATTCAATGACTTTACTACTTTAACTCTTTAAATCATTTGTAAAGGTCCAGCAGACTTAAAGCCACGCAGGTCTTAGTGAATAAAGCTTTAAATGTCTTAAAAACAACACATTCTGAACAAATGGGAACAGCAGAGGAGTGAGTCTTGTGTCCAACAAACTGTCCCAGCAGTTTGTTAAGTTCGATGTGGAGATGAATATGGGGACCCACATGGGGTTGGGCCACTACATAGACACATATGATTGAGGGAGAGTCCATTAAACATTATGTGCACTGAAGAAGGAGAAAATAATTTTGTAAATGATGCATTGTGAATAATAATATGTAAATAAACACTGGAATGAAGGTGACATAATGATTTAATAACATTTACCCTCCCCTCCAGTAAAACCCATAAAAGTACTCCTCAGCTGAAGTTTCCGGTGCCGTGTTGTATCTGTTGGTTCCCCTTTGACGGTGGCCTACTTGTATTCGTGTCTCCCCCTCCTCTGCCCTCCCAAACACAGACATCCCTCTGACGTCACCCTGCAGAGCCATCCCAACTTCTCTCATGCTCCTCTCTGCTCCATCCAACCAAAATAAAAAAGCAATGAGAGCGGATGAATCAGACAACTCCTACCATCAACCCCCTCTCTGCTTTTATTTCTCTCTCCCCACGCTGCTCCCTGAAAGGTGTTTTTACTCATTATTGATGGTTTATTTTAAAAATAAACCCACTCTGCTGTTCCGGATTCCCTTGACTTCATTTGAAGGTTTTAAATTTCACATATATTCTTTAAAATGTCTGATGAATACAAATAAAAGGTAAAAACAAAGTTGACAAGCCTTTCAAATTTATTTATGAAATTCTCATAAATATGCTTTCTATATTCATATCATGCTATAGTTGGATTATGGGAAATAAAGCTTGTCAGAATAGCACTGTGGCCCTCCTATGTGCACGAAGACCAGCAGGTAAACATGGCAGCCAGGTGTGTGTACACACACATGCAGGCTCTGGCTCAGACCGGTCCTGTTTACCAGAATCAGGAGTTCAAGCCTCTGATGTGGTATGGGTCTCACTTTGTGGTGATTTGATGCTACGAGCTGTTAGAGGCATTCATGTGCTGCTGGGACATGGGGCAGGCTTTCCTGTAAAGTTCAGGAACTTTTTCTCTTCACCTCACATTCAACTGAACAAAGAATCAAAACATAATTCACAGACTCTGCTAAAAGAGATTCTTTAAAAAAAAAGCATTTGCAGGAAGCCTCAGTTTGATTTGACAAATTCTCTGTAGGTAAAGCTCAGTACAGACCAACGGGTTGAAACTTGAGACTGTTTAGAGTCGGTCATTCTGCAGCGTTCTTTAAGTGTGCAATTCACACCACTGCAGCTCTAAGAGAAACAACTCTATGCTTCACTTTTGCCTGCTAAAGGCTCATGTTGTTGCTGCATATTCTCACCATGAACAACATGAATGAGGACATTCAGACTTTGGTCTGAACTGAGCTTAAAATTATTTTTCATAGTAGCAGTTTATTTCGGGACATGCAAGAAAAATGGAAAAATCATCATACAGTAGTGGACAAACATAGCAATACAATACAAAACTGACAAACTATGACAATGAAAACTATGATTTACATAACCAAAAAGGAGTAGGAAGAAGTGATACTTATTTAATCCCACCCCTTATCCATAAAGTATGATTTGGCTTCCTTATCAATATTAATCTTTACAATAGTTAATTTACATACATAAATCCAGACATATATACAGACATACACAAAATCCCTACTCATACATAAACTGAAAGTAACTCCACCAAAATTGAAAAAAGGAAAAAAAGAGAACTACACAACCCAATAATTAAATAAACAGTAAACACCCTGTGATCATCAAACACCTTCATTCCTATATCTACTGAAAATCATCCCTTTATACTTCTTTTTATAGTGCTTTATTTTCATACATTCCTTCAACTGCACATTCAAACTGTTCCATAGTTTCACTCCACAAACAGGAACTCAAAAGCTTGTCTTGTTGTGTGTATGCCCTGGATTTTGAAGTGAAATTTTCCCCGTACTTTATTCAAAATTTTGGTTCCTGTAACAAATTTTGGTCATTTTCTGTCACTAACAATAATGAAATACACAATCATTTGAATCACTTAAATCTGATCTACATTCATGAGCTTAGTTATTAAAAAGCTTATCATGTTTGAATCAAACAACCAGTCAGAGACAGGCTACACATAACAAACCAATTACAGCAGCTCTGTGGCAGAGTTTTTGTTTCTTGGCATCCCTACTTTTTGGTCTAAGAAATGCATTTCAGTAGTGTGGCATTCATGTCTCAGAGGTAGAGTTGGTTGTCTCTCAATGAAAGGCGGAGTTCAATCCCCAGCTCCCGCTGTCACATGTCAATGTGTCCTTAGGCAAGACACTTGACCCTCTTAATGCTTCCATGGCTGCAATAGTGTAAATCCCCTCATCATCAGTGAGTGATGTGGTGTGAATGATCGGATGTGACCTGCAGCAGTCAGTTAGCCATTTATCAAAATACCAATGTAATAGTAAATTCTAATTGTCACTATCTTCAAAAAAGGAGATCGCAGCATCTGTGGCAATCACTATGGCATCTCGCTATCCACTGTAGGAAAAATCTTCTCCAGAATATTATTCAATCAGCTCCTGGTCATCTCAGAAAATGTCTTGCCCGAATCACAGTGTGGGTTTCGTTCAGCTAGAGGGACAATTGATATGAAATTCTGTGCAAGACAGTTGCAGGAGAAATGTAGAGAGCAACAAAAAACACTTTTTCCTTGTGTTCTATGATTTCGAAAAAGCCTTCGATACAGTACCGAGGCCTGACATGTGGATGGTCTTGAAACGCTTTGGTTGCCCGGACCATTTTGTCAACCTAGTTCAAGTACTCCATGATGGCATGGTTGGACAAGTATCTCAGCAGGGTAACACCTCTGAGACTTTCACCATCTCCAATGGGCTGACACAGGGATGTGTTCTTGCTCCAACACTTTTCTCCTTGTACCTGGCTGCCATGCTCCATGAATTACCAATGAGGGACCATCCTGGTGTGGAAATTAAATACCGCCTAGACGGTGGACTCTTCAATTCAGCCAGACTTTGCTCAAAAAGACTGACAAACAAAAATCGTATCACTGAACTCCAGTATGCAGATGACAATGCATCACCAGCACATTCACCTGCAGATATCCAACAGTCTGTCAATAACTTTAAAAACGCATATGATCGTTTCGGTTTGACTGTTAACATCAAGAAGACCAAAGTGCTTGCGCAACCTACTCCTGGGTCCCTCCTTCCAGAGTTTGATATCTCCATCTCTGGCTCTCCCCTGGAACAAGTCCATCAGTTCTCTTCTATCTACTCAGTGCAATTCTGAAAAAGAAGTCGAGAACAGGATTCGGGTAGCTCATGTTTCTTTTGGAAAACTTGCACAACGCGTCTTCAGTAACAATAATCTGACTCTGCAGACTAAACTCATGGTTTACAAAGCTGTTGTTCTGTCAACACTGCTGTACGGATGTGAGACATGGACCTTGTACAGCAGAGACATAAAAAGGCTGGAAAATTCCACCAGCAAAAACTCAGATCAATAATGCACATCTCATGGAAGGACTATGTCTCCAACATCAGAGTCCTTGAGCTATCTTGGTCAACCAGCCTCGAAGCCACCATCATCAAACACCAACTCCGATGGACTGGCCACATTTATCATATGAAAGACTCGAGGCTCCCTCGTCAGATCTTCTACGGTGAACTCAGCACTGGCAAAAGACCTTGCGGCTGCCCCATGCGACGCTACAAAGATCAGCTGAAGCACACAGTGAAGAAGGGCAACATAGACCCAGGCTCGTGGGAAGGAAGGGCCATTGACAGGAATCTTTGGCACCAGACAATCACAGCAGCTACTGCTCACTTTGAGGAGGAACGTCGTAGGGCTGAGAGAGAGAGGCGAGAGAGAAAAAGGACCCGTCAAGCCGATAGAGCACCACCATCTATTCCATGCATGTTGTGTGGAAGACTTTTCCATTCAAGATTAGGGCTTTTTAGCCATGAAAAACACTCTCACAAAATATAACATTTTAGTTTTGGCTTGTAGTCTTTAGATCCTTGGACAAGAGGTTTAGCCGATGATGAGTAAATTCTAGGGCTGGGAGATATTTCAGTTTAATTGATTGATTTAAAAAAAAAATGCTGGAAGTCTGAAAAATAAAAGGAGACGTTTTTCTTTGACTTTCCCTGTCACTGATTTTGCCCCCCTGGACTCCTGAAGCTAAAAGTTAAGGAAGTATTTTGCATTGCCTGTGTTTTAGTTTTTCAACCCTCTCAGGTTTATTCATTTTTGTCATGTTGTGTGTGACAAACAAACATTCACACACAGAAAATGCAGCACTTGCACCTTACCCTCCTACTCCTTTCATGACCTCTCTCTAAAAATCACATGTACCAGTGAAGAAGCAGGCTGAGAGAAGCTCTGCTCACCACACTGCACATGTTGGACTGTTTTCATTTGTTATTCAAAATTTCAGATTTTCTCTTTGCTGAAGAATCAACAGTTATAAAAAATTATCTGGAAGCCTATAAATTATATTAACAAATGCTGAAAGACATTTTTACATCGAAGCCTGCAGACCTGATGCCTGAACTTTGGACTTGGTGATTGTGACCTGAGGTGCTCTGTAGAGAGAAGCTCTGCCCGTGGCCTCTTGGCTCACACCACAGTAGATTTGAAATCTTGTTGCGTCACACACATGTTCGAGAATGTTAAGGAAATTTCCCCATTAATCTGAAACATGCACACAGAACAAATCTGAAAATATTTATGCGTCATTCTCTAAAGACATTATTAAGATTAGCGTGTGTGCGTCAGAGGAGCAGAGGAACAGCTTTTGTGATATTGAAGGATCTGCTGTGACGTCTCAGAGAGACAGGAGCTTAAACACATGATGACCACATCAACCTGAGACACGGGGGTCAGATTCTGAGCAGAAAAAACGCATGAGATGATTAAGAAAATGTTCAGGGAGATGTCAGCCTTATGATGTTTGAATGTTATATTGAGTGTTGCATGGTGGGGGGGCACAGAGGTGCAGCAGGTAGTGCTCGTGCCTCACTGCTTGGTTCTGGGTTTCACCTCATTTAAGTGCGTTCACACTTGGGCAACCTGGGCGACCACTCTCAATGCAAAGTCAATGTACAGCCGTACTGGAGCAGACATGATCTGGGGGACTTGGTCACGCCACCAGGTCGCTCGGTCACCAAAGTTGAAAATTTTTAAACTTTCCGGCGACGTTATGTGTGGCTGTGCCGCGACAGCCAATCAGCATTATGTGGGTGTGTGATGACACCCGTGACAGTTCACAACAACTGTTTTTATTCCGGATCACATCAAAGTGATAATCCGTCTGTGTGGGAACATTATGCTGCATTCCAGTTGTACCGGGAAGTCAGAATTTCTGAGTTCTGAGTGGGAAATTTCATCCTGAATGTCTCCTGAGGTTGGAATTTCCTACTGGGAAGTTGGGGGTTTCAACCACCCCCAAGTTGACAGTCAAAGATGGCTGCCCTCAGTGTTAACAGTTATTAAGTTCCTATAATATTCCATTTATTAGCACTTCTGACTAGTGTTTGTCGCACTAAATTAGCCGTATGCATAGTAGTGTTTAATGTTTGGAAATAGAAATACTGCTGCAGTGTTATTTACATTCTTCATGTGGTATGTACGAACTACAATGCAGGGCATGCTAACAACGGCTAACAATAGCCAGATGGATCATTGAGTATTTTTTCCAACTTTGTAACTGGAACGCTGATAATTGGCCAAGACGTCATTCCCACTTCCCTCCTCCCAGTTCCGATGTAATGGAACGCAGCATTAGTTAGTGAGTATATTAGTTACACCTTATTCAACAGAAGTGGAAGTTCCTATACATACAAATATATGATATGATATGATATGATATGATATGATATGATATGATATGATATGATCGCGGTGAAACTCGAGAAGGCGTGACGTCACTGAGCGACACAAAATTACCTATTTGGGGCGGAAGAGGCATAAACATAGTAATCTGGGTAAATGTACAAAATGTAAGGTAAAACTGTAGAAAAGGACACTTCAAGGTGTGTGTGTGTACTTATTAATGGGAAAAGGTCAAATCTGGTGTACAAAGACCTTTAGGTGTCTGCAAGAACCATATTTTATGTATATTCAATAGAGAACTTAGGATGAGGAGCTTGCCCAATCACAAGCATTAAAAATAATAGTTTATCAGAAACATATTGCCACAACACATATTTACATGTTTGCTGTTGGTTTTCATGCCTCAAGGTGAAACTCTTTGTTTACAAGCTTTCATAAATACAACCCTCAGGAGTCAGATCACATGTCAACTAAGTCTTGAAGCTTTAACAGGTATGATAAAGTCGGTAAAATCAAACACAAAGTACATTTATAACACCCTGGATATCTGCCCTGAGACTCAACCTACTGTGTCATACCATATCATAATCTAACTTTACAGTCTGGATGAAGAACATGAGCATACAAGAAAAATACTACCCCATCACAGAGACTTCTGAGGGATTTAAGTATTCACGAGGAAGTGATATAAAAAATTCAAACACAAGCCCATCAATAATTCTGCAGTTATTGCTCATTCTGAAATCTTACATCTTTTTCTATGAAGTCATGAACGCATATTTAGAGACATTACACTGTTCTTCATCTCAAAGTCGCAGCTTGGGGCAAAAAGTGGACTGAAAGTATGAATTCTTCATGAACGCTCTTGGAACAAATGTGATGTGATGCTTACTGCTTAACATTTTAAAAGAACAAGGAAAGATCACGGCTCCCTTGGTTTATAAAAATTCACTAGTTCCTGACCTTCAAGTTAAAAGTGGTTTGGAAATGTCAATACTAAATACTCCTCAATTTATGATCCAAAGTTTGGCTTACCTGAGTTAAAGAGTACTTTTTAAAGCTTGAAGCTGTTCACTTGTAATTTTCTTACACAAGTTTTGAGTAATGTACACAGGCTTCTTTGCAGTAGCTTCAAATTGTTTATGTTCATGCACAAGCTTGATGACGTACTTCCAGTTGATCTGAAAGTCGGCACCCCCATTTACCTGTTTATGTCCGTCTGCTTATACATTTGCTGTAGGATGGCAAGTTTCTCTAGATGCCTCTCAAATTTGTTGAGACTAAATGGTGATGCATGTCCCCTTCAGCTAAGAGAAAACAGGTCTGGGGCTTAAACTCTAAATTTCTCGTCATCTCAATAGCTCATAGGGTAATTACCACATAGTTAGCACACTGTGGTTAGTGCTGTGCTAACTCAGCAGTCTGTATTTCTTCATATTGTTAGTTTTTCTTTCATTGTATATATTCATTGTATGATGTATGATGAAATCTCTGCTCTTCTTGAAGTTTCAAACAAAGATCAGGTTACAGGTGAAATGACTGTCAAGGCATAATGCTACAGACCCATGAGGAAATCTCAGAAACCTCAAGGTTCAAAGGTCAAGTTAGGGTCGATAAACCCAAAGCTATGAGCTATTTTCTTCAATAAGGAGCCACTTGAGCAAAGCTTATGTATCAATTTTATGATTTTTTAACCCTGTGTGCCAAAAGAGTTTCATAAAATTCAGGTAAGATTAAGGTAATTTTGAATTTAAGTAGATCAAAATATGGAAGCACATCTAATTCAAGACACCATGTGAGGATAAACGCCATACACTTTCTTACTTGCAAGAAATTCATTAAATTGCATCATCAGGCAAACAAAGACCGAAATGATGCAAATAAAATAATTCCTTGAAAGTTAGACAGTGTGCGGGAGTTTATCTTCTTGAATTTAAATAGATAAAAATAAATCAGGATTTTTAATATCATGTTTTAGCCTGTGCTTATACTTCTGCACTAGCCAGCACATCATGCCAAAGCCCACGTCCTCCAAGCACGCCAGCGTCAGGGGAGTGCGTCATGCTTGAGCACAGAACAGAACGATCACACCACACATACAAACTGGAATATGCATGTCAAACATGCTCGAGAACAGAGCGGATTGCCAGGAGTGAGAGTACCCTTGGATTGAAATAATATTATGCCGTGTATGACAGTAATTTCTGATTTGAAGACACCCTACAAACCCTTTTTGACTGTCTAATGTCTCATGGGACCGTGAAGCCACTGTTCACACCACCATAACCACACCAGTCTTGAGGCTCCATGAGTGTGAATGAATAATGCTGAGCCATTCAGGAGTCTGTCTAAACAGTGTCTTCTCACAGGCTAAAACATCTTTAGCATCAAACTTTGATGTGGATCAGAGAGGGCGTTTCACCCTGACAGAAAAAAACTCAGCCCACATGTAAGTCAAGTCCCAAAACCACAGCAAAGGCAGGAGACATCTGGAGCGTCTGTATGGAGGAGCTCAAAGGATGACAGCTCCACATCAGCAAACACTGTCTACAGTCTGTGATATGATGTCAGGATCCAGCTCCAAGGTCATGATAGAGAAAGGGCTCTCAGGAGAGGAGAGGCAAGTCACCTACTTTAATTTGACATTTAGATGATTTGTTATTTATTTGATGTTTTTTGGAAACAAACACCTCTGGATCTTTCATTTCTACATAAGAGAAAGGCACCACAATGCCGAAGTTTTGTCCTGTTTACAGCTTAACCAACAGGGTGAAATTGTGGGAAAAGGGTTGCCAAAAGTAGTGGCACATAAATAGACAAAAGTTTAAAAAGCTGGAGGAGAAATGACGAAGATGTGGATTTAAATTCTCTGTTGACAGTTTTTAGAAGCTGAGTCAGAGAGTGCTCGTCTATGCAGTGACCACTTTATGAAATATAAGGCTACACCCATTATGACTGGATAAAACCTAAGAAATACAGATCATCTACAACAGTGTTTCTCAACTAGTGGTCCATGGTGTAATTGCAAGAGGTCCTTAAATTTAAAATATGTATAAAAAAATCCTATGACATTTATAAAAATGGGATTATTTTACTCAAATGTGACTGAGACCTTTATCTACCTAAACTACAGAGGGCAGCAGGACTTTTTAACATCTGTTTCACAACTGTAATTTACTTAAGTTTGTATAACACTAAATTAATACGATCTACATCCTTTTTAAAATATGGGCCCCCTACTGTTTTAGTGGGCATACACCATTCATTTCTTCATAATGATTTTCTTGTGAATCATCTGCAGAGAGGTGTTGTGGGAAAACTCATTAACTCGCAAGGTTCAGAAGAAGAAGAAGTAAGTAGAATAAGATCATTGACACCCCATACTTATCCTTTATTAGATCTGACATGATTCTCTACACAGCATTTTTCTCCCCTTAAATGACAGAACAGAATGTATTTCATGTAACAGATTGAGGATTAACCCCATTCTGGGGGCAGTTTTGGATTAATCTGTGTCTTCATACATAATGTTCTCAGAACTGGATGGAAACCATCAGGCTGACTTCAGACTGCTGAAGTGTTTTAGGTCCATCCTTGCCCCGATTAACCTGGTCACAGTATTCCTGGATCGGTTAGTCTTCCCAGACTCTGTCATGTTCGTCTCACCTCTTAAGAATTACTCACAGTCCCCTCACACCGCTGAGTCAGCTCTTTCTCATGTGCTCTAATATCCCCATATGTCCCCCGTCCTCATTTCCCACCTCTGTTTCACTCTGAGGTCACCATCCATGATCTGGCTTTAGTTACAGATGCAGTAGACTTAATTGACTGTACATGGTCTGATCTTGTTTGCCTTTTTCCTGTCCACAAATCTAAACGATGTTTCTAATGATCAAGAGCTGAGACCACTGGTTTAATATCTAGAAATATATAAACTATCAAGTGAGCACCCAGTTCTCTCTGAAGCTGCTGCTCTCTTGCTGCAAGTCATTCCCCAGTCACTCTTCCCAAATTTCATACTTTTTAATGCTCTGTGTAAATGAAAAAAGGCCCAGAAATAAATTGAACAAAATAAATAAATATAAAGCAGATCAAAGTTTGCTCTGAAAATTGCGACCCACAGTTACATTGTCAGGATTTTTGTCTTTTATTTATATTTACATGAATAAAATTTTAAGACTGTCTATGTCAGAAGACGTGTCCTCTGTTGGAGCTATTAAAGCTTCACATGGACTTAAAAAGTCTATTTTATTCTGCATGTGCAGTTAAAAAATAGGACACAGCATATAGACCGGTACTGAAGGACTTACCAAAAGTGGAGTTACTGAATAAACTTCAAAAATGTATTTTGGGCCTGTATTTGGGTTGGGCAACTGGTGGGCTGGTGCTATATTTGGCTCCCCTCCTCACTCAATTTGGCCCGTCCTCCTCAAACATCTATAGATTGTGAAAATAAAGAATTTATGGCTTCATCTGCCAGAAAAACATTGGAAATAGGAATATTTTCTTTATAGTCTTTGATAACTAGTATTTGTTTAGCTTATTGCAAGAAAATATAGATATGACTGGCTGTAACTCTTTTTGATGCATCAATAATAGGGAGCTAGATCCAGGATACTTTGCTGTGCTGTCACTCACAATCCCAGGCCCTTCTCACTCGATGCAACGCCCCCCCCTCGCCAAAACACGGCTGAAGTTTGAAACTGAAAAAAATACGATCTGAAGGTGAAAAAAGATCTGAAGGTCAAATAAGAAACCTGAAACCAAAAAGATAAGATTGGAATCTGAAAATATTAATCTTGCACCTGAAAAAAATGACACACCACGTTAGAGTTAAAAAATTAAAATGAAATATTTTATTGGAATAATTACCGAGCTGAATCAAAAGTTTATTGAAACAGAATAAAAAAATCTCTTACACTTATTTTTTTATTCAATTTAGTGTTTTTACCCTTTCACAAATTCAAGAACAAACACTGAAATTTCAGTTGCAGATTTTATGTTTTCAATCTTTCCTTATTTTCAAATTACAACACTTTTGGCCTGGATTTAGCTCTATACAATAAAAGCATCATAAGAGTTTTTTTTGTGTGTGTGAATAAACTAAATTGATAAATACAATTTATGCTTATTAGTCTAATTTATGTTCACTGCATTGAAACATTCCTGAGATTTGCTTGACTTGCTCATTAAGTAAAGCATCACTGATTGTGTTTGAATTGAAAATTTTTATTTAGCAAAGTTTATTTTAATCTGAGCTGTATTAGTTCACTTTCAAAAGGACTTCTAGTTGTCGAATTTGTAATACTGTACAATTTGTAACAGTCAGACTCTTTGGTAGTATGTGTACAGTTAGTGTTTCCCTCTGTGTATTCAGTTTGCTCAGTCCTGGTCTAAATTATAGAAGTTTTATATTCATTCTTTGTGAGTAATGCTTTGGGCAGACCGCATGTTTAATGCACAGTCAAAGCTCAATCTGGTGTATGCAAGGTTTCAAGACCCTTACAATTTGTATTTCTACCTCTATGAGTATTTTTTTTAACGATGTTTGTCCATTTGGGGTTTTTTATTGTTTGTTTGTCTGACTGTGAGCAAGACAACTAAAAAAGCTCTCAAAGGATTTTGATTTAATTTTCAGAAAATCTCGGCACAAGGGAAAAGTGATCAGATTTTGGTGTTGATCTGAATCAAGATGCAGACCTATGTAGCCACATTTTCGCAAATAATTTGATCGAGAAGGATGCCAGAATAGCCTTGGAGGAGCTTGTTGCTTGTGAAGCACTTCAGGTTTCACTTAAGAGACTGAATACGTAGAGCACAGAGCCTCAGCACAACATACAAATGAAAGATGAAATTCTTGATGAAGAATCGAGTTATTTCTGCAAAATGAAGGAGAAGGAGAGATTACTGAGCTATTCCTGCATGTGTAGAAGAAGGACACCCACAGGACTGAAATTAGGAGACTTTTTGACACAGCAGATGTGCTCTAGACCTCCTGTGAATAATGGGCATTACCATCAGCATGAAGCTACTTTATTATTCATCACAGGGTTTTGATGGACACATACAGCACAGCCCAGTACAGTTAACACAGTATGTTAGTTTATGTTGGACCACTGTACTCTCTCAGGTAATGGTGTGATTTTGTAGCTTTATAATCATCTAATATGTCCTAAGGAAGGAAACATAGTTTAGTCTCACCTCTGCAGAAGACGAACCAAAGAGAATGTGAAGGAAGCGACCTTTGGGTAATTATAGCTGCCTCTGTGTGTTCCTGTAATCAGAGTACAGAAGACAGCAGGAAGTTTGAAGCCACTAATTGGCCTGAAATGACTCCTTAAAAACCTCATGATGACAGCAGGAGGATGACAGCAGGAAACACCCAATGTTTGACACACACACACACACACACACACACACACACAAGCACACACACACAGATTAACAAGTCTGACCTTAGATTAGTAAAACTGCACAGAGGCTGGAACATGCTCATTCTGCTGTCATGCTGTTAGCTTTAGCAGCATCTGAACTGTGTGAGGGTTATTAACCAGTCTTACAGCACACAGTTATCCTGACATGTCAGCCCAGCAGGCCGACTCTCAACACAACAGCAGATCATTAAAAACACATAAGTTAGTTCTTTTCTCTGTCTGTGATGGTTTAGCACAGCAGCAGCCATGATCTCACTGTGAGCCATGGGCTTGAATTATGGATAGGCGCCTTAAAATGACATCATTTATATACGTCAGCAGGTCTAAGCTGAGACTGTGGCTGTTTCCCAGACTGTTTACTACATATGACTAATGTATGCATTGTTCAGGATCCACACACCTCACTTTCTGTTTTAGGCAGAGGTGTGTAGTGAGATTGTCGGTGGGTCATTATTTTGCAGTTCACCGAGTTCAGCTCCTCTGGTTTTGATCTCAGTGAGCTGAAGTAAATTATAACCAAGATAAGGAAAAATATCAGAGGGCTCTCAAGTCTCATGCATTCAGCATGTGACACAGGCATTTGAACCTTTTCACACTCTCCCATGCCACACCTGGTATTTCTCAAGCATGAAAATTTATTATGAAACACCCACCGAGTTCCTTCGCTATATATGCATTGAAACGTGTAACAAGACGCTCTGAGCATCATAGAGCTCAACGGGAGCTTGACATGACCCAGTCAATAAGCTCAACTACCCATCAGCCAATCAAAAAATAACACATGATATTTAAAGCAGGGTATGTATATTTGTAGACCCAATGTTTGTTCTTTTTCAGCATCACTTTGCCCTACTTGCTGATATAGTCTCCGATTTTATCATCAGCCTCTGTGTTTAATGACAATATGATCAAGGAGTGAAGCAGTGAAGGGAGGACATATTTTTGTAGGTCAACGCAGATGTTAGCATTGCACTAGTTCTCTTAGTGAAAACACCTATGAGATTTTCACTGTGTTTTAGGTCTTTCCTGATAATAAGCTCTGTAGTGAACAAAAAATATGAAACTGACACATTTTGTTCTTTGTGATAATCTTAACAAACAAATAGATTTTTCATCATTTTTTGAGCTTAACTGTAATCAAAAAGAGTAAAAAGCTATCATAAGCCACTATGGAACTACAACATGGCGGTTCAACTTATAGTTGTTACAATATTTCCAACAGATAATGTCACATAACCTCTTGTTACAGAATTCCCTCATAACCAAGGGATCAAAACATAATCAAGTTTTTCCTAAATGGTGTGTAAATTATTGATTATTAAAAAACAATTGGAAATGCTCACATTAGGCTCCCCAGCCATTTTTGTAGTCCGTATTAGCAGTTTGTTAGTAACAGTCCTTTAAACACAACACGTCAAAATTCAGCAAGCAAAATCAGATGCATTTTATGATTTCACATCAAACATTAAAATCTTTTGTAAATGTTCATCATGTACTTATTTAAAGCATTTATTTGAAACAGTATTCTAAGTCCCAGATACTTTTGGCCTTGGGAACCAGGAAGTCCTAAATATGAACTCACTTCCATGTTTTTGGACTCATTCCTGCACACAGAAATAGTGGTTTGTTTTGTAAAACAGAAGAACAGGGCCTTAAAAAATAAGTCATATTTGATGCAGTGTTCATTTTTTGACTAATTATTTTCGTCATAGTTTTCATCAACAATTTTTTTTCCCCTAGACAGTAACTAATAAAAACAAGTGCACATGGACTAAAACTAAAACTAAATTAACTGACATTTTCATCAACAAATAAAAAACTAGACTAAAATGTTTGACAGAGACTTAATGCAATCAGAAAACGCCTTGGTCATGTAGAAAGTAGGGACAAGTTAAGAATATATCCAATCACAGCTACTTTGGTTGCGTGGAAAGGTTGGATGAGTTAAGAGGGACATCCAACCACAGCTGCCTTAGCTTTATGGTGGTGGGATAAGTTGGGGAGCGATCCAATCAGAGCTACTCTCTTAATGAATTGATATATTCATGTAGAGCAGGTTCACTGTTTGTTGTCAATTCTGGTATTGTAACTGAGATGTTCTGCTAGGTAGCCTAAATAAAGGTGACTGCATTTCACACAAAAGTTAAATTTGTTTCTGTTAATTTGTACATTTTAACTCTACTAGCATTCAATAAAAGGTTATTAGATGTTTCATTTTATCCAAGTGCAAAACATGCCTTACCCTTTACACTTCATATTTTAGTCAACTAAATTTACAGTAGATTTCATTGACAAAAATGTTGTGAAATTTCATGAACTAAAACTAGACTAAAATTAAAACAATTTAGATGACTAAATTATGACTCAAACTAAAAGATATTTTAGGCAAAAGACTATAACTAAAAGTGCTGTCAAAATTAACACTGGTTCGATCTCCATTCAATCTCCGCCTTAATTTCACCTCTTTGAGAAGTATTGATGCCTCAGAACTGCAAACTGCTGCAAATTTGAGGCCTCACCCTGACACAACAGTGCTTTAAGAGATGTGCTTACCTACAGTGTTTCAAAGGAGGGCCAGTAATGATCCAGACCACTATTAACAGTACACAATATCCTTCTTCAAGATGTTTGAGGGTCTAACTGCTCCACAATGACTCATCCTGATTGGCTGCTGCTAAGACCTGCAGGTCACTGGAGGTGTTTGCTCAACATAACTTTATAATGATGGTGATTAGAGGCAGATTAAACAGGAAATGACTCACCTGACCTGTTTACAGCGGAGTCAGCTCTGATTCAGTCTTTCCATCTTTAAATTGTTGTTATTCCTTCATGCTTCTTCTTCACAATCTGATGTGATTCATTGTTCCCAAGCTCCCTGAGATCACAGCCAAATCCTCATTTACATGAACTATAATTAGCAGGGTGCAGAAGACTGCCGGGTGCAGTGGGTGGACTCTGTTATGAGGCTTTAATGGCCATTCAAGACTCCGTGACGGCGGGTTTGTTGTGGTTTGGGACATTTATGTTTGTGCTTAAGGAGATGCTCCGTCAGTTTATCATCCTGACTATACGAGCTGAAAAGTGTCCAGATGCAAGGTTTATTTTTACAAAGGCCTGTTTTATTTTTGAAGGCTTACTCAGATGAAGCACCAAATGGATCTGAAAATCTTCTGCTCTCACACGCCAACATTACATATTTGTTCTTTTATGTTCAGACCTGTAGCATGACAGCTTTAGTCACTAGAGCAGATTACCAATCTAACCCAGAGGTCTCCAATCACCTGGTCAGACACCTACAGTGGACCATGGATCATTTGGTATGGAGGTGCACAGTAAGATAAGAATTGATTTTACTGTGATCTTTAGCTATAAAACATGACTGGATTCTCTTTTACCTGTCTGTGCAACTTGACTGTCAGATCTGACATAAAAAGGCCCCTGTCATGGTCATGGCTGGGATGACTGGGAAGTAAGGCCAGAGATAAACTTCACATTTAACTATACATAAGACTGAATGCAAATCTATAAGTTATGTAAAGCACATTACTGGACACATTACACATTAAAATTCACACAAGAGAGCTCAGGCTGTATACAAATACCTGATGCACGTGACGTAAACTACAGACATGGGGATGATGGAGACATTATAACCATCATTAATAAACAGTTACATCAGATCAGCTCAGACTAACAACCAGTGGATAGAAAAAAAAACCCTTAGCAGACAGTTCATACATTTTACACTGATGTTACATTCTGGTGTTATGATGCTTTAAGTGACCATGTTAACTTGTGTATTTTAGCTTCTGCATTATAGACATCATTGCTGCAGCAGCTGATGAAAACAGAGGAGTCCCCATCAATGTCTCAATGTTTTAGTTTTCACCATAACACCAAAACAACCACACAGATATGGATTTATAAAAAACATAACAAAAACTCAGCCATGTATAGACCTTTTACAAAGGGTTCTTTCTTTAAGGGTGTTTTGCACAAGAATGTAAGCGCAAGCACATTTTACCTTCATTTTATTGACATTTGCACAGCATTATACATACATACATACATACATGTATATATGTTTTTCTTGTGTAGGTGTCCTAGGGCAGCTTGACTCCTCTTAGGTAAAAGGAGAGTTAAAGGGGGCATACACTATATTGCCAAAAGTATTCATTCATCTGCCTTGACTCGCATATGAACTTAAGTGATATCCCATTCCTAATCCATAGGGTTCAATATGATGTCGGTCCACCCTTTGCAGCTATAACAGCTTCAACTCTTCTGGGAAGGCTGTCCACAAGGTTTAGGAGTGTGTTTATGGGAATTTTTGACCATTCTCCCAGAAGCACATTTGTGAGGTCACACACTGATGTTGGACGAGTAGGCCTGGCTCTCAGTCTCCGCTGTAATTCAATCAATCAATCAATCAATCAATCAATCTTTATT
The DNA here is from genome assembly GCA_037902135.1 of Cetoscarus ocellatus. Taxonomy (NCBI): domain Eukaryota; kingdom Metazoa; phylum Chordata; class Actinopteri; order Labriformes; family Labridae; genus Cetoscarus; species Cetoscarus ocellatus. The sequence continues at coordinate 193,304 of JBAMNC010000276.1, forward strand.
TGTATAGCGCCAATTCATAACAAGTGTTATCTCAAGACACTTTACAATAGAGCACAAAGCTCTTCATATTATGGATACACATATATGCATAGATACATATATACATATAAAAATACACATATACATATATATACAAATATATACATCCAACACCCAACATGAATCCATATAGCCAATCATGAATCCCTCCATCATGGCGGCAAGAAAAAACCTTCTGTTAAGCAGCAGGAAATCTTGAATGTGGACCCCAGTCTCATGATGAACAGCAAATCCACACGATGCTGTGTTGGGTGTGTGGGCAAAGGGAGGGAGGTAAGTGGAGACAAGTGGACTAAAGTAAGAACTAAAGCTAGTGACAGATCAATGGACCAATCATAGACCTGTCGTCGTCAAATTTGTTTCTGCTGCAAACAAATTTATTAGAGGAGGGTCCTCATGTCTGTGTGGTTATGGTGAAAAATTTATAGAAGTATAATCAATAAAAGTCTTACTGGAAGTAAGAATTTATGGTAGTGATGAACTCATGGGTGCCCAGACCACAAGTGCATCCCTACCATATTTGTCTCCGTTAAGTATAAATGTATTAATGGTAGACCTCTTGAGATGTGACACCTCATTCTCAGGAGGGATCTCATGTCCATGTGGAGCTAGAGATAGTTACTATAGATGTATCAACCATGGATAGAAAGATCATGTTAATATCAACATTAACAGCTATAATGATTATGAACTGGAGTGAGATGGCCAAATATGTGTTATGTCTGTAATTGTAGTTATTGAGGCTTCGTGACTCCACAGCAGCAGGCAGTCTCCACCAAGGATCCCAGGCAATTCATCCCAAAGGTGTTCTATCGGGTTGAGGTCAGGACTCTGTGCAGGCCAGTCAAGTTCATCCACACCAGACTCTGTCATCCATGTCTTTATGGACCTTGCTTTGTGCACTGGTGCACAGTCATGTTGGAAGAGGAAGGGGCCAGCTCCAAACTGTTCCCACAAAGTTGGGGGCATGGAATTGTCCAAAATGTCTTGGTATGCTGAAGCATTCAGAGTTCCTTTCACTGGAACTAAGGGGCCAAGCCCAGCTCCTGAAAAACAATCCCACACCATAATCCCCACACCATAATCCCAAACTTTACACTTTGCACAATGCAGTCCGACAAGCATCGTTCTCCTGGCAACCGCCAAACCCAGACTCGCCCATCAGATTGCCAGATGGAGAAGCGCGGTTCATCACTCCAGAGAACGCGTCTCCACTGCTCTAGAGTCCAGTGGCGGCGTGCTTTACACCACTGCATCCGACGCTTTGCATTGCACTTGGTGATGTATGGCTTGGATGCAGCTACTCGGCCATGGAAACCCATTCCATGAAGCTCTCTGTGCACTGTTCTTGAGCTAATCTGAAGGCCACATGAAGTTTGGAGGTCTGCAGCGATTGACTCTGCAGAAAGTTGGCGACCTCTTCGCACGATGCGCCTCAGCATCCGCTGACCACGCTCCGTCAGTTTACGTGGCCTACCACGTGGCTGAGTTGCTGTCGTTCCCAAACACTTCCACATTCTTATAATACAGCTGACAGTTGACTGTGGAATTTATTAGGAGCGAGGAAATTTCACGACTGGATTTGTTGCACAGGTGGCATCCTATCACAGTTCCACGCTGGAATTCACTGAACTCCTGAGAGCGACCCATTCTTTCACAAATGTTTGTAAAAGCAGTCTGCATGCCTAGGTGCTTGATTTTATACACCTGTGGCCATGGAAGTGATTGGAACACCTGATTCTGATTATTTGGATGGGTGAGCAAATACTTTTGGCAATATAGTGTATCATGCTGTTTTCCTTGTCATTATGCCAATCTGGGATGCATTTGGAGTACTTCTGTATGATTTGCAGGTCATAAAGCTACTTCTTCGCCTCAAAATCGTGTTTACAAAAGCCTCTCTCTAGCCGCTTTTCAGGCTCTCCCTCAAAAGGCTCTGATTCAGACAGAGTACACGTGAGAACCGAGACCACATGTGCTCTGTCCTCTGATTTGCCAGTTCTGTGAGGGCTGAGCTGGAGACGGAGCGGAGGGGGTGCCGAGGCCAAGTGGAGGCGTGACATACAGAAGTGCATTGTTTACTAGCCCCGGCTGTCCGGGGATCGTTGCATAGACTTTGCAGTTAACATTAAACTTTTGTTTGGCCTTTATTACATGATTAAAATGGCTACTTATGAGATTCGCTGATTGATCATGCACATCTCCATGAATACAGAGGAGTTTTTAAGTAGAAAAAGCCCACATTAGTTATGTGATTACACACAACAGCGGGTCAAACCACTAAAAATAGCTTCCCATTACTTTTAGCAGCTGAGGGGGGTGTGCAGACCTTTTCAAAGACATGTTCATCATAATTATTAAAAGATAGGTATTTAAGTAACAAAGGATGAAGCGCCATTTGTGATTTCTGCTTTTTGAGCAACTGTGTGGTCGTAAGAGAGCCCCACAAGTCTGAATTTACACAACACAACTGACGCTAACGAGCTTAGCATTGGCTCAACATTACATCATATATTTATTTACGAGTTTAAGTAACAGAGGATGAAGCACCGTTTGTGAGTTTTGCTTTTTTAGCTACCGTGTGGTCGTAAAAGAGCTCTACAAGTCTGAATTTACACAACACAGCTGATGCTAACGCAACTAGCTTAGCATTAGCTTGACATTATATCATGGCTTTATTTGCATATTTACATTACTTCCTCTGATTACATTACTTACCACTTGTGCTTCCGGGTCTCTGTGGACAGTCTTTATGGAGGGAACTGCTCCTTGTTTGAGCAGCAGTTGATCCTAGGAAACAAAGGCTGCCCACTGCTTTCTGGTGTCTTCATTCTTTGGAAGTGAAAATAGTTGTGATTTTGATCCACAACCAAAAAAACACTGATGAAGACCCTTCCCAGACATGTCTTCTCTCAAGTATATAGCTCAGGGAAACAACAGTAAACAAACACTGAAACTACAACTGAAACTGCTGGTCCTGGAGAGAATATAAAGGACTGAGCTTGGTGGGCGTGTCTTAGCTGCAGCTCGGTGCTTCAGACATTACCAGGGAGGAGCTGCTTTCTCAGGCTCGTCCAGTGAGAAGAGACTGAAAATACCTGACGTCAGGTTGCGGAAAATCTCGCGAAGATCTCGCTATGAGACATTTTCAGGGGCGGAAATCTCGCTCCTGGACATCGGGGACAGGAGCAGATCTCATGTTGTGGGATTTTCTGGAGGTGTAGAGTTGGCAATTCAATAAACAACATTATTTGTAAGTATTAAATCTTGTTTCTGCATGATATGACCCCTTTAACCTTGCACAGCACCTGGATCCACCTGATTCAATGTCTGTTATCAGTCAGATCCATTTTGCCAAGCTCCAGTCTACAACAAATGTGCTCTGCCCAAAGCAACATGGCCCAATCAGCGTTGTTTACAGCAGGAAGAGGTGGGAGCTAACAACTTGCCGACAGCAGGAAGTGACTGCTAGTGCAGAGATTAGCATAGATGCTAACAGCTTTAGTAGCAGTTTTACCAGATCTGGACCGCATTTCTTTATTAAATGAAAAACAACTGTCAAGACTGAAAGCATTTCTCAATGAAAAATATATTTTTGCTGCACTTCTGACATGTTTTGGTGAGACTTTGTTTTATGAAGTCACTCATGTTTGGTCCTTTACATTGTAGCAGTAGCGTCTGCCTATGACATTATGACTGATTGGCCCGTAATGATTGTGACAAGTGATGCACGATATGAAAAATTTCAACTGATACCGATAACCGATAATTTCCTGCTTCTCATGGCTGATACTGATACCGATAACCAATAAGTTCATATTTTTGTATTTAATATATAATCTTTTTGCATGTTAAAATCTTGATCTAACCACTGAGCCGTTAAGCTTAGCATGCTGACCGGACTAACGTCAGATGTCCATATGTCTGTGGTAAAACTTACATGTGGTCTGTTCTTGTTTTGCGTTATGTTATCAAGTTATGGATGTGTGTGGCAACGATACCTAAGAAGGCAGGGATGGAAACATCCAAGGAGAAGCGATGGCTTGGAAGGGTGTAACGTGGCTCCAAATGTGCTATTAACTTGCGAAAACCCAGGCTCTCAATGACAGAAAAGGGCTGGTCGTCGAGTGCTATGAACTTGATCACTTTGTCCTTAATGGCTTTAGCCTTTTCACTGTCTCTTAAAAAGTTTTTACAGTTTTCAAACGCATGCCGAATGGGGACATCCATGCCCCATGTTCTTGTTTTAGCCTTAGCACTGCTAGCTGCTACCGCGGCTGCTTCATATTCTTTCAATACCGCTTGTGTTAAAACTTGAAGTCCTCTTTCCTCCTCTCAGAATTCTCACCAAACAGGTTTTGCAAACAGCAATGCTGTTGTTATCATCTGCCACTGAGAAAACAACCACACTGGTGAAGCCATGTTCACTTTTGGTCTGGCAAAGACGAGGACAGGCTTGGGTCCTTCTAGTAAGGTGCAATAGATGACGTAACCAGCGCGACATGGCTTCTTTTGGGGCTATGCGGCCTGCAAACAATTTCCCCAATTTCATTAATTTATCAGATCTTTTTATCAGATAAAATGTATGTATCTGGTCGATGAAAAATTACATCATTTTCCCCCAAATCGGCCAATATGATATCGGTCTGTTAAATATCATGCATCCCTAATTGTGACTGAGGGAATGACTGTCCAGTCATTTGCTGGATATGTATTTAAAAGGTTCTGCCTATTCCCAAACACTTTCTATGGGCTAATGCCTCGATGGACTAGTGAGATATGGTGATCTGGTGTGTTAGCTTAGTCTGGCGAGGCCACATCTGACCAATGAAAGCACTTGTTGTTGGCGTGTACCTCTCAGGCAAGTTGGTTTGTTTCACAGCTCCCTGTTTTATTTGACAAAGTCAGAAAAATGACAAGGATTTTGAATTTGTTCATACCTATGTTCTGAAATGAATTGGTTAATATCAGGCAATAATTGAAAGTAACAATTAATTAAAGGGTAAATGTGTTGCTTAACGTGAATAGAATAGGGTTTCAAAGATTGCCCCTGGTTTGTCCTTCAGAAATCTGCAAACCAATTTATGAAGTGTGTTCCATTATGTCTCAATCATGTTCTGTTATTGTGAGTTACTTTATATTATGCAACTAAAGAGGCTCTTTAGCTTCATTTATCAAAGCTTGAGGACAAATCTTTTTGACTACAATTTACAAATGGAAAAGTGAAATAGTTTTACCTTAATTAATAACTAAAAATTGACATCTATAGTCAGAGGAGCAGCAACTGACCTGTCTTCACCTGCTGACGTGGCTGCGTGACCTCCTGGTGCAGCATTTGGACTAAAAAGAGACAAGCAGCAACAGCACACTGACTGTTGAATTGAATAAAGTTACACCATGACTCCAATACCACAGCCACTGCAGGTGTATGCAACATGACAGACAGAGTTACATAAATTTGTTACATGCAGGACAGCTTTCCAATACATGAGTCTGTGTCATATCATAACAGATCATTAGAACTGATTATGTGCTCTTAGAAACAGCCCACGTGTACATACGCCACTTCTGACCAATCAGCTTGCTGGGTTGGAGTCACCTGTTGCATAATATGACAAAGTGTGCAGCAGAGCAGGGGAACATGAACAGACAGAAGTAACATGTATGACAGCTGAGGGCGTCAACGTTTGCATTACTTATGAGTCATGATGTAACCGTGTGGATGGCGTGTGAGAAGCTCTGCAGGGACTCCAAACATGAGAGGAACACACCTTCATGAAGCATGCAGGTCCATCTAACACGCTTGAACACTTTAACTGCACTGACACAAAACATGACAAAAGTCCTGCTGCTGTACGGTCTGAAACCACAGAGGCACACTTTCTCTGCACACTAAACAAACACACTTTTGATTAACTCTTCCTCTGGAGCCCCTCTGACTCATTCATTGCATTATGCAACTTCCTATAAGCGCATGAGCTTCTTGAAAGCCTTAAGTATAATCTTATTTCAATCCTGGATGAATGGACCTCTTTATTGTGGATGTATTTTTTCTTAAATCTTTAAAACAAAACTGCATTCTTTATAACAAAAAAAATCTAAAGTGGAAAATTTAGAGCTGCTGCTTTTGAGTGAAGTGAACTCACTGCAGCCTGAGAAAAACCTGATGAACAGTTGCATGCTGCAGCCACAGGGTGTCATGTGCTGAGTTTCTGGCTTCTGCAGCCTCAACCTGAAGTCCAGTTACAAAAATAGTCCATCCAACTTGACCTTAAGGTCAAGGGGCCTTGAGTTTAACAGATTTGGATGCAGATACTGTATTTTATGCCACCTACCTCCTTCTGTCTCTTTCTAACTTCTAATATTCAGTGAGCAGCTGGCCAGAAAGTTTTCTTTGTAGCTTTTTTTTTTTTTAAATAAGATTTGAAAGCAACAATCCACCATCTGGTTGAAGCAACACAATGTTATTTTGGCTCCATAGAGACTGAAGCTTGAAAAGATGCAACAATAAGGGAAAATATAGAGAAAAGCAATCAATCTCTCAATAATCAATCCTTAAAACAAACTTCAAGGGTGGTTTCACATTAGCTGCTCTTTTTAACTATTTTTTTTTAATTTTTTCAGTTACAGTGTCAGGGCAAAACAGATTTAGGTCATTCATCAATCCTCCTTATATCAATGTCCGGTGAAGGTGATGGTTCTACTGTATACCACTATCTGATAAGTACTTTTTTTCTTGCCGATAATAGTATTTCAACAAGGTACTCAACTTTTCTTTCAATTATACATACATGTACATACAATGTATGTTTTTGGGGTATCTGATATCCTATTATTTTTTGCAAACTTTGCCTTTATTTATCCCAATACCAACACTGGATGCATTTTACTGGAGTGATGGCAGCAGTGTGTGCATTTTTTCATTTTGGCCAGCATGTTACCAAGTCAGAGCTTTCAGGCTGGAAATGCAAGCTGCACGTACCACCTGCGTCTCCCACACCAAAAATCTCAAGAAAAGGAGGCCCCCCTTTTTGTCCCACGAAAAAACAGAAAGAAAAATGAAAAACAGAGAGCCAGTTAACCCTAATGCTGCTAACTGCTAGCAGTGGAATACGTCACAGAAAGACAGAAAATGTCCAATGGCTCATCCTGTCGGTGCCTCTAAAAGTTAATGCTCAGTTTGTCTCCTACATGGTGGAACTCCCCTTCTTCATCAGCAGGCTTCTATTCTGCAGGTTTCAGGTCAGACTTTGAATGAACAAGTTTCCTTGCATGGAGACTTTTTGTGATTGTTCCTAAACTTTCTGTAGAAGAACTTCCGGGCCACAGATTCAACCAACATCTCCAACGTCTGGAGAACATGACGTTAACATTACGTCCAACTTATTTTGACCAGAGCATTTACGTAGCTGCAGAAAGAGCATCATCTCCTCAGTCTATATCTTAGCTCATGAAAATCTGGGAACTCACGCCTCTTTTCACAGCATCAATATTTTAGTCCCTCACAGGCCTCTGCTTCCGCCGAGCGGTGATGCCATGTTGAGTCAGACGTTTGACTTCAGATCATTTTCCAGTGCTCGGAGAGGGGTTAGAATGGGTGGGTGAGGGAGGCAGAGAGAATACTTCTATGCTTTTATCCTTATTTTGTTCTGATAGAGAGATACCGGCGAGCTGGGAGTGGATGGAGGGTTGACATAAAAAGAGAAAGTGTTCAAAAACATTCAGTCACCAAAGTGAAAAGACCCTCTTGTGATTTACAACAGGTCTATTTGAAGGCCACAGGAAGTTTGAGTTTAACATCGCAGTCTTAGGACAGATTTTCTCTGTCGGTGAAGATTCATCCCTCAGGTGTTAAAAGTGAACCGCTGTTATGACCCTGCAGTTGACCGAGCTCACAGGCTGCTTTTTTTCTGCTGGTATGAGATACTGCAGCAGGTCCACGAGGGTGAAAGTCTGGATCATGAATTAATACATGAATTAATAATCCACATGCTCAAATTACTTACTATGAGTAATTGAATGACTTGAATTATTTAATGTAAAGGAACAAATTACTACTTTGTGTGCATGATTAATTTGGATTTTCATTATACCATCAGTCTTTAGTTGCTGTGTGGTTGCTGTGAGCTGTGTGATGGACTAGCTTGCATACATCACTACTTTACTTAATAAAAAAAACACAAAACATAGGTGCAGTCATTTATTGAACTAATTTGGACATTTCAGAGCAAAATTGAACATATTATTTCTTTAAGCCTCCAAAAATTTAGCAATGATTCTTACCATGTCATTTAGCTGAATAACACTTCTGATTATGTAATTGTGTATTGGTTTCTAGACCTCTGACATGTCAAAAACCTCAACCTGCATACAGCTTTTTTTTTTTTTAACAAATGGACCAAAACTGCATCCTTAATCAGGAAGCAAACATTTTTGTTTGTTTGTTTTTTTAATCAGTAGTTTAACATTGAACCTTATGTGGATCCTCAGCTTTTGATGCAAGCCTCTAGTGGACACCTGAGGAACTGCAGTTTCCTTTTATTTCAGTTTCAGCTTCATTTTCCAGCACTGGAGTTTGCTGCGTGAGGATGAGCCTGTAGTGTGAGTCTTATCAGGTATCACCCTGACATCACCCTCAAACCCCTGTCGACCTTTTGAACTTCCTGTCAGGATGAGGTGTTTACCAGGATACCAAGGAATTTTTACAACATGTAAGGTCTGCAAGGAAATTCCACAAGTGGGCCACTTCAAATGAGAGCTGTTCTGCCTCAATGTGCCTGAGACCCCTGGCTCAGGGGTCAAGTAAATAAAGCTTTATGGCAGCCTGTGAGGGACAAGAATGTGAGCTTTTAAAGCACTTTGTGCTCCACAGTTGTGCAGACGGGCTTTATGGACCTTCTTGTTATGATGTTTTGTTTGTCTTGCTCTTCAGCAGCCACCTTCTGTGAGGCAGTGATTGCTCTGCAGTTTATCTTCTTAGCTTTTGCTGATTTTATCTGTGGAGTGATTCTGAGAGTTTGTTCTTAATTTTTTCTCTGGGTTGTTTTTTTGTGCTTGCTGTTATTGCTTTAAAAACAGCCAGTGACACTTGAGAAAAAGAGAAGAAACTTTATTTTATAATTATGTCTTTTTTATTCAGATTTTGTTCTTTATTTTCATCTCAGCTAAACTAGAAAAACATTTTAATAGTTAATTATTTGATGAATTTTACAAACATGGTAAAATGATCAATTCTGTGATAGAAATATCAAATTTACTTAGCTTGACAAAGACAATTTTCATATTAACTATTCCTTACATTACTTATGTCTCTGAGCTGAAGAGTAGTTTTGATTATTTTTCTTTACCTTGTTTCATTTCTCTTGATTTATTCAACAACAATTATTAGAAATGTGTTTAGGATCCTGTCCATAAAATTACTATTAGGAGGTGATACATTTAGGGTTCTATTCATAATATGATGATAAGATTATGTGTTTAGGGGCCCCTAGGTAAAGGGAATACTGAATAGTGATTTAAGGGACTTGATGGTAGCATGATTTCAGGTGCTACACTAGGTTATGATAAGAAATACAGTGTTTAAAGTCTCTGTGGTTAAATGACTATCAGTAGGAGGGTATAGCAAATTAGAGTTCTCCAGTTTTACTTAAAAGTGCTCTTGGCTGGTATCAGCAGGATTGAATAGATATATAAACATTCAATCAAACAAATAAATAAACTGTGACAAAAACACAACCCAAAACTTACTCAAAAAATAATATGTTCCTTATTCATCCAAATTAAAAATGTATTAATTATCAAAAGTTGCTTGAATGTTCATTCCAGGTTTCCATCAGAGTAGAAATTCCCCATCTTAGTATTTATTCTTTAATGCTTTTGAGAAACTGACACAGCAGCAGGCCTGAGAAACATACTCCTCTTTGGAGATACTGGTTCCTGAATGCAGCGTTTGTTGAGCGGTCATGTGAACTGTAGTGGTTAAATTTGGCCTCCTCGCTGCATCTCATGACATCCTGAGAGCAGGCGGCGACGCTGGGAGGGAGGGGCCGAGGAGGAACCTACAGCAGCAACAAGTTCAGTGATAAATCTAAAGATGATCCTGATGGATTACAAACTGACACGACAGCATTTCATGCAAGTGTTCAGGGAAGGAGAGGCTCAAATATCCAGAGAGGGGATCCAGATCCATATATTGACACTCCTCGGTGTCAGGAAGTGACTGCTGCCCTGCTCACACACCTCTGAGGAAACATGCCGAGAGCTAACATCATGAACTCTCACAAAGTGAACTGCAGCTCACATGACTGATCCAGGAAGAGATTCACACAATATATGAATCCACGAGACCATCACAACACACACACACACACATATTCATACAACTTACAGTCTGAGACCCTATGGGAGACCACTGCGTCTGGACATTTTGAAACAACAATCAACAATACATATACAATCTGGCACATTATAATCATTGGCAGTAGGATAATGTGCAACGCAGCATACACTTTATATTACTGTGCAACATAACAAGGACCCGAGCTCCCAGGCAGCTAGCACTCTGCACTTTAGCACCATGGTACTTTAATTAGCACTCCAGCACTTTATAATTCATTGTGTATAATTAATTGTGTATGGTTAACCTGGCTCAAAATATTTCACTGGTCCATCTGGGAAAGAGCCCATAGAAAGTGTTTGGGGAGGGCAGAATCCTTCAAAAGGATATCTGACAGGTCATTGGACGATCGTTCCATCAGTCACATTTATTAAGAGCCAATCAGACAATGTAGTAGACGGGGACCACTGCACTACAGACTGTGAGCCTCTCTGGAAAACAAACTCTCATCAAAAAATGTTGGAAGTGTAGCAAAATATCCTTTTTGTAGAGAATTTTGCAGTGTTCATGTTTGTTTTTCATTTATTAAAGAAATGTGGTCCAGATGTGATAAAACTGCTACTGAAGCTGTTAGCATCTGTGCAAATCTCCGTACGAGCAGTCACTTCCTGCTGTCGTCTCGCTCGTAGCTCCACCTCTTTCTGCTCCAAAGGACTCTGATTGGGCCATCCCATTTAGGACCTCTCACATTCGTTAGATTGGAGCTTGGCAAGATGGATCTGCCTGATTACAGATGTGAAATCAGCTGTTTCTCTTGGTTAATGTATGGTGGGCATTAGTGCACAAAAGACTTATCAAGAGAGCTAGGTTTGTACACCATGGTAAAAACTCATTCACACTTGGAAATAAACCCTGAAATTAGCCGGACTTTACGCAGGTGAGTCTTATGTTTGAACTTAAACAGTCAAGTTTTTCATTTGAACTTTACTGATTGTATGTGTGAAAAGGGCCAAAGAGGCTTTCATGAGTACTCAAGCTGGTGCTGACTTATGTTTTAAATACATTAATTATCTACAAATGGTAGATTTTCCCCATTATTGTGGAAATCCATTCATCACTGCATTATCTTACCTGTACAGCTTAACCCTTTCGGTGACACAGGTGGGCCTGGAGCCCATCCCAGCAGTGTTAATTTTGTTGACTAATTATTTTCATCAAAATGTTCATCTTTTCCCCTGATGAAAACTAGACTATAACTAATAAAAACAAGTGTATATGGACAAAAACAAAAACTAAATTAACTGACAATTTTGTCAAGAGATAAAAAATAGACTTAACAAACAATCTAGCTGACTAAATTATGACTAAAACTAAAAGATATTTTATGCAGAAGACTAAAACTAAATTCAAAAATCGTTGTCAAAGTTAACACTGTATCCCAGCTGACGTTGGGCAAGAGGCAGAGTAAACCCCGATCACAGGGCCAGCATGTTTAGAAAGACAACATCCACACACTCACCCTTGGTGAACTAAACTAACAAGTGTGGTTTTGGTTTGTGGGAGGACACTGAAGTGCACAGAGAAAACTGAGGCATGCACAGGGAGAACATCTAAGATCAACACAGAAAGGCCTTGACAAACCTGGGGAGTCAAATCTGCAACCTTCTTGCTGTGACACATGAGCATGAAGCTTTTGTGCCACTTCACCTAAAGTAAAACAATACAAACTGTTAGTCATTAGGAAAATAATGTAAAATATTATGAGCAAAATACATTCAATATGCTTTAATCACTCTCAGAAGCTGTGAGGGTCCAAATCCTGCTCTAAATGTTGAAGGTCCACGCCACCAGAATTGAAAAAAACTACACAGAGAAGCTTTGAGTAAAGTTTTTGGCAGTGTTAGTGTAACGTCTCTGACATTTACAATAAGAATTTTTTGTAATTTGTCAATTTTTTGCCCTGAGTGTTGTCTTTAAGGTTATCTCATTTATTCTAAATTTGAACTGGGTTAGTTTGGTGGGCTTTGAGACCAGTTTTTGGGTCCAGGATTTTGTGACACCAGCTTTTGTGCGTCTCTGAAAGCATGTAATCCCTCCTCACAGTTTTGTTCTCTAAGTGGTGAACCACAGACCGTCCATTCACAGTCTCCCTGAAAAGCCCCTGAACTAAACCCTCCTTCAGGTTTCCTCAGCTTTCTGAAGGCTAATCACAGCAGAGACAATTTCAAACGCTCCTTTGTTACTGCCGTCTGTGCCGGGTCCCCGTGGGTTACGCAACCTTACACACACCCGGCCCGGTCCTCCCTCTCTTTCTCTGCGGCGGCGGCGGATATGGCGGCTCCTCTTGGCCAGGCCTTGGCATTCTCGTGTTACTGAGCGTGCTGGCGGACAGCTCCTCCTGTGTATCTTTTACACTCGCTCGGGCGGGCAGGAAGTTCCTGTTGACATGAATGAACTGGCCTTTCAATAATGCAGGAGGAACTCGAGGGAGAACGGCTGCCTCTCCCCAAGGACCATTACCTCAGCAACTGTCCTGCTTAGGCTGGCCCGCGGGCTCAGAGAGAGAGAGAGAGAGAATGTGAGCTTCAGGAAGAAAGAGAAAGACGAGGAGGAAGCAGAGTATTTGTTTTATGTTAAGTGGCTGCATTAGAGTCTGTGTGTGCTTGTGTTTCAGTGAGTGTGTTCACTCTCTGTCAGGTTAGTGTGCATCTGAAATCAGGCAGATCCATCATGAGAGACATTTTTGCCCCTCTACCACTGAGTTTGCTGTATGAATTGGCTCGCTAGATGAACTTTATCTCGAAGTAGTGGTAGGGATGAACGATTTTAGGAAAAGATCTAATTGTGATTTTTCTGGCAGATATTGCGATTTCAGTTTGATTGACGATTTTCTTCAAATCAAGCTTCAGTGCAACATTCACTATGTTTACAGTATAGACAACAGTAATGATCAAAAGCACATAACACATTATTCATCATCTAATATTGATGATAAATAATCTGCTTTAATTATTTAAAGGATTCTCCAACTTCCACTCCTAAACGCAGCACAGGGCAGATGCGCCGCACCTGCGCCACGCCAACGGGATGTGTCCAGGGAATTTTGCAAGTTTTGTGCACGGTGCAGTCCGGCGCAGGGAGGCGCACCCACGCCTCTATCCTTCCCACTGGCTCAAGTAGCAGAGAAGGAGGAGAGGAGGCGTGAGTGGGTTTCACACAGCTGAGTGTAATCTTCACCAATCAAATGAACGCCTCTCCTCGCCTTTAAATGCGCTGCGGACGAGGCGCAGTGACAATTTCACCTCGGTGGCAAAGAAGGTCAGAGCCGCTGTCACTTTTACAGCAACTGGGAGAGTGCAGAGGCCACCGGGCTGCGCATCGGAGGCCATGATGCGCGTCACCGTGTGGACCACCTTGCGGGACACATGTAATCTGTTCCTGTGTCATAAATAGGAGTAAAAAATTAAGTGACAATTACATTTAAACACAGCAGCAGGCTAATCCATTCATCATGCTTGTGATCCACCTGGATTTCTGGTCTGTCATCACCAGATAGCAGAACCTTTGGTGAAATATTCTCTCCCAATATCTCCTCCTCATCCTCCTTGCAATAATGTACTACATCTTTTTAGATCACGTTAAGTGTAAAGATTAAAACAGAGAAATATGGGCAATCACAGGTAAATCCTTAAGATGCCGAGTGACTTACATTTATTCAGCAAGCGTCTCTCTCTTTTTTCTTTTCTTTTGAATTTCATGAGATGAGAGAAGCCGGATACTCCGTATCGGATGATGTTGCTGTTTGTGGTTGACTTGAGAGATGTGAACTCATTAGTTTGCGTCACTCTTCCAGCTGCCGTCAGGATGAGGTTCCATTATGACAATGTCACTGATCTGACATCAGATGTGATGGGACATTTAATATAGATACAAATGTATGTGCTGGTTCAGACTGTTACATTAAATAGTGGTTGCTGTGATTGTTCATTGCATTGAAATGTGCCTGACACTCCGGATACCTGCCTGTGAGGTTTTGGTGACGTGTGCGCACTGTGTGCCTGTCAGCCAAATTACCACTTCCCCGGGTACGCTTTGCCTGCGCCGAGAATAGACCAGGTTGGAGCCGGCGAGCTTTCAGCGCACCTTCCGCGCGTTTTTTTGGCACTAAATTGTCACTGTGCCAAGCTGAATCCGTCGACACCTCCCCCTTGTGCGCCGTCACACCCATCTCGGCGCAGCTGGTCTACCAAATTGCCGAATTGGCTGCGCACGGCAGTGCGCCGGACGAAATTACCACTGCGCGGGGTGCGCCACCCTGCACCAACCTGAGCTGCACCAGGAAAATAGAGCCCTTTGTGTTGACCTGCTTGCCAGCATTTCTGTAAATGCAAATTGCCTGTAAATTTGTAAACTAGTATGTGTAAAATAGTTAATGCCACAGATCCTGGGTCAGTCAGGATCACTGCAAAACATTGCAGCTTTGGCGATCACGATTGCATTGTCTGAAATTGCGATTTTGATCCAAAAACGATAAATCTTTCAGCCCTTCATCTGGAACCCCCTGAGGTCAGAATATCTTCCTGGGAAGTTGGAGTTGACACTCGAAGATGGCTGCCCCCAGTGTAAACAGTTATTAAGCTCCTGTAATATTCCATTTATTGGCACTTCTGACTAGTGTTTGTCACATTAAATCAGCCGTATACATAGTACTGTTGATGTATATATATATATATATATATATATATATATATATATATATATATATATATATATATATATGTATATACATATATATATTTATATATATACATATATATATATGTATGTATGTGTATATATATATATATATATATATATATATATATATATATATATATATATATATATATATATATATACATATATATATACATATATATATATAGTGCTATTTACATTCTTCCTGTGGTATGTGCGAACTATACACAGGGCATGCTAACAATGGCTAACATAGCCTGTTGGATCTGCAAGTATTTTTTTGACTTTGTAACTGGAACGCTGATAACTCGGATATGACGTCATTCCCACTCCCGTCTTCACAGTTCTGATGTAAATAGAACGCTGTATTAGACTAGCATAATGGATAAAAGCCTGAAATAAAGTGTATAATAAACATACAAGGCTACAATTTTTAATCTGAAATAATAAAATAATAAAATGTGTGGAGTTTGCATGTTTTTCTATTTTAATTTTTTACTTTTTTGAACATTTAACACAATACAAACTCTCAGTGAGGAAGGTACACATAAATTGAAATCAATTACGGTGCAAAAAAAAGGTATTCATGTAACAAATAATTTGCAACAAATAAGGTGCATCAGGGCTACTGAGTGATTCAGGCATCCAGAAACAATGTAAATCAAAGCAGAGGCACAGAAAGAGGAAATCAGGCTTCAATGTAGCAAATAGCTGATTGGTCAGTCCGTATATAGAAAATAGTTTGGGACGAGAGGATATTTCATTTCAAATTGAAGTCTGCATGTTCCCCCCTTGTATGTTTGGCTCTCTCCAGGCACTCCAGCTTCCTCACAGACCAAAAACATTAGGGTTGATTGGTAACTCCAGATTGGAATTAGGTTTGAGTGTGAGCATGAATGGTTGTCTGACTCTCTATGTGGTCCTGCAACCGGCTGGCAGCTGGTTCAGGGTGTACCTCAGTATTAATTTTGTTGACTAATTATTTTCGTCATAGTTTTCGTCAACAACCTTTTTTCCCCTGACGAAAACTAGACAGTAACTAATAAAAGCAAGTGCACAAGGACAAAAACAAAAACTAACATTTTCCTTTACAAATAAAAACTAGATGAAAATGTTTGACAGAGACTTAATCCAATCAGACCTCATTTGGTCATGTAGAAAGTAGGGACAAGTTAGGAATATATCCAGTCACAGCTACTTTGGTTGTGTGGAAAGGTTGGATGAGTTAAGAGGGACATCCAATCACAACTGCCTTAGGGATAAGTTGGGAGCGATCCAATCAGATCTACTCTGTTTATGAATTGATATATTCTTGTAGAGCAGGTTTACTGTTTGTTGTCAATTCTGGTATTGTAACTGAGATACTCTGCCAGGTAGCCTAAATAAAGGTGACTGAATTTCACAAAAAAGTTAAATTTGTTTCTGTTCCTTTACATTACAAATACATATACATTCAAACTTTACTAGCATTCAGTAAAGGGTTATTAGATGTTTCATTTGATCCAAGTGTAAAACATGAGTTCAGAAATTCAAGGAAACATAAAAAACGCCTTGCCCTTTACACTTTATGTTTTAGCCGACTAAATTTACAGTAGATTTTATCGACTAAAATGTTGTAAAATTTCATCAACTAAAACTAGACTAAAATTAAGGTCATTTAGCTGACTAAATTATGACTAAAACTAAAAGATATTTTATACAAAAGACTATATCTAAAACTAAATTAAAAAGTGCTGTCAAAATTAACCACCTCTCACCCAGTGACAGCTGGGATTGGCTCCAGCCCCCTGTGATGGATGGATAAATATACCATAAATATCTCCAACATGAGGTTTTAAACTTTGAAGATATGAATGTTCTTGTTTTTTTTTCTATGATATGAACATGACAGAGGTTACTTCGAATATTTAATATTACATTTAGATGGCTCCATACTGGTGCGTGCACTACTGGGACAGAATCTGCTCTGTGTACCTTTTCTTTCCTTTGACGGTACATTTGGGCTTAATGAGGAAACAACGTGAATGTAGAAATACGGTCTGTGGATGTTGGAGGTCAATAAAAACCATCGGCTAATTAAAGGAGCAGAAATGGGAGAGGGGGCCCGGTTCAGGAAGCATCATGGCTACGTTAGCCTGCTGTTCTCTTTCCGATAATGGCCACAACAGCAGAGGCGGTGGTGGTGGTGATGGTGGCGGCTGCTGGTAATGAAGTAGCTCTGGCACAGCAGATGGGAGGCTGGTTAATGGCGGAGAGCTGCGGGGGACGACTTCAAAAGAGCTGCTGAGGAGTGAGGAGAGCGTGGAGGCTGAGCGGAGAGGAGGGGAAAGGCTCCACTTTGGGCTTTTATGGCCGAACAAGAATGTTTGTGTAGTCTGGTTGTTTAGTCTGGTCAGATAGCAAGGAGCATTTACAATGAGCCTGGTGGAATGAGGTCTGTTTGATCAGGGGGTCTGTGGTGTGCAGGGGTCATATTTTCAGAGAGTTATATATCCATTTTGTTGGTTTAAATATCTCAAAGTGATTAGGATTACACTTTCCAACTGTAAATAAAAGCTTGTTCTCATATGTAGATGAAGAGGCCTAAAAACTATTTAAAAGGGTTTTTATTGTTTAATGTTTTATTGACATAAAGGTAAATTTTTTTTTTTAGTGATGGAGAAATTAAGGTCCTTCTCGTCTTTCTTTCTTATTTTGTAAGTTCCTTTTTTACCTGTTGCCATGGCAGAAATAAAGAGAGGGTTCAAGATGTTGACCAGTAGTCTCATAAAAGACAAAGTGACCAATTTGTCATGATTATAGGTGGGATTGATAAAAAAAATTAAGCAAAAAATAAGTAAGCAGGTTGCAACAGGCAGAGTCTTTAAGCTATATCAACTTTCTTATGATGGAAAAAGAAATAAAATAAGTAAAAGTAAGACTATGAACAATTCCCTTATTAGGTCCTGCTGATTTTTTGTGTGGATTAAAGAAGAAGCAACAGCTGGGCCACGTTTAGTACACTGCGGAACAACAGTCGCCTGGCAGCCAGACCACCACCAAACACACTATGGGCCTGATCTACTAAGATCCAAAATAACGAGCGCTAAATTGCACACGCAACCTAAAAAATTGCACCTGCTATTAGTGGGTGTGTTGTGGGTGATCTACTATCACTTTGTGCGCAATTGATAACAGGCGCAAAATTGGTGCGGACCGCCCTCTTTGTAAGATTCAGGTTTGTCTGCTCTCGAGGGGCCTCTCTGGTCATCGGGTGTAATTGCACAGTCGTTACACAGCGCCTCACAGCAACGTGCATTTGTTGACATACAGAGCCGGGAGAAGCAAGTCGACAGGACGTCCGAAGACATAGAAGAAATAGTGAAATAGTGAATGACCGAGCGTCACGGCGCCATGAATATCTCCAGCAATCTGAGAAACTCGCCGGCAAATAACCGCTGGTAGCACTTAGTGACAAAACAACGTCCGCCAAGTTACACAAAGCATGCAATGCTACGGAGCAACCACCGACTGAAACCAAGTGTTGAACGGGGGAAAACCCAACGAAAACGTAACTTACCTCTCCAGCAGTAACTTTGCAAGCTCAGCTTCCGTCTTGCAATTTTCCATCTCCTGATGCTCTCGCCACCAAGCAAAGTGGGCTCCAATGTTATTTCTAGTTTTGTTCCTTGCGTTGTCCGATAGTCTCTTTTTTGGCCCTTTGGCTGCTACTGCTACATGCAAAACAACGACTTATTTAGCTGGAAGCCAAATCTTGCATAGTGCCGCAAAGCAGTTTGCAATTCTCGCAGCATCTCGCGATATGTGTCCCCGTCACGGGAGCAAAAGTTACATAGCCCCTAAACAGAGCAGGGAAGCGGTGTGTGTGTGTGTGTGTGTGTGGGGGGGGGGTTGGGGGGGTTTGGGGGGGGGCGAGCTCCACTTTGGAGAGACTTTTCCTTCATGCCATATTTCTATCCATCATTTTTAATTTTCCTCTTCTGATTCCAATTGAAAATAATCTGAATGACAGCATTCACATAGCGTCGGTGGCGCAGCTGGATAGTGCGCTTGTCAGTGATCGGGAGGTTGCAGGTTCAAGCCCAGCTCCAGGCAACACATGGCAATGTGTCCTTGGGCAAGACACTTAACCCTAAGTTGCTCCCACTGCTGCGTCAGTGGCGTGTAAATGAGCATGAAAGGGCGTGAATGTGTTAGTTGATACTGATGGATAACTCACATAGAAACTCTGAACCATCAGTGAGTGAATGCGAGAGTGAATGGGTGTGAATGGGTAGATGTGACCTGCGGTGCAAAGCAGCTTTGAGTAGTCAAAGACTAGAAAAGGGCTATATTAGCTCAAGTCCACTTACCATTTACCATTTACATAGTTTCACAGCTTCACCATCAATAACCCCTCGTGTGAAGAGCAGTCTTACAGTTATGCACACACAGACCGTGTGGGTAGGCTACTCTCGCCTTTTTATGCACTGACTGCGTCACACTTTCCACACTGACAGCCTCTAAACTCACTGTCATTGCGTGGAGAATGTGATGCAGTCAGCTCTGAGTGACAGACTGATTATGGCTATGTTGAAGGTTTTTTTTTACACAGGTTAAATGACCTCCTCCAAGATGTATTAAGAGCGCCAAACAGAGAGGGTTTACTTTACGCGTGCATCTGCATAAGTATGAAGCCACACTGAATTGTCCCTCTTTTTCCAGTCCATCATAATGACAGACAGCCTCCAAGTCTTTATGTTTTTCATCAAAAATATCAGTCAGTGATGGAAAATATTCCGTTTATGCGAACCCTGTTTCTCGTCACAATGACCACAGCCCTCCATGCGTAACACTGTGCCTAAATGATTACATTTGCATCTCCTCCTCCCAGTATTTTGCGCGTTCTGATCATCTGCATGTATTCTGCTTATTCATGAGGGCAAACAAGCTAAAAGGACTGCGCGTGCTATTTTGCTCATTTGACAGACGCAATCCTCGGTACACCCTGTTAGTAGATCAGCTTTGCGCGCACGTGCTATCAAGTTTGCACGTGTTTTTCTACACGCAAACCTTCAGTAGATCAGGCCCATGTGTATGTTAAGTTTATGAAAGACGCAGTTTTGAAGCAGTGTTAATTTTGACAGCACTTTTTAATTTAGTTTTAGTTATAGTCTTTTGCCTAAAATATCTTTTAGTTTTAGTCATAATTTGTCATCTAAATTGTTTTATTTTTAGTCTAGTTTTAGTTGATGAAATTTCACAACATTTTAATCGATGAAATCTACTGTAAATTTAGTCGACTAAAATATGAAGTGTAAAGTGTAAGGCATTTTTATGTTTCTTTGAATTTCTGAAGTCATGTTTTACACTTGGATAAAATGAAACCTCTAATAACCCTTCATTGGATGCGAGTAAAGTTTGAATGTACAAATGAACAGAAACAAATTGAACTTTTGTGTGAAATGCAGTCACCTTTATTTAGGCTACCTGGCAGAGCATCTCAGTTACAATACCAGAACTGACAACAAACAGTGAACCTGCTCTACATGAATATATCAATTCATAAAGAGAGTAGCTCTGATTGGATCACTCACCAACTTATCCCACCACCACCACCAAGCTAAGGCAGTTGTGATTGGATGTCCTTTTTTACTCATCCAACCTTTCCACACAACCAAAGTAGCTGTGATTGGATATATTCCTAACTTGTCCCTACTTTCTACATGACCAAATGAGGTCTGATTGGATTAAGTCTCTGTCAAACAGTTTAGTCTTTTTATTTGTTAATGTAAATGTCAGTTCATTTAGTTTAAGTTTTTGTCCATGTGCACTTGTTTTTAGTAGTTACTGTCTAGTTTTCATCAGGGGAAAAAAAAGGTTGTTGACGAAAATTATGACGTAAATAACAAGTCAACAGTCAAATGAACGCTGTTTTAAAAATGGCCCAAGATTGCAACTTGCAGAAACCTTTGCGTACGCTCCAGAGTCTGTATCATGTTTGCTGTCTTGTGATTTTTTTTCCCATACAAACAAGACTGAGGACTCTGAAGCTTGGGGTCGTGTCGTCATTTTTACAGACCACAGGACAGGAATGATCACTCTGCACAGGAGGGACATCTGTTTCTAAATCAGAGCATTAATCCACCTCTCAGTCATGCAGCTTCACTCCTCTGTTCCTGTCTCTCTTGTTTTTTATACGAGGGGCTGTAAACAGACAGATCGCCTCGGGCTTTACAGCTCCCCTCCCTCTCCCTCATTTAGTGACTTCCTCTCAGCGTAGCCGTAAAAAAAAGCTTTATTCCTCATTATTCCTCCGGTCTGCTGCAGCTCCAGACTGCAGGATCAAGTTGAGGTCAGCCTGGTTGTTGTTTGAATGTGAAGTGGAGTGAGTTTGTGCCCTCTGTGCTGCTGCTGCAGACCTCTTCATGTAGATGTTACACAGATATCGGCTGATTAAGGAGATGGCCTGCTGAGCCTCTTTGATGTGGGTTTCAAAGGTTGAGAAGTAAAGAACATTTACACCGTGAAACAATGGGAGTGCCTCTGCTGGGACTTTGCTTAATGAAGCCATAAACTGAGACGTCAAATAGAGTTTATGTCAGTCAGGTCAGTGCACTGTAGTGAGGAATCGAGGCTGTGAAAGCCAACTCAGGAAAGTCAATCTATAGTTTTTTCTGCAGCTTTCTACACTTTTAAAGGTGAAAAACAAAATCAAAACAAAACATCCCAACAAAGTGACTTTAATAGGTGGAATTCATCTCAAGTGCATGTTAAGAAATAACATTTAAATGATAGCTAATCAATATAAAATGAACATAGATTGAAAAGTAGGGATGCATGATATTGGATTTTTACCAATATCTGATATGGGAAGATTTCCAAATGCATGCTGATACTGATATTTTTTGTCAAGAGCAGAGTCTTAACATTATGAAAATTAACTTTTTGCTTTTAATGTGGGAGTCCATTTGTGTGATACATAAATGTAAAATAAGGAAAACAACATTTAACTCTTGAAAAATGAATATCTTGCTTTTTAAATGTGCCGTGAAGTGATGATAAGGTGAAGCCATATGGTACATTTGTGTATTTTGCAGATGTAACTGCTGACATGTAGGATATGGCAGATGTGTGTGGATTATATTTGCTATTAATATCTGCAAAAATTTCAGTAACTGCTGATACCGATGTCCTACCAGTAGTATAGTGTATTTCTAATTAAAAGCATCTAAAAGGAAAAAAGGACTTAGAAATATCTGAACTCGAGGTTTCATAAAATTTTAGTTTTAAATAAACATCAACAGTTGAGTTTTAATAATCACAATCATTGCTATTTATAGCTCTTATTTATTATTTCGGCCTTTATGCATGAAAAAATGTCACTGTGAAGCAGTTTGATTTTTAATTTGGGAGTTAAATAAATGTGAAAAAGTCCTTCAAAGTCTTGCAATCAGATTTTTTTTAATTGAAATCATTGCTGAGCAGCTTTACGATATAGTCTGAAACTAAGACTTAGAGCAGATGAGAGCATCTTGTTAATTTTAAATATCTAGGGTTGGGACCAGATAACAAATCTGCCATGAAGTGTTTTGGTCTGATTTACCACTACAACACCATGAGCAAAATGCAATACAGCAAAATGGAAAACATTTCTTAAATACTCTTTGAAAATTGGTTTTATTTTTTTGTTTAAATGAAGTAGCATTAATTATATATTTAATGAAAAAAAGAGTAGGTCAAATTAACTTAAATAATCATCAACAGCAAAGATTTTTATTACTGCTGCCTTGGCCAGGTTATTTTTTAGTGTGTTTATTCTCAGTTGGACTTATTGTACAGAATGTTAAATAAATAGAAAAAAACAGTAGATACTATTTTGTTGCACTGACAAAATTTTATTTTTTTTTTTTAGCTTAAATATAAATATGAATTCTGTTAAAACATAGATATTTGTTTTGTTGATTAAAGCTAGTTCTGATTGTCTTACTCGAAGGACTTCCCTCAAATGTTTGGCGCAGATTAATAACCTTCCCAAACGCTTTCGAAGGTCATGTGAAATATATTTACTGATATATGGACCAGGCGATGGCTTCCTCCAACAGACCAATAACTGGTGACTCTAAATTACCCATAGGTGTGAGAATGTTTTTGATCAGTTGTCCATCTCTTATTGTCAGCCCTGTGGTTTGCTGGTGACCTGTCTAGAATATGCCATGCATATCACCCAATTCAAACTGGGATTGACTCCCCCCATGACCCTTAAAAGGATGAGCAGAGTAGATGATGGGTAGGTGGAGGACAGTACCTGCCCAACAATGTCTTTATCTGTACAGCCTTATTTTTACCTTGGTACATTTAGAAAAAGGTTAAAATCAAACCTGCCCTTAAGGACAAAAGGCCTGAAACTGTGTAGAAATGGATAAAGTTTATATTTTCTCTTAAAAATTCTTCCCCCCGTTGTGCAGAAATTAGCACATATCAAGACAAACAGGGTAAAAGGTGAAGTTTTCAACACACAACGTGGACTTTACTCACCTGTCACCAAAGTGTGCCACATCACACCCCCACGTTGAGCTGCTGATTTGTTTATGACGCTGATCATCGCGTGGTTCCACCCAGCTCCCTTTTCAGCAGGTCACAGCAGGGTCATCACCTCACAGAAGAACGCTAAAGACAAAAGTCTGAAGTCCTGGCGGTCGTCACTGTCGGTAAAAAGATGACACCGCTGCTCTGCCGACACCTTCCTCCACCTCCGTGAGTCATCAGCACAGAGCGCAGCTACTCAACTCTTTCAAGTGCTTTCCATGCCTCCACATTTAGACACATTCAAGGGTTCTCTGCTGCTTTTCTAACACTTTAATCAGTCTGAGTTTGAATAATAACAGTGTTCTTACATAATTTGATTGAATCACATGCAAAATGGTCACTGGCCTCTGTCAACATGCAACTCCAGTTAGCAGCAAGAAACAATCAAAGCTGTTAAATAATGAAGCTCAAAAAGCTGCAGTTCCTAAGATGTCCACTTTAGGCTGGCTTCCAAAGTTAAAGGGTCCCCATTAGGTCTCATATTCAACTGCAGTTATACAACAGAAATTAAAAATGTTTACAGAGTGGCACAAAAAGGAACATTTTAGCCCACAATGAATGACAAGAGGTTTATTTTTATATATCTTACTTCTTTTTAATTAAACTGAAAAGGGTAGCATGGTGGTGCAGCAGGTAATGCACATGCCTCACCGCAAGAAGGTTCCTGGTTCAATCCTCATGTCGGGCAGGGCCTTTCTGTGTGGAGTTTGCATGTTCTCTCCATGCATTCGACCAGACATGCTCTTGAAGGTAATTGGTGACACCAAATTTTTCTTAGGCTTGAGCGTGAGCATAAATGGTTGTCTGTCTCTCTATGAGGGCTTTCACGCTATCATGGCTCCATGCCGGTTCCTGAACCTAGTTTTGAACTGGCCAGCATGTTCAGACTGGAAAAATAATTGGTTCAGAACCTGAAAAGTTGGGTCACGGCTGGAACCAAAAGAAGTTGGTTCCAACTTGCAAAGCAAGACATCATTGGTGGGTGTGTTGTATTCTGTGTTAGTAACATGAGCAGGAAGTCAAGAAGTAGAGGAAGTCGAGGACGTAGAGGAACACACAGACACTTTTTACATACCAGATGCCTTCTACCTATATCTTCTATGTCTCTTCATCATAAACAGACTTGCGCACTTGATTGCTTGATGAAAACAAGAACCTTAAGTAAAGCTACAAACGCTTCCAGAATATTGATGCGATCCACCTCGTGTGTTGTTTATTTCTGCCTGAGTAACCCCGAATAACACCCTCCCACTTTTGTTCCGCTTAAACTGGTATGAACGCAGGCTGGTTCACTAGAAAGCACCAAGGTTCTGAGAATCCAGAATTGCTGGTTCCAGAACCAGAACCATGCTGGTGTGAAAGACCTCTATTATCCCTTCCAGACTGGCCGAAAAAAACCTGTTTAAACCTGGTAACAATCGGCTCCTGTCAGCAATTTGAAAGGGTCTAATTGGCATTTCGACCCAGGTCGACTGACCCTGCAAGCGACACAGGTTTTTATTGGCTCACCTCCGTTCAGCTTCAGAGGGATCATCACACCCCGGTCAACCCACTAATTTATGGATGACATCAGGGTAACGTGCCCACGGCATAATATCGCGCCCGTCCCCTCCGTCTGTAACTTACGTGACTCTTTGCCATCTCAGCAACAAATTCCATCCGCATTTGTTTCATCAGCGCTCAAATGTTGTTTGTACATTTTTAAAGAAGGACCAAAGTACAAAGTACAGAAAACAGCTGATCACTGCGTCCACGGCTTTCATGCTCCTTTCCATTGTTTACATGGTCGTGTTTTGTCGCCCTGATGATGTCATCAACGTCAGCTTGATGCGCCAGAGGAAAAAAAACAGCCACGCAGCTCGTCTGCTGCTGATTAGACCCGGGTCTGCTGGCAGTGGGAAAGGAGTCACTTGCCGATTGTTAATGGGTTAACCCGTGCTGAAAAAAAAGTGTTGACCGCTAATTTTAGTGTGAAAGCGGTATATGTGGCCCTGAGATCAGCTGGCGAAAGGTCCCACCTCTCAAATGTCATTTGGGATAGACTCTAGCCCCCTACCACCCTGAAAGGGATAAGCAGTATAGGGAAAGGATGTTTTTTGGTTTTAATGGTTTTTAAAGTGTGAAGTTGTCTTTTTAGCTTGAACTTGAACCTGACTTTTTTAACAGTTTCCAGGAAAAAGACAGACATGTTATTCTCTCGGTAAGGTGTCAGCAACTTTCCTGAAAACACTTGTTGACACATCGCCGAATTGGTGTTTGGCCTCGTGTTGAAAGTGTTCAGATTAAAATATGAAAAGAACAAAATGAGGCAGAAAGAGACCCTCTCACATGCATCAAAAAAGGTATTTGGTGCCAGGGAGCCATCTAGACACTGGCTGAGGTCCAGAGACTTTCAGTGAGTGTGACTATGTCTGTCATACATTTTGTGAGTATCTGAAAGTAATGGACAGCCTCCATTATTCAGATGTGAGGTTTTGTTTTACTTTGTTTCTAAGTGTGGGCTGTCTGCAGCCATGTTGGAGTGGATGAAGCTGCTGCACAGATCCACTTCACTTTCACCTCAGCGTAGGTGGGCGTCCTTCTCACTTCTGCAAAAGTAAATATTCCTGCGAAGAGAAAAATGGATGTGCATTTTTTGTTGAGAGGAAGAGGAGGTGTGATGGAGCATGGATCCTGTGTGTTAACATCTGTGTGTGGGAGAGAAGGGGAGAGTCAGAGAGTAACGCTTACAGGGTGAACACCACAGCTACATGCCGACATTAGCATAAACTTGAATCCAACCTTTTATATCATACAACGTTCGTAGGAGGATTGAAGTTTTGGATGTTGTTGGTTTAGCATGGAAGTGAAGTAGGGGCAGAGTTGAATCCACTCATCATCAGCACTCGTCTCCACTAAAGCTGTGAACCTCAGATCAGTGAAATACAAAGGCTGAACATCTCAGCAGCTTCTCCAACTTATACTGTACCCCTGTGCTCCAGGAACATCTCATTCTGCTACAATCCACAACCTGGTCCTTTAACCCAGAATCATAACCCTGAATCAGAGGGAGACATGGGCTTGTTTCTTACCCAAAACAATCAGACATTCATGAGGACTCACTCTGTTTTCATCAGCATTGAACAATGAAGTGAATGAACAGTGTTGCTGAAAGCCATCAGTTTGCATGGTAACTAATTAAACTGCTACACCCTCCAAGTACGATGGAAAATGATTTTGATCCAAAAAACATAAATCTATCAGCCCTACGCGATGGTAGGAAGGCATCAGTCACTAAAATAACCATTCAGTAGACCATTTCTAAAAGCACAACACATTCAATCCTGAAGCAGATACAGCAGCAGGAGACCACACCAGGTGACACTCCTGTCAGCTAAGGACAGGAAACTGAGGCAAAATTGGCCAGTTGAAGATTGGAAAATAATTGCCTGGTCTGATGAATCTGGATTTCTGCTGCAGCGCTCAGATGGTAGAGTCAGAATTTGGTGTGAACATCATGAAAGCATGGATTCATCCTGCCTTGTACCAACAGTTCTGGCTGGTGGTGGTATGGGGGATATTTTCTTGGCACACTTTGGGCTCCTTGGTACCTACCTGAGTGTTGTTGCTGACCATGTCCGTCCCTTTATGCCCACAGTGTTACCATCTTCTAATGGCCATCAGCAGGATGTCACAAAGCTCAAATCATCTCCAACTGGTTTCTTCAACATAGCAATTAGTTCACTGTTCTTCAGTGGCCGCCACAGTCACTGGATCTCAATCCAGTAGAGCACATTTGGTATGTGGTTAAATGGATTAATTACAGCAGCTCTGAAGGGCAAAAGGGGTCACAAGAGGCCTGTGATGCTAAAGTTAAAGAGAAGGCATTTTAATTTGCCATAATGTCACTGAGCCTGTTTAAAATGTTGATCTGCAGTATGTTTGGCATCAGTTATTGGGTTATTTATAATCCAGACAACCAGTGGACAGTAAAGTGCTATTATGTTAAATGCAAAAGGCAAGAGCAACATGTTTCTGTTGTGTTGCACTGCAAAAGAATTGTACATCAAGTACAACCTGCCCAGCTTTGTTTTAATACACTTTTACTCCATTAATCTTCCTCCTCCATGTGTTACACAATGGGGAGGCTCTGACCTGTGGCTAATCTGTGTAAGAATGCAGACAGATGTATTAACAGCAGGAGAAAATGTACTCTCTGCCATAGTATACAAACATGAACAGGGGCTCTGCTGAGTTCACACAGTTGCTGCAGCATCAGGAGCTGAACCCAGTTAGTGACATTTAAGTGTTCCAGATTAAAGGACTGGGTCGGACAAAATGTCAGTGATCCGGCTATGGGTTGAACATTTAGTCCAGACAAACAGAAGCAAGAATTCTGCAGTAAATTCATCCTGCATTATGGTGGCACAGTAATACAATTCAGTGTTCTGAGGTCAGTACAACCGCAGTATGGACATTATTACTAATATAAAAGAGGGGTGAAGTCCCAGTCAACACCAGATTTGCAGGTCAGTTAAACACATTCTGCGTGTTTTTCTGCTCCATTAAGAGCTTCTGTGGCTGCAGTTACAAGTTTCTGCCATGCTACCATACTGGCATTTTTGTAGATCTATGTTAAGGCTTCTATGCCTTTGATAGAGACAAGACAGAGAATTTTATGGTCCCTTTAGTGTTTTACATGTCTAGAGTACTTCTGTGTAAAAACAGTCAACAGCATCTGGACCTCTCCCTCTTCCCTTGTTTACAGCAGCAGTAACTGCCTGATACTGCTTGTTCTCCAAGCCCCCTGAATTAACTGACCAGCGTGATCGTACCAGTGTTTGTCAGCACTTCAAGGTCATTGGTTAGGGTGGGAAGTCCAGTGCAAAGCAGAGACAGAGGATAAATCTGCTTGGTTAACCAGTTTATCCTATGCTGACTGGTTAGTTCAGCGATGCTAGGCAGCCTATTTCCCACAACCCTGCATTGATTCTGCAGTCTATGGTCTGCACTTGCCTTTCCACTCAAAGCCTGACAAAACAATGAAAGGATGTCACACTGGTAGCTTTGGGGGGGCAAGAGAACAAACTGTTTTAGACAGCTACTGGTGCCTGTCTTGGGCGTAGAAGTGTCCTGTCATGCTGAGGAGACATATAAATCACAGTAAGGGACATGAAAAACTCTAAAAAGCATAATACGGGCTCTTCAACTCCAAATTGCTCCCACTGCTCTGTCATTGGTGTGTAACTCAGTATGAAAGAGTGTGGACATGTTAGCTTTGACTAATGGGTAACTCACATAGAAATGTAAACCATCAGGAAGTAGATGGTAGAGTAAAAACTTGTGAATGGGTTAGTGTGACCTGTGATGTAAGACCTCTTTAAGTAGTCAGAGAGACTAGAAAATTGACACACAAGCCATTTAACATTTAATATCCTTTTATCAAATGGAAAATGGATAAGTTCTAAAAAAAATTCCCTCCCTGCTGAGTGCATGGGTAGAAAGACATCAGTTATTCCAACCAAAACTTAATTTTTGTCATTTCTATTTCTAGTTTATTCCGGTGTAAAAATAGCTGTTTTTCAAATTAGATTTCCTCTTCCGTCTAAAATCATCTGCTCACTATTGGAAATTCTGATGCAGTTTGGTCTTTTGGTCACTGTTTGTTCCAGTCTGATTCGTTACGTTCTGATCATGTAACTTTTTCCAGAGCAAAACAAAATAAGTCAGCCTTGACTTTCAACCTCTTATAACTAATAACATACTTATTTAACCTTGTTGGTCATGCCAACTGCTGTTTAACAGAAACAGTAACAGTATTCTGTATTGAATAGTCCTGCCACATCCTTCAGCTGCTGTTACACCCAGATAGATTTAAATTTGAGCACCTCTTTAACAAAAGCTTTAGAACAAAATCTCACTTAAATAATGATCTGATTTCTGGTTTGTTTTAGTCTCTGCTGAACTAAAGTATCTTGAGGTCTTGGTTTTTGTGCCTTTGCGGATCAGCAGCTGAGACCAGAGGCATGATGGTTTTGGGGTTTTCCAACCATGGGCCTTGCCTGTTCTTGTGAACGTGGTTTCTCAAGATCAACCTGAAGCATTTTTCTAAATTTCACACTAATGCCCACTTTGGTTGTAAGATAAGATGAGAAAATCCTTTATCATCTCCAGAGGGGAAATTCAATAGTACAGGGGTAAGTACATGGGTAAAGTAGCATGTATTAAAAGGTCAATAGAATAACATCAATAAACAGTACAAATAGCAAACAAACAAAGTTGAATAAGTAGAAGTATTTACAATTACTAAAATGAAAATTAACAGAGTAAGTGTCATTCAGGACAACTGAGGCATTCTGTGCAGCACATGGAAGGTAAAGTGACAGTGTGGCAGCTATCAGCAGTTATATTGACAGTACATTTAACAGTGCAAATTATTTTATCTTGAAGTATTGTGCAGTAGTAGACCAGGATAAGAGATATGTTGAATAAGGTGCAGTATATTTAAACAACATTATTAAAAATATGGATAAAAAAAACTGGTTAAAGTTCAGATAAACTTGAAAGCAAACAATTACGGAGTTCATAGTTTAAGGTGAAAGTCTCGATCACTGGGCCTCATGTTTACTCCGTCCTTCTTTGATTTAATCACACAATCACGAATCCTTTCTTCTTGACCCACCTCTGCTTACACTGTCCTGCACTTGTTGGCCTCAGAGAGGCTTTAAATCACCAGTCAGCTTTAGTTTCTTATAAGTATTTCTTCACGAATAAGATAACTTTTTATGCATAAATTTAAGAAAGAAAGAGTAAATTAATGACCTCTTCTTCATCATATTTCTGCCAGCAGACATGAGCCAATTAGAGTTGTTACACATAACCCTGCCCTCGACTAGACCATTCAGCTCCACTCACCCTTAAAGGATCAGCCCCCAGCTCTATCTGCTTATCTCCATATCTGATTCTTTTCTTTAACTCAATGGTTGACCCCTTGACCCCACGCCGACGCCCCACCAGGGCAGACTGAATGATCCACAGGAAGGACACCACCTCAACCCGCAGGAAGCCCCTGACCTTAGACCCCAACACCTCCCTTTGGTTTGTTTTTCTCACTTTCCAAACCATTTGACCCATTGGCTCTCATCAGGGCTCTTGTGGAAGCTCCGCCTAAGATGCTCTCCACACTCTGTGGCCTCATTTACAGCATTCATGAACATCCATCATGACAGAAAGTCTACCACACCTCAGTGCAGTCACTGATGCATACACTCCAGCGATGACCTGCATTCATAATTCACCTTCTTCTCTTTGCAAGTAACAGTCCATACTCTGTTTTTGTGGCTCTCAGGCTCACTGTGGTTTATACATGTTGGGACAGCTTCCCTGGTCACTTGTAATCATTAAAGTGGAAACATATAAGAATTCAGAGCTGTGACTCTCTAGTGGTCTCTGAAGATGTCTGAGTGCCCAGATCATGCATAAACTAGTGTGTCCTTTAAATGACAGTGAGCCACAGCTGTTTCAATCAGACAATACAGAATGTTTTCACTTTTATTTTATGTTTATACTGTTCTTGTTTCTTTTGTCCTAAAAGTCAACTTAATGATATTTCCACCAGACTTGCAGTGCAGCTA
The DNA here is from genome assembly GCA_037902135.1 of Cetoscarus ocellatus. Taxonomy (NCBI): domain Eukaryota; kingdom Metazoa; phylum Chordata; class Actinopteri; order Labriformes; family Labridae; genus Cetoscarus; species Cetoscarus ocellatus. Next base: position 224,597 of record JBAMNC010000276.1, read on the forward strand.
GATCTGCCAGAGTCATTGTCACTGTAAGGCAGTCCACATGGAGAAGAATTGAGGCATATAGGCATTTCGTCCACATGGATACAATGTTTTTGGTGCCCGAAAACTGACATTTTTGAAAACGGGTCCCAGAGTGGATACATCTGAAAATGCCAGCCTTGCGATTCAGTGTGTACAGTGAATATGAATAGTTTTCAAAACAAAGATGTCACAGTCCCATCTCCCGCTTAAACCACATGTGCGAACCCCGACAACAACAGGAACAATGGTGGAATACAGTGTCGTGTTTGTGCTGCAGGAGCTACTGAGCTTGTTATGGCTTTTACATCAAAACCTTCCGCTCCTCTACGACCACCAACACGAGGATACAGAGAACAGTAGATGCCAGGGTTTGTTCATATTTCTCATGACATATACGCATGCTCCATGTCGTCTTCTCTTATTTTGGTGTATGTCTGCAGCAGTGTTACAGGCCTAACACATAAACTTCAGCCTTTTCAGTATTTTTGTGTGGATGGACACATTTCTTGCTGTCTTTACAGAGATCGTTTTCAATGCCAAAACAACTCTATGTAGACAGGGCATGTGTTCAGGCAGATCCATCTTGCAAGGCTCCAAACTTCAACGATTGAGCTTGGTGTGACAAGATTGCCCAATCAACATCCTTTAAGGAGAAAAAGGTCCTGTGTACACGACAACTAAAACCACCGAAAACAGAGAGTTTTCATTGCGTTTGCCCCTCCTGTTTACACGAGAACGGTGCCCGGAGTGCCTGAATCCGCAAACTTTTGAAACCATGGTCCAGAGTGAAAAGTTTTGAAAACATCTTGGTATCCGTCTCTGCGTAAACAGGACTCAGCATTTTCAGGGAAAACAATGATGTGCGGTGCATGCGCAATGCTCTTTCAGATGAAGGTTGTGCTCGCATCCCCAGAACAACAACAACAACAAAAACAGCTTCAGCCGTCTACTGAGCAACATGTGTGCTGCTTACTGTGCTCGGCTTGTTATCCAGAGAAAAACATCCAGACAGATTTGTTCTCCAGACAAGAAACTCCTGCGTCTTCATGTGTCCACTCGCCATTGTTGTTTGTGAAAAGTTTGTCTTCAAAGGGAAGTGTACACGTGTTGTAACACCGCTATTTCACTACAAACCTACATCACCAACTACTGGCCTGTCATGCAGCTGCAGCGTTTCCAATCGCTCTCGCGGATCCGTGTGAACGCACATTGTTTCACATCATTTCCGTTTGAATGAGGAGCGCTTTTGAAAACGCGAAGGAAAAACCTTTCCGTTTCTGGTGACAACATTGTTGTGTAAACAGGGCCTTAGAGTGGTGACAGGCGGCTGCAACCCTGTTAACAATGGCTGCTTGTAGAGATTAGCATGTACGCTGCCTGCTCCAGTAGCAGTTTGAACAGAACTGGACCACATCTATAACTTAAGTTAAAAGCAAAGAACAACTCTGAAAAGGTGTTTAGATAAAAAATGTGTTTTCGCTCCACTTTCAACATGCTTCTGCGAGAGTTTTCACATTTCATACTTTACTCTGCGGCAGTAGCACCCAACTATGGCATCTTTTTGGACTGAATGATTGTAACTGACAAAACATTTGTCCAATCACCTTAGGTGTCTGTTTTTTGAAAGGTTTTGTCCTTCCTTAACACTTTCCATGAGCAGTTGTTCTTCATTTGATGATGTATTAACGATTTGAGGTTATACATTTTAAAAGACAAAGCAAATATGGTTGATGTGACTACATGCTCTTCATCAGGAGGCCAAAGACCCACCTCAGCTTCCATCCCTTCATTTGTTATCAGGGTGACTTAAAGTTTGTTTTGGACAGCATTTCAACATGATGACCCTTGGATTGGACTCCATAGCTTCTATGTTGACCAGATGGTTGACATCAGTAAGACTCAAAGTCTTAAACTAGTCTACACTGCCAAATGAGTCTGACTTAAGGTATTCACACTACCTCCATTTGCAGTTTGAGCAATCAGATATCAGATTTCCTTGAATTTCCTCAGGATCAGTAAAGTATCTATCTATCTATCTATCTATCTATCTATCTATCTATCTATCTATCTATCTAACTATCTATCTATCTAACTGTCTATCTGTCTGTCTGTCTGCCTGTTTTTCTTGAGTTCATGTTGAGGTGCGTCCACACCAAGCATGAAGAACCACCACTCATTATTCAAATATTCAGTCTGAACGTTAATGCAGAATGTAAACAGGGCCTCAGATAAGGTCCCTCCCTCTGAATCAGGATCTCCCTCATTGTGGTTGAACTTTCTCTCACAGTTGTAAATGCAAAAATAACGGCAGCGAGTAAAAGGAGCCTCACCGGGGAGCAGGGAGGGGAGGATGGATGGAGAAGGAGGAAGGAATGGGAAAAACAGGGATTACTGCCCCGCATTGTCCCGCCACTAATCCCCTCTATACCTCACACAAAAACATTTGACACCTTTCAGTGGCTCAGCCCGACATTTCCAGGCACTCCCACACACTCGGGGTTACACAAACACACACAACACGGAGACGCACTCACACACATGCACATGCTTGCAGATCCTCAGTGTTTGGTTCACACTGTTTGGCAGACAGTGTGAAATCTGCTCTTTATTGGAGGGGTTTTTTTTTATTCGTCTTTTACTCCCCCGCTTCTCCTTCCTCCTGGCTTTCATCCTTTCTGAGAGGCTCCGCCCTCCTTCAGGGGCCCCAGAAGGCCTTTGTGAGGATCGATGGCCTGTGGCTAGCCTGGAAGTAGGGTTATACAGAGTGCACCATACTCACTGATGAAGGGTTTTTAGGGGTTACATGAAGGGAATGTTCTGGTCTTCATGTAAAGTGGATTCTAAATTAACTCAAAGACTGAAGTCAACATTAATTTAGAAACTAGACTTCATGGAAGACCTGAATCATTTTTCTTCAATGTGCAGGTCATGTAAGTCTTTTAAAGTACATTTTAAAGAATTTATCTTCTCTGGAACTCACCAGCCACAGCATCAGGTACACCCATTCAGCTCCACAGTAATGCAAATAACTAATCAGCCAATCACACTGCAGCAACTCAGTACATTCATGCTTGTAGACGTGACCAAAATGACCTGCTCATGTTGAAACCAGCCTTTAGAATAGAGGAGAAAGGTAACTTAAGTGACTTTGAACATAGTATGGCTTCAGAGAATGGTCTGAATCAGAAAAAAATATCCAGTGAGCGGTAGTGTGTGAAAATGCCTTGTTGATGGTTGAATGGTTATAATGGAGGGTCCAGGAATGAGTTCAAAAACACAGAAGTGAAAGTTAGCGTTTTAGCACTTCCGATTCCCACATCTGAAAGACAGTCTATGGGATGCCATTTTTGAATAAATATCTGAAATGAGGTTTGTAAAGAAAACCAGCAAAAAAACATTTAAATGTTTCATTTTGCAGCACAAAATGCTTCTGATATTGCCCTGCTTTCGAGATTTACAGCATTATTGTGTTTTTAAAAGGATGGTTGCCAATGAACTGCTTTTGAGGACTACAAAAATGGCTGGTAACATTTCAGATTGTTTTTTAATAAACAATAATACAATACATCATAGCCACAGCCATGGGCATCAACTTATTCAGGTTGTTCTATTAGATTACATTTTTATTTCACAATAGATTACAACATGACTTTATTGAGGGAAGTGTGGTTGCTGCTTCTAAGAATGAACCACCATGTTGTAGTTCCATAACAGCTCCATTGTAGCTCTCTTAGATGGTAGGGTCAGACTTTGACGTAAACAACATGAAAGCAAAGTTCCATGGTGTCTTGTATCAACGGCTCAGGCTGCTGGTGGTGTAACGGTGTGGGGGATATTTCTTGGCATATTTTTGGCCCTTTTGCATACCATAAACCCCACAGCCTACATGAGTATTGTTGTTGACCATGTCCATCTATTTAGGACTATAGAGTCTTCCAGTGGCCTCTACAGTTACCAGATCTCAATCCAGTGGAGCACCTTTGGGATGTGATGGAATGGGAGAGTTGTGTCATAAGTCCTGCAGCAACAGTGTGATGCTGTTATGCCAGTATGGACTAAAATCTGAGTAATGTTTTTAGCACCTGTTCAATCTATGCCACAAAGAATTAAGGCAGCTCTGAAGGCAAAGGGGGTCCAACCTGGTGCTAGCATGGTGTATCTAATGAGGTGGCTGATTAGTTTTGGTGAGTTTGTTCAGATAACAGATGCCTGTATTTGTTTAAAGCATTTTTGCAGCAGCAGCAGCAGAGCATTAGTCTTGCGTCCATACTCCAGCTCCATCACTCCTTGCTGATTTATTTTACAGAGATAGTATCTTACAGCTCCTGTTTCAGTCTATTTAAATGGATGTCAAATATTTTTACCAGGGCACCCTAAGGTTCCTGCCGATCCTCACACTCTGTAATTAACGTTATCCTGCTCCTCTCACCTCTTCCTCTCAGGGTGGGGTCCACTTTGCAGGTGAGGTGTGAACTCAGTGACCTCTTGACTCAACAGCTCTTCCCTCCCACTCATTTGGAAAGAATTCATTCACAGGTCCTTATTTCCTTTTCATTGCCCCTCTCTTTCCAGCAGTCCCGCCCCCTGGATGCCCCCTCCTGGGGCAGTTAAAGTGCAGCTGTCGCTCTCTGCTCTCCATTATCTGACCTCTGGGGGCTGAGCAGGGTGAATACAGAGCAGGACAGAAGCGGAAAAGAAAGAGGAAAGTAGAGTAGGAGATGATATTTTAACATTTCTGGGAAGCCGTGGGTGCAGTCGGGGATTACTTGAACAGGTGTTAGCCTGGTCTCTTTCTTTCCTGTGCTCCCACATTTCCTCTAAAACAGTAATAATTATTCCAGAAATAAGTCCGAATCATGAGCCAAGAGGAGAGAACAAAGCAAAGTCTGATTGTGAAGCTGCATTATCACTGCCTTTATTTCCAAATAAAGTCTTTCCGGATCTTGGCATAGGCTATGTTCTACACAGACTCTTTTTGTGTTTGTAAATGGTAGAATGTTTTTTAGTGGGCGACAAGACAAAACAGTCCTTCAGACATGTTGGCCATTGCAGACTAGAAAGTAGCTTTTGGCTTGTTTTTTTTTTACCATCTTGTTGAATAATATGGTTCTCTCTGTACATGTAAGGTCACCAGAAAATATAACCTTGATATTTGGAAGCAGACAAGCTGAATTTTATGTCTGAGCCAGTCATATAACTGATTATTCTGGCACAAAACATCAGAACAAGACAACATTTCTAGGCTCCTGTGCTGCCTGCGATGGTGATTCATGTTTGCCTCCAGTTTTGCTTATTTTGCCATCTCTTTATGTTGTGATGTCACTCTTGATGTAGGCTATAAATGTGTGTTTTTGTCTTTCTATCCAACAACATCTACTAACCAAAGAGTCAAATCATAAGCCCCATTCATGTTGCTGTTTCAAGCCTTTAGGTTTACACCCATGTGCCCTTAAACTTCATCACACGTAAACACCTACCAAAAAAGTAGGGCTAGAATTACTGATGGGGCAGCAGTGTTATTAGGAATGATGAATGGCGAAGTGTCGATCCAGCATGTGGTCCCAAACCTTTAGACAGTCGAGGCACACAAGAGTGCTCAACTTCCTGATGTGGAAAGATTCAATTCAGAGGTAAGGGCTAATAAACTACCCATCAATAATCAATAGAAACATCATATCTACTTGGACAAATGGGCAATGGATGGAACAACCACAGTCAGCATTAGGAACAAGCCCATGGTTATGATTAATTTCACTTGGTGCAGCATGTATGTTGGTTTGCCAATCCCTCCCCTCGCCCCCTACATTAGCCCTTGAAAGCCTAAGAAAGGTTGGGGATCACTGAGTTAAACTTTGTTGAAACACAACCGCACACAACACAACCTCCTCTGAGTAACCCATCAGATGATCCTGTTCACCTGTGACAATGTTTAGCTTCCCATCAGCTCTCCCTTCTTTAAACACACACTCTTACACAAACACAAACACTGTCACACAAACACACACCCTCAGAGGGCCGTCACAGAGTTGACCACCACCTGCCCGGTCCTGACCCTTCCTCTCTTGTTTTACGATGTAGGGTGAGTGTTAAATTGCCTTGACCCCTCGTTCAACTCAGCCAAACTGATCCTGAGAAGTGAGATGGATAGGATGGCCGGCAGACTCACGGGTGAAACACATATCAGTTAACATGCTGGTTTCTTCCTGGTCAGGGTGAAATAGCTGCTTAGTGGAGCGAGGATCAGCCACATTAGCCTGCTGTCACCTCTTTTTGTTGTAGACCTAATTATAATACGGGAAAGAGAAGTTTTGTGTGATTTCACGCAAGGGTTTTCACGTCTCACTAAATGGAACAAAATACAAATCCTCACTTTGAACATGCAAACAGAGGCTTAAGAGAAAATGTAACTATCTGAACATGGACTTGCACTAAGACCAGCCTGTCATGCCCTTTGGTTTGAGCTTCAGCTGGTCATCTTGGTCATGTCTGCAAGCCAAAATGCATTGAGTTGCTGCTATGTAAATTTCATGTGTTGGTTCATCTTCTGCAGTTCTTCTATCATATTACAAAATATACCAACTTAGAGACATACTTAGAGACTGGCAGTCACTTGTGCACAGAACCAATCATAGGGCTTGTTGTATATGTCATTTCAATATGCGGTTGGTCCCCGGGCCACAGTTTGGCTCATTTTGCTGACATATAAGGAAATGTAAAGCTGTTGAGCTACTCAGGTCTAAGTCAGTGTAAGTTGGGCAATGACAATTTTTGTGGAGGATGTTGAAAAATGTATGCATGCTTAAAATGTTTGAAATTTGATCCAACATGCTTGTAAACGCCGGCAAGACTTGATCTCTGCTGACCTTCATTCTGTTGGCTCTAGCTGCTTTCTCCTCAGGAATGGACTTGTGATGTACGAATTGAGGTGTCAGCCATCTTTTGTCCTCTAGGCACTCTGTCGAAATACTGAGACCAGATGCAGCTGCACATGGTGAAATGGCATATACGTCTGCTCTATATGGCATTCACTGAGTGGTATCACAGTATCTTTGTACAATGTTCAGCAGTGCCAAGCTACACTAGGCCAACGTTCCCTTTACTTCAGCATGTTCTCCATGCCTTAAGTGGGGTACACACATAAAGATTATTGGGCTGTTTTTGTCCCAACTTTCCCCCTTCTCGACCAAGGACGGCAAACGCCAGCTTACCTTATGTCTTATAAGATTATCCTATAAGATTATCCCGTGGTCTGAGGTGTGTTAAGAGTGAATTTGTCCTGATAATCGGCTCTGAAGCAGGTCAGGGCCGACAATCGTAAATATTAAACTTGTTCAATATTTACGACCAAAAGTCTTTATATGTGTGGGGAAAGCTGATGACTCCCGAGTCATGACTCCATGAATTATGACTTGAATGTAGCCAATCAAGAAGTGAGCTGACGGAGGAACAAGGAAGCAGGAGTAAGTAAAAACAAGCAAGGCCAACCTGAAACATTAAGTTCAGTGGACCAGCTCACATGTTCACACTGTCTCCAGGATTTTTTCCACAGTCTCTTCTTTATTTCAGTTCAGGATTTTTTCATCAAAAATGGTCCCAAGACCACCATCATTCCCTCTTCTCGTATGCCCTCTTCCATGTCATGTTGTCTGGTTGTTACTTTGTTTCTTCTTCGTTTTTGTTAGATCATGTTTGATCAGATTTCTGTCTTAGAGGACTAGATTCTAGATCAGTGGTGGGACAGAATGGTTTTGTGTGTGGGTGTGCTATGTTGAGATTATCGGAGCACACCACACACAGTGCGATCAAACTGTTCAATGCCTGATTTTTTATCTTCATGTGTGGGGTCTCTAACAGGTAAAACATCTCTTCAGATTTAGAAAACCCTTTTGTGTGGACCCCACTTTACACCTACAGTGGCGAATATTAAAAGTCCATCTACAATTAGCAAGGAGACAGATGGGAAACATCATACTCCACCAGCACAATGTTTCTCTCCGCTTTAGATACGTTGACCTGCATTGAACATCCCAAGAGCTCATTGCTGAGGTCCAACTGTTCAAGCAAAATCTTTCCTTTGTTGTTCTTCAGTCCCATACAGCAATTTGTGAGTTTGATCCTGGTACTTTGGAGCCATTTTTCCAAACAGCCAGGTAGAAATCAATGTTGCAGCTCCTTCCCAAATCACCCCAAACAACACCAAGTGGTACAAATTTTAAAATACTTGTTTTTCAGTGTATGTTTAAAGGATGTACCTTCATTCTAGGCTGCATGCCTGCGTCTCTGTGATTTCAGCCACAGCTTGAGTGTGTGTTTGAGTGTTTGTCTGTAATTTAAGCAGTAATGTCAGTCATTAGAGTCAGTCTCAGAGAACAGCAAAGGAAGGAAGTAAATGTAACCACGGGCCTTGAAGGGCTTGAAAACTTGGTAATGTTTGATTTCATTGCCGGTTGGCTCACCTCCTGTGTTTGCAATTTTCCTCCTACGGTGTCACCAGATGATGTGCTTCATGGAGAAAACTGCAGACTAAATGTACCTGTAGGTGGAGGCGGGGGTTCAGAACAATTCAGCGGCTACAGACAGCCACATGGTGTCTGAGCTGCCGCCGTTTCCTGATTGTAACAGATGGCTCAGCCCACATACTTCCCTTTTACTGGATATTTATTATGTTGTCATAAGGCTGCTACGTGCCTGAGATGACATCTGATTCAGTGTCTTCAGTCAATGATTAACTTCATGTTTGTCTCAGATAAGGGTGCGAGGATGTGCTGATAGAGACCTGGATAGATGGACACATGGAGAGGAATACTTTAAGTGTTCTTAAGAGTAAACAACTGACGATATTTATGATTTAAAACATGAGGGATTAGATGTTACAAGGCCTGAAATGATAGCTTAGACAATGGTAGAAGTCACTTTATAGAGTCTCTTGTGTCATGATAAAATAACTGCAGGATCAGCAGCCTCCTTTTCTTCCCGTTCTGTCTGCAGTCCTGTATGATGTGAGCTATCTGTGTACCATCAATGGAAACTGAGCTATCCTGTGACACAGGGAAGCCAACATCCCATGCATTCATATCCTGCCCTGTATTCCCTCACATCGTTTTTGCTGTTTTTTGTGAACTAGAAGCTTCTTTTTGTCAGCATAATGTGGCAGCAGTTTGCTAAATCTGCTAAAATCCGCCTTCGCCCTAAGGTTTTACATGTCTGGATTCCGGTGGAAGAAGCTTGTCGTTGACACAAAGAGGATATAGGTTTCAGGATGTTTCCTCTTCTTACCTTCCACCTAAGTGTCAGTTTGACAGACGGAGGCCCACGGGCTCAGTGTCAGGGCTCTGTGGAAGACATCATAGTGGTTTCAAAGAAAACTGTAGGTCAGAGGTTGTTCTCTGCTGAACGTCAGGAGCCAGTGAGTCTGCCTGATGGACTTTCAGTACAGGAGTCTCTGTGGAGTTTTCTCCAGAACAAAATTTATTTGTACTTTTTTTTCTTGTAACAGGTAAATGTTTCAATGGAGGCACTTCATTTATGACATGGATCCATGACTTAAGATGACAGCATATTTCTTCAGCTAACAAGCAATCAGCTGAGCTATATTCAGATCTGTCCACAAGCTCTATTTTAATCTTTCAAGCTTTCTTTTTAGCATCTACTGAGCTAACAGTCTACCAGCTAATCAACTGAGCAACCTATCGAGCTAAATTTTGAGCTAGATCAATTTAATGATATTATGAAGATATCAATAAAGCCGTCCTTGAGTTTTCTATTAAGAAATCTATCAGCATAATTGTTAAGCAGCCCATAAAGCTATCTATTAAGCTCGCAGTATAGCTAGCAATCAAGGTGTTTATTGAGAAATCTATTAAGCTTTCAATTAAGCAAGCCCACTATCAGGGCTTTATTTGGAAGAAACCTTTAATAATTGTTTAAGTACAATATTAACTTTTGAGTTGTCAAGACATTCAGTGAGCAAGCTATTTGTCACCAGTCATTCTATTTTTAAGCTATCTATCACGCTACCAACTAAACTTTCTCCACAATGCTATCAACTACATAACCTCTCAGGCTTTTTATTGAACTATGTTTCCATTAAGTTATAAAGCTATCCAGCAAACTTTCTAGCTATCTATTAAGTCACTAGTCATAGTATAGAGCTAATACATTCATAGAGCAATCTATCTAGATATCTGTTGAGCTATCAATCAACCTAGTTTTTAACTATCAAGTTATCTATTGTGTCACAAAAAAATGTATTAAGCTATCAAAGTAGATATCATGCTATCAGTAAAGCTATCCATCAAGCTCCCTATTGAGCTCTCTGTCAAGCATGTCTTATGATGTTTTATGTAAAAGGTAAAAAATTAAAATAGGAATAAAAAATAGTTGTACACACCGCTTGATTGTACTGTAGCTGGCTGCATTAAGGCTTTATTGTCGTAGAACTGACCCTTTGGAAAAATGCAAAAATATTAGAGACTTAACAAAATAAGAAGTTTTATTTTCAATTAAAAAATGTTTAAAGGCATTCTCCTGAACTATTATCCATAAATGAATACAAAATGTTCTGATCATTCGAATCTTAAAGCTTAAAAAAAGCTGACCAGCTCTGAACTTGATGTTTTAAAAGCCCTCTGTGTTGATTAACTTCCACCCTGCTGACAATGAACCTTCAACAATCTCCAGGAGTCCTTCAATGTGTCTGACCCTGACTTTTGACCTTTGCCTGTCAGGAATCAATAATCAGACATGATGAAATGAGGCTGAGAGTAAAGTTGAGCATTGAATGCCTCACAGGGGGGCAGCAGCCAGGGAAAACATCACATTAGATACACTAAAATATTTACAAGGCTCTGTCGGCTCCCGAGCCTGCAGCCTTCGTCATGTGCCAGCACTCTGCCATCCGGTGTGGCCCCCGCTGTTTGTTAATGGACTTCCTCTTCTGCTCTAACAGAGGGATGGCTGCTGCTTTTATACGCTCAAGGCCTTTTAAAGGAGACTGTTTGGAGAGAATAACAAGATACAGGTGTTAGAGTGAATGCTGGTTAGGGGAACTAAAGAAATTAATGCTTAATCCATAAAAGTCACAGGCTTAAATAGCCATCAGAGTAATGAATGCATTAAAGCCTGCAAGGGACAACTTAATTATCATATATTTGATAATAAACTGCATGCAGCCAAACATGTTCAAGTCAATATGTGACCTGAGTGAGTGCCATACACTGTTTTTCTTTCTGCTCCTGTCAAAAGGTAAACGCCACACTCTGCTGATGGGAGATGCAGACTTTTACAAAGCCATAGGATACCAATACTTTTTGCTTTAATTCTGTCAGTACCAATGCTGACACTGATACTAGTCATGTCCCACTTGGCATATACTGTACAGTGTTTTTAAATTTGCAATTTTTAATTGACCAAAAGCACATAAAGAAATCATGTAGTCTAGACTCTTGACCATCAGATCTTAATTTAGTTTTTACGTCTTGGTTCAAAGAAGATAAAATTAGCAAATATTCCACCATTAAAGACTTAAGTGACATATGTTTTTGGATGACTTGATAGTTATCTCATATAAAAAATACAAAAGAAATAAATATTCATAAATGATTCATTAATATATATAACTTGCTAAATCAGTTATACAGTCAGTCAGTCAATAATCAGTTCTACATTATCTATTCAAAAAGTGACTTCAGATATTTCTTAGAGGGTAGTGATGCATACATTTTTGTTTTCTTTTTATTATTTCGACTTAAATTAACAACAAAACTGTTTGTTAGCGTAAGCTTGTGGTGCAGCTGTGTGCTGTTTTTATGTCTGATAGGTCTCCACAGTCAAACAAATAAACGTTTTGATGGAATGCTTAATTTTAAGGGATTAACAAAAGAGTATTGATACTTCGATACTCAATATCAGTTCTATCTTCTCAGCTTGTCTTATAGCGTAATATAACTATGAGTCTGACAATGAGTTCCCTGTATTTCAGTGGCCTCAGTAGTCACCAGATCTCAATGCAGTGGGGCACCATTGGGACATGGTGGAGCAGGAGATTCTCATCACGGATGTGCAGCTGATACATCTGCAGCAACATGGTGCAATGAAGTCATTGATTGATTGAATCTATATTCAGCAGAGACAAATGTGATGAGGACAGATTTATGATCTGGGCGCCCATGGGTTTGTCTCTGTCATAAATTCTTACTTTTAGTCCCTTTGTCTCTGCCTGAATGGATACATCTCTGGATGTATGTATGTGTATATACAAATATGTATTTATTTGTATATATGCATATATGTGCATCTATGAAATAAAGAGTTTGGCTTCATCCTGCTCTATTTTAAAGTGCCTTGAGATAACACTTGTTATGAAGTGGGGCTATACAAATAAAGATTGAATGATTGACGAATATGGGCCAAAATCTCTGCAGGATGTTTCCAGCAGCTTGTTGAATCTCTGCCATAAAGATTTAAGTAAGCTTTAAGGGCTTTAGGAGTTCAACCAAGTACTTGCAAGGTTTACCTATAATAGTGGTCGGTGAGTGAGGATTACATTCTTGAAATCTGGTTGATATTGTCCTTATGACTGTCATTCCAATATTTTAAAATCAGTAAAGATATTAAAGTTGTCCAGTGCATAGCTGGCCTGAGTTACACTTTAGTTCTTGAAGAAAATAGTGCATGTTGTAGTTAATTCTACTTACGAATGATCTGTGCTTCTCGTGCTACAAAGTTGATGATTCTACCCAAAAAAGTTTGCATTTAAGGTCCTACACTAGAAAAACAACAGGCTAAAGCTTCTTATTAATAAATAACTATCTGTCATATGAAATATTTTAAGTTTTTGTACCTTCCCAGCAACTGAAAAAGGTCCCAGGTTATAAGCCATACATATTCAGGCCATGCAGCCAGGATTTTAACAGGGTCACATACCCAGCAGCATTGGGTAAGAGCAGCATAATGCGTCTATTTTGGGAAATGTCAACAATCCCATGAAGTGCACTGTTTGCCAGCCAATAGTTGTTGAAGTGTGCTGGGATGCTGGAGCGATGATTTCCTCCCACTGCCTCCATTATTAGCTCTCTTCTCTCTGCTCTGCTGCTGCTGAAGTGGCACAGTTGTGTCAGCAGGATTACTCATACCTGGGCTAGATACACTGAACCGGGCTCTGCCTTAATCACCCACTTCCACTTCCTGTTCCTCGACTTGCCAAAAACCTGCCGTGGGCGACGCTGATGACGGGAAACGACGCAGACGTACTGACGAGGAACAGGAGGGAGAACTTGAGGGGGATATTATTATAGTTACACTAATTTATGGGCTGGGAAGAAAAGTGCGGATGTCCTGAGTTTGCACAAGTAGGAATATATACTTTAAGAAGAATGAGGGTTTGCTGATTTACCTGGGAGATGATATTCTGCACGACTTTATAAAAACTTTGGTGCCTCAAAAGTTACACAACGAGCACAAAGGGTCCAAAATTATGCATAACTAGATATTTTTATTGACAAAGGAATGTATTTTAAGGCATCCATGCATGCCCTGTGCATAGATGTAAGTTTAAATATTGAATCTCTAAAGGGACCTTTAAAGGACAGGTCCATGGCATCTGGACTTCTTCCTTCCCCCATCTTTATAGCATTAGCTACTTGAAATAGTTTGTTCCCTCGGCTCCCCAGAATAGACCTTTCAGTGTGACATCATACCATTATTTCATTCACAGTTTAAGCCCATTGGCTAGTGGTAGCAAGCCCAGTGTAAAGCAGGGTTGGCAGAGTGGTTTAAAATATGACCACCTACCACAAAGAAGACCAATCAACCAGTCAAAGCAGACTGGGCCCCCTCTTAAAGTGGCAGGAGATCTGACAGAGAGTCTCAGACAGATTGAGAATAGAGATGGATCAGAGGTACTCAGCATTACTGAGGGCAATTTGAGCATTACTGATTGTTAATGTAATCTAGCAGGGGCTTATGGGCTCTGCAAGGCCCCATTGTCCACTTTGTCCCAGTCTACTCCGTGGTAATTGGTAGGTTCAGTAGTGTTTGGTGCTATGTTGTCAAAAACTCTGCACACTTCAGTCTTTGCTCTGTACCCAAGCCAATGGGACATCACAGTAGGTCTGTGCAGAGGGGGCAGGGGTAACTAGCTGTTTCAGGCAGCTACTGGCACTGTAAAAAGGGAAAAGTCCTGGTGTTACTGATGTTTTGTTTTGTGCATTAAAAGTGCTTTGTCACACAGAGGAGGCATGTAAAACACACTGAGTGCATATGGAACTTGAAAAAGCAGAATATGGCCTCTTAAAAAATCCCAAAGACATTGATACTTTTCAAACAGTGGTGTTGGGATAGCTAAATGTTTATTTATTTATTTCTGTATTTTAGGATCGTTACTGCAGCATATATTTGAATATTTAGAGGTGTGGCTTTGTGACTGATAGGTCTGCATGTGTAAAGGCCTAAGGCCTGCTTTTTAGATTGATCAAAATAAGGCTAAGATAGCATTTTCAATATGGCAGCCATGATCACTGGGCTTTGATCCATCTTCAGAAACCTGTGGTCACCATCACTGAGACTATGACCATGTTTGACACAGTCTGTGATCATACCTCTATACTGCATCTCAGTTAGACACAACACTACTGTGACACTGTAGGTGTAAATAAGAGAGAGAGCTAACAGACAACACAAGAAAGCATTAGTCTGTGTTGTTCCTCTCATTTTCAAAGCACTGCTTAAATGATAACGTCTATTTATACTCCTCTTGAGTTCACTGTGTGGGCCCGATGGAGACGGCGGCGATGATTCACAGATTGCCTTTTGTCAACCAGAGCTTCTCTTTCCTGTCGCTCGTTCTTCTCCCTCTCTTCTTCATTCTGTTCATCTCTCTCCTAATATCTTCCATCTCTTTCTTCAGCTGTGCAATAATAGAAAGATCTTGTAGTCTTCTCAGGTAGAATCTGTGTGGGCGGAAGGACACATTGACTAAAGGTTCACAAAGGAGCCAATAAGAGTTTTCTTTTTAAAGGAGAGCTTTCATAAGTCTCTAGTCTGACTCATGGTTAATTTGATGGTTACTGTAAGTCACTGCGTATGTCTGATCAGTCATGTTTCTGTGCTACTTTCCAGCTGGTTCAGTCGATGACAAAAATCTGGACAAAAGCTCGTTCTGAGGTTTAATTCTGCCACAAATGAGTCACACAAACTGCTAATGAAATCAGAAAAATGGAGAAATAATTCTTTTTCACTGAGACCTACTTCTCCTATAAAACCATTCATATAGACTTACTCAAACAGATGTTATTCTGATGTTGCACAACTGCAGAGTAAATAAAGGCCCCTGATGTGTCCCACATTTAGGGATGGGAATTGTTAAGATTTTATTGATGCCAATGCTATTTTTTTGATGTTGGTAAAAGTTAACCTGACACACCAGATGGACTATTTGAAATATCGTAGTACTTCATCTGGAAAAAGGCTCATAGAAAGTGTTTGGAAATGGGCAGAACCTTTCAGAAGCATATCCGGCAGATGATTGGATGATTGTTCTGTCAATCAACATTTATTACAGGCCAGTCAGGTAATGTAAGAGGCGTGTGCTACTGTGTTACAGAATGAGGGCCACTTCATAAAACAAACTCTCTTTTAAACATGTCAGAAGTGCAGTGAAAATATCCTTACTATTGAGATGTTTGTTAATATTTGTTTTTCATTTAATAAAAAATGGGGTTCAGATCTTATAAAACTGCCATTAAAGCTGTTAGCATCAATGCTAATCTCTATGTGTCCGTGCACAAAAATTATAGATTGGAGCTTGGCAAGATGGATCTGCATGATTACAGACATTAAATCAGGTGGATCCAGCTGCTGCACTAGATTAGATAAAAGCTGGCCAAGGTTTTCAGTGTCACTGAAACACATGTCACTCTTGGTGCTCAATGCTGTGCTGCATAGATAATTGCCCCTGCAAGTTGTTGGTGCTTCCATCCACTGAATTGTGTGTAGTTTATGTGTTTTTTAAGGATGAATCCACAATTTTTACCACTACCTTCCCCTGTCTGCCATGATTAAACTCTTGTATGTTAGTTTAAGCTGACTGCCTCTGATTAGTGGGTGATGTCCTTGATTTTTAGTCATGTCATGCCCATCTCTACATACTCAGCCATGCTGTCAGTAATTGTGTGCCTCATATAGTGTTTAATGCTCACCTAAGAGAATAAGCAAAGAGAATACGTATTTACTTTGATTGTATGTAGTTAAAGTGATCTAACATCAAGTAGTAATTGTGTTTTGTTTTTTTCAAAAATATGTTTAACTTCTGCTCTCAGTTGTGGTTTATTTGGCAGATTGTCCCTTTAAATAGCCTGTGTTCACTGAGTTCACAAAACCTGCAGCTTTCCAGTCAAGCCTCTCCTCCACAAACTATTCCAGCTGGATCTCTCCTCATGCCTACAATGGTAAAAAGCTAAACCATGAAAATTGGATGTCCCCCCCTGCAGGTTTACTCCGTATCTGGGGCGGCTCACTGTGGCACGTGCAGGCCCTGATGGTGAGCTCCATCAACACCCTCAAAATCCTTCAGATTCACACATGGATCACAGAGGGAGGGGGCGATGAGCGGGTGGTGAGGGGGCTGCAGAAACAGGAAGGTGGGAGCTGT
Source organism: Cetoscarus ocellatus (assembly GCA_037902135.1). NCBI lineage: Eukaryota > Metazoa > Chordata > Actinopteri > Labriformes > Labridae > Cetoscarus > Cetoscarus ocellatus. Next base: position 241,263 of record JBAMNC010000276.1, read on the forward strand.
GAAGTCATGCAAACACTCCAAGTTACAAAGAGGATCTCCGAGAGATGTGAACAGCCAAGCTGTTCAGGTGAGAGTTTGGTTCGTTTTTGTGGAGTTGTGGAGTGAAAATGTGAAAACTTAGGGTCAATTTGCAGCTCCATGAGGACAAAGACAGCCAATAATTCAAACACTGTGACTATTTCTGTCACCAGTTCACACCTTGTTACTGAAGGATTTTAGTTCCAGTTTTTGGTGTAATTGTTAGCACCTGCTGTCTCCTCGCACCTGCCTGAAAGTGGAAACTCTGCACATCAGGAGACATTTAAAGAAAGCCAGAAATTTTGAGAGTGTTGCTATAGAGTATGAAATGAAAATTTTCTCCCATACTGAAGTTTACATTCTCTTTTTTTACCTCATATGCAGACTGAAAGTTCAATTTAGCCACAAAGTTAGTTTCTGAGGTACTTAAAAGTCTGCAATGTGAGAAATCCATCTCTCAAAGCTTTCTGTTCTTACCCCTGAGGCTGTTTGAAGAAAGAAAGAAACATAAGAACGCAATGGTGTCATAGCATCCATCCATCAATCCATCCATCTCTTCTTGATGTTGATTTAGCAACCTTCTCACTGTGAGGCACCAGCACCAAGGAGTGCCGAGGCGCGTCCTCTGTGTTTTGTCACATGGACAGTCAGGGAGTAAGCTGGCTGAAACAGGAAGCAAATGTAACCATGGCAACAAGAGTAAAGGAGAAAGCATAAAGCTAGAAGGACATCAGAAAATGTAGGATCAACTTGTTGATTTGTGGCAGAGCATGAGTGTCTATATAATTTGTAAATCAAATATTACAAACTGTTAAGGAGAGGAGATGAGCGAAAATTATAACTGCCAGTGTCATAGGAAGCTAACCGCGAGCTGCATTTAGCTTCACTCTCGATGTAGTGAGCCACTGAAGTTTCTCATGTGAGATTACAAGCTGTGAGAGCAGAGGCCCTGATTGTATGTGAGTGGATCGTTGTTTTTGGGCCATGTGGTATTTCTCTCTCTCTCTATGGTACAAGACACATTACAAAAGAAAAATTTAAATCTACCATTGTCTGTCTCACCAAGATCTGAATCACCCAGACAGCACAGCAGCCATGGACAAAACAAGGTCAGGGTTCAGTTTGTTCTGTAAAAATATCTTTCTGTAATACCAAAGAGTCTCTGGATAAAGATTTAAAAACGTGACGAGTACAGCTCTAACGTTGGCTGAAATGATTATTTGTTTACTCTGGAAGGCTTAATAAACATTACAGTTAAAGTTAGATCATGTTAAAGGTTAAATGTTTGACTAAAATGTCAGCAGACACTTTCAGAGCAAAGTCAGGGTCGAGTTTAGGAAAGAAATTCTGTCTCACTGTGGAAATTGCGTGGGCTAAATGGCTGATAGAGAACATTGTGTTTGACTGTACGCACAAACACACTCACTGAGGCAGAGCAAAACAGTGTCTCCAGAAACAAAGCTCATCTTTCTGACTTTCCCCCCACTCCAGACATTCCTTCCCAGCATTCCTCAGGGTGTGGGTGGGGTCAGAGGTCCAGAGACACAAGTGATGGTTTTAACAGCGGGGAACATGTTAATGAAACCCACACACATGTTTGGGAGGACCATCTGTGATGTAACACATTCTCTGTCCCCAACCCACAACTTAACCTAAATCTGAATGTAAATTAAACACCACACCACAAGATTTAACCCTTAAACCAACGACTGAAACTGATTAGAGTTAATTATTTTCTATTATCCCTTCTTCACCTGCAGGCAGCTGGAATGCAACTTTTCAGTCAGTCAATGAATATCATATAAAATATGACGTTAGTGAGGAAAATGTTAAAAGTTTTTTCGTAAAGCATCTATACTCTGCAAAAAACACTAGAAGCAATAATAATAAGCAACATAGGTAAACATGTGAATAGCACCTCAAAAAATGTGCCAAAATCTTCTGCAGCTGGAAGCTTGTCAGGTAGGCGGAGTGGTAGCTTTATTTGGTGTCCACATTGGTACCATTTCCAAACTTAGTACCAAGTTTCATGAGACTGGTGAAGTCAAAGACAGACCAGGAAGTGGGGATCCTAGGAAAACAACACCCCAAGAAAACCGGTTCCTCACTTCACTGAGAAACTGTAGGCCTTCATCCAGGAGGAAAAGGGGATTTTGGGACATTTTTTTGGGGGCTACCCACAAGTTTAGCTGTGTTGCTCATACCATGAATACACAATCCTTACAAGTTGTACCTTGTAAAGGTGATTAATCAGGCTTTCCAATGAGATAAAATACAACACCAATTGGTTCTATCAAAGGGGAGGAATAAACAACCAAAATATGAAGTTCTGTAGGGAAATGTTTAAAAGCTGCTGTCCCACCAAGCAACTATTGCTGTGTTCCAGTTGTACCGGGAAGTCGAGATTTCTGAGTGGGACATTTCATCTGAGGTCGGAATTTCCTACTGGGAAGTCAGGTGATTTTCAACACCCCAGAATTGACAACTGAAGATGGCTGCCCCGGGTGTAAACAGATATTAAGCTCCTGTAATATTCCATTTAATAGCACTTCTGACTAGTGTTGGTTGCACTAAAACAGCCATATACATCATATTGTTCGATGTTTAGATATAGAAATGCTGCTATAGTGTGATTCACATTCTTCATGTGGCATATGCGAACTACAACACACGGCGTGCTAACAACGGCTATCAATAGCCTAGTGGATCTGCAAGCATTTTTTCCGACTTTGTAACTGGAACGCTGATAACTCGGATATGACGTCATTCCCACTGCCCTCTTCCCAGTTCTGATATAAATGGAACTCAGCACTTATCCACCTGTTGATCCATTTGTGTAGTCCTCAAACAAATACGCTTTGAACTACAAAAAATGGATCAACAGTTTTTTGTTGACCTATTTTTCATGTTTTTACAGCCTTAGAGAATACATTTTAAATTCATATTGGATTTCTGTAAAATGTAAAGGAGTAGTCTATGTCAGACTTTCACTGTCATATCGGCCATCAGTTCGGAGCGTCTAGCTGTAGAAGAAGCCTTGTCCATGTGGGAGGTTAGCATTATCAGAGGTGATGATAGCCGAGTGTGAAAGTAGCTCTATAATGCAGACACAGAGCCGACCTGCTGACGCTGTCAGAGGAAGAGTGTATTTACGAGAGCAAACACCATAAAGGCACCAGGTGTTTCCTGCTATCTCAGAGTTGACCTCTGGACCACCATCTGCTGTTTGGCACCATTAAATGGTAAAAAAGGTCAAGTGAACATTCACACAGTTGCCAAAACAAACCCTTTTAACCAACTTGAATTTTGTTGCCATGAAGGTTTCTGCAGAAATGTTTGTTACTGCTGTGAGAAATGCCAAAAAGAAGAGTATAAAAAATTCTGGATGATCATGTAACCTTAAAACTGGCTAGCAGGGGTTTTTAAATCTTTAAGTACCTTTATTGGAACAAAAGTTATGCTGGATAGGAGTGAAGAGTTAGCAATGCTAAGTCATCACATCCAAATAACGTGCATTCTAAGTACAAGGTAGTGAACTTGTTGTAACTGAAGTTTGTCCGATGCCCAACAGAGGAAATGGTTTTATCAGTTGGTGCTGAAATCTTAAAGGAATAGTTCAGCTTTTTTTAATAAAGTTGTATGAGGTTGATTTTAATGGTCATCACATTTCAACCAGGAGAGATCAAATTTACTTCGTGTTTTACAAGTTTGCATGAAATGAAAATGTGAAATGTATTTTGTGATTAACATCTCTTCTGTGATTAGACTCCACCGTGATGTCTTCAGGGGTACTGAGGCTTACTGAAAGATAGGATACCCCCCTTTGAGTCTAGACACTGGTGGTGGTGAGGGATACAGGAGTAGATGAGGAGTAGCCTTTGAGAATCCAGCTGGATCCCTGATGTGGAGGACTGAGGTCTGCATGAGGTCTGCTGGATGAGGTGAGGGGCCAGGCTTCTGAGGAGCTGGACCTGGAAACTGAATATTTTATTAATAAGATATTAATAAAACATTTTATTTTGATGTGATGTGTATTTTTTTATTCAAATAATTACAAACCTGAGTTAAACATATATTTAAACTGAAAAAACAAAATCTCTTACACTTATTTTTAATTAAATTTAGTGTTTTTATAAAAAAAAAAAAGTATTCAAGAACAAGTGTTAAAATTTCAGTTTTTAATTGTCTTTATACAATCTTATTGATCTTATTTTCAAATTACAATACTTTTGGCCTGGATTTAGCTCTATAATAGATCTGATTAATGTTGTACCTATAAAACTAATATACATACAATCTCACTTCAAAAACACCTAAGTATTCCCATATGTAATGTTTGTTACCTCTGCTAAGGAGGTTATGTTTTGCCAGCGTATGTTTGTTTGTCTGTTTGTTTGTTTGCAAGATTACACAAAGAATACTGGCCAGATTTTGCTGAAATTTTCAGGAGATTTTGTAATGGCCCAACTTAGAAATTATTAGATTTTGGTGGTGATCCAGATAACCACCTTTAGCGAACGACTGTTTTTGCTCAATAACTGTCGAATTAATAATGATATCAACATGATTCTGAGTGCTAGGTGTGGGTTTTTCAGGGTCAGTGAATCATATTATGATGGTAACTTTAATATTGAACTATTGCTTTTAGATGTAGCCGCAACATGTGAGCTACCTTGGTGGAGGTTTGCTCTCTGAGTGCTCTCTTGTTTTAAACATGTTACTGTTGTAAATGATGTTTTAAGTAGCAGCAAACAAGCACATAGAGTTCTTTCATCTTTATTTTTATGTGGCACACCATTCAGACAAAAAACACAATCACATATCTCAAATGACTCTATTTTTGGCAACACATGCTGACACCAAAAACACACTTAGACAGCATCCAACCTTTTACATGTCCTTGTCCCGTATTTTCACATCAACACTGAGACAAAAACACCAAAACATGATTTTCACAGCACCAAATCTCACTCACAAAAACACAAAACATCCTGTTTCCACACTCACTGACTGAACAAATAGTCTCAAAAGCTAACCTCGACATCCGCTTAATCAGAACCATTCATCAGAGGTGCTATTTGCAGTTAAGCTGGCGAGTGTGAGAGTGTGTCCCTATGTGAGGGCGCTGCATGTGTGCAAATCTGCATACAGGAAGCATTTTGGGGGGTTTGGGCTGTTTTTTTGTGAGGCAGTCCATCTGTTGCTTCCAATGAGGGTTTTGGTCACAGGCTGTTCCCTGAGCCGGATTAATAATCTGGTCAGAGAGGGAGAGAGAGAGAGAGAGTGGTGGATTGGCGGTGAAAATGATATCATGGCTGGCATGTAAGGGGGGGGGGTGCGTTTTCGTGTTTGTGTGGATGCCTGCCTCCCTGTTAGACTGAGTCTGCAGGCAGATAGAGTGCGAGTGTCTGCCTCTGCAATTTTTGGAACTTGTAACACAATCTGCGAGGGCAACAGGAAATTGCTGGAGTGGATGTTGGGGAGGGGGGAGCAATGTGACATGGGACAGGTGGGTTGGGGGTGCGGGGTGGAGGAGGAGGAGTTGGTAGATGAGGGGAGGGGGGCGGCTGTCAACGCGCTGCCGCTGGAGGGTAAGAGGGACAGGAACCGTTAGCAGAGGATTAGCAGGCGCGCCAAGTTTAGCCCGCAGCCCCCTTGTCTTTATTTTCATGGTCAGTGAGAAGTGGGACAGCCGCACTGCACACTGACACCCACCGCTGGACGTCATGTTCGTGCTCCATCAGAGGGCGGATGTGGCATTTTCAACACTTTGAGGCACTACTTTGCAGCATGTGTTAGTGAGAAAGGGCATGAGTCTGGTGCTCTGGAAACAAGAGGAGTGTTTTGGTGCAACCAGTGACCATGTGATGTGGTGACTCTCAGCCACTTGCATCTGTGGCTGTACTTGCATTTGTGCAGATATTCATTAGAACCGACCTGATTAGAGGTTTGTGTTCAGTGTAATGCAGTTGTTCTCTTGTAGGCAATGTCAATACAAACTAGAAAGCAATCGGAGAGCGCAAACTTACGCCAACGTAGCTCACATATTGCTGTTACATCTATAATCAATAGTTCCATGATAAAGTTACCATCATAATATGATTCATGGCCCTGAAAACCCACACCTAGCACTCAGAATCATGTTGATATTATTATTAGCTAGACAGTTATTAAGCAAAAACAATTGTTCGCTAATGGTGGTTATCTGGATCACCACCAAAATCTAATCATTTTTAAGTTGGGCCATACCAACATCTCCTGAAAATTAGCAAAATCCATCCAGTAGTTTTTGTGTAATCTTGCTAACAAACAGACAAAAAAACATACACCGGCAAAACATAACCTCCTTGGTGGAGGTTAAGATAACTGTATATGATAGTCAAGTGAGAAAGACAAATTTTGTTGATTGGATCTAAGGATAGCAGGGTTTCCACTTTTGTTTATCTCTTCATTTATTAATTAATTTATTTTTAATTGCATCATTATTACTATCTTTTGCTGTTGTTGTTTTGTTTGTTTGTTTGTCTGTTTGTTTTTCTTCCTTTCTATGGTTCCACATAATGATGGCAAAATGTAAAGTCTGTTAATCTTGTAAATGTTCAATAAAATCCCTTAAAAAAATGATGAGTTTCAAAAGCAAACATAATTCCCAGTGCAAAATCCTGACTGCCAATCTTTGCCTTTCTATCAAATGTGGTCTACAGTCAAAAAGAGCAGTCATGTTTATATCCATTTTGTAAATATTGTTAATGCTGACCTTGTTTATAGTCTCACTTTTACTTATTTTACTTTTTTTTTCCTTCATAAGGAAGTTAATACATCTTTAAGCCTATGCATGCTGATACCTGATTACTTAATTTTTTTTACTTAATATGTTAATGCTAATATCTATTTCAATGTCTTTGTTTAATATTCCTATGGCTATACCGTGTATAAGAGCAACTGAAACAACCAAATTTCCCCTTGGGGATTAATAAAGTATTTCTGATTCTTTTTCTGGTGTTGGTGCTGTAGCTCTGGTCTTTGTCCCTGCCATCCAGCCTATAGTTGCACTATGACATGGAAAAACAAAACAGGCTTCGAGGTTTCTTCTGCCATAAAGTTAATATAAATTTGCACTCAGGCTGCTCAGATGAAAATAACCTGAGCAATTTGTAACCATATTCCACATGAACTTGTAGATGTTAACCTGTTAAGAGAAAAAAAGTCTGGGGGTGCTAGAAATGCTAACCACTTCCTTACTGTTATGATGCTCAGTCAATTCAAGCCACAATACACTGTTTTTTTTTTTTTTGTTTGCTTGACTTGTTTAGTCCTTTCTGGTTCCCACCAAACATGTTTATTCCAGACCAGACGTTTTCTGATTTGCTTTGATGCAAAGTTATTTTGATTTTTGCTCACACAAACTGGTAACCAAAGAACTGAACAACTAGTTTAGCAAGTCTGTCTGACTAGAGTAAACAAGGGTTCTAGGTTTACTTCCAATCAGACCGGAGTTGGGTTTGCAGTGGGTGTGAAAGCCATACAACCAAAGAAGAAACTAACAAAGGAAGCAAACCAAAAAGCAGAGAATTGTGGCTTGAATCAGCCAAATATCACAACACTGCGCAAGTAAATGTGGTAATAACTGACAATATCAAGCAAAGTGTGGCGGGATCTTGTCACCTCAGCATCATCCTACTCTCACAGTTATGTAAACCTCGTATGCTGCTGCTCATACTTATTGAATCTTTTTTTCTAAAACAAAAATGTCAAAGGTAATCTGCACATTAAGGTTTTTCAACTTTTTTTTTTTTAACACTTTCTCTTGCTATTTTTTTTACCTTCGCCAAGGAGGTTATACTTTTCCTGGCAATTTATTAGTCTGTTTGTTTGATTGTTAAAAAGGTAAGTCAAAAAATTATAAATGGAATTTGACGACTTTTTCAGGATAGGTCAGAAATGAGCCAAGGACCCATTGATTCAATTTTGGTGATGATGCGGATTCAAGAACTTCTTAAAGATTTGTTAAAATTGTAAGTATGGGCAGTTTTCCATATTTTCACTAACCACTCAGTAAGTTCTCAACAGATTTTGATCCAGGGAATTTTTGTCATGGCACAAGGGACAGTTGATGAAATGTTTTTCAGAGATTCTGAATCCAGATGTGGATCCACAACATTTTTAACAGTGGACAGCTTCCCAAATTTTTGACAAACACTCGCACAACAGTGTTGGAAATGCTTTGGCGGAGGTTTATGCTCATGGTGCGCTTTTAGTTATTTATAATTCCTATTTGAAGCAAGTTCTTTAATCCTGTGGTTGAAATAACGTCTTTAAGTTTGATCAATCAGAAGTCCCCACTCTTCTTTAAAATATGGAGTAAAGAACTTTCAGGTTTAAAGAGAAACAAATAAAGAGTGCAAACATAACATGGAGCAGATTGTCAGTAAAATGTTTTAGGGATAGCAGGGACAAATGTCCAGTGGTCAGTCCTGCTGTCTGGACATGATAGGACTGAATGTTTGCCCAAGGACAGAGTAACAGATATGGACTCTCTCTGCAGCCAGGGATCAAACCTGTAAACCTGCAGGTGAGGGGACAGGTCTCTTGGTGCTCCGGATGTCGTCCATCAAACCTTAAACCCAACTTTAGCCCGGCCTGGGAAGCTCTTATTCTAAGAATGGGCCGTTGTGATGTCATGGCAGGACTGGGATTGACAGAAAGGGTTGAGGGTATGCTCGGCATGTCGAGCGCCCGAGGGGCTCTCATGGCCGTTCTTCCTGTCTGCGGCTTGGCCGTTCGTGGTTCTAAAGCCAAGGATTAAAGGGCACAGGAAACTACCGGTGCTAATTTTGGACAGGCATGTGAATGGGCTTGGCAGAAGCCGTCAGCACCTTCATCACATAGGCACAGCGGCTGTGACAGGGCAGGCCAAACTGGGATCTGGAAACACGTATGGTTGGGTCACGGTGAGGACTGTCAGGGGGTCGGCATGTGGACGTGCGGTTAGATGACTGCAGGCGTAGAGTTTAACGTACAGTGTTGGGGTGATCAGCTGGCAGGCTAAAAAAATAACAGCGATGCAGATGACCAGCTTGGAGCATGATCTATCAAAAGTTCTATCATAGAACAAACTTCATTTGATCATAAGAGTTTCAGTTCAGTCATATTGGCTGCCATTTTACCCTGCTACTATATCTTCCTCTAGGGGTGTTTTGTTTCCCATATTTGATATTTGATGCATCATTCATACCAGAAACTTGAACAGTGTAGATGCTGCATGTAATTTTTTTAATCACAATTGATCTGATGTAACTCAAATGTTTAAAGTTAAATAATTTTTCATGAAAACAAAGTTATATGTTCATGTTTACAGTGTGAACCAATTCTTGCCAGTATCTTGATTTGGGAATCAGTTGGATTTAAATGATGTATTCCAGATTTTTTTTATTTAAACAGCTAATATTTTGCCTTAAATCTAGTTCATATATTCATTTTCATAACTGCTAGGGTACGTTCACAATCACTAATGTTCAAAAACCCTGTAGCGTTCACATACTGAGTACTCCTGATAGTGCTGTATTCTTTCTCTGTCTGAGATGCTCTGTTGCAGCTCTGCATGACCATCGGTGCCTCTCGTTTGACTCTTTTGGTCTCTGTTTGACCTGATTGTTGATTTATTGTTCCAAGAGTTCTGCCTATTTTCAGCTTTTGTTTTGTCTGTTAAGCACTTGGTAAACATTTGCTTTAAAGGTGCTATATAAATAAAGTTGTTGTTATTATTATTATTTATATTATTATTATTATTATTATCATTATTATTGTTATTATTATCCTCCGCATTTTTTTCGCTTCGGGCATTTATGGTACGCCTGCGCCATGATTGCTCCCTAAGGCGGCCCAGCCTGCTCTGATTGGTTGACAGGTTTACTCAGTCGTAATTGGTCAGTTTAGCACTGCTCGACACCATGTTGTCAACAACTCTGCATTCATTCCATGGCTTTGCACTCAGCATGCTACTGCGAGCCAACTGGCTTTAACTGATTGCAAAGTTATGGTATGACATCACACTGGTAGGACAATTCATGGGGCAGGGGGAAAAAATGATGTATGCAGCCGCTGGCACCGCAAAGACAAGACAGGGAGGAGCATAGTGCCAAAAACTATTTGTTTTGGTGCTCTATCGAGCAGAGGAGACATGCCAAATTCACTACAGGGCATGTAAAACTAAAAAACATGATATAACAGATTAAAAGTGTATAGTCTGTCATAAACAATGTTAAACGCTGTTAAATATGAAGAAATATGCAGAGGTGCATGCACAAAATGACTCACTGATGCTCATAAATATGGTGGCCGTAACATTTTTTTTTAAGGAATTTTAGTGTAGTTGCTCTCTCAGTGAAGGATACCAAAATATTTTACACTTCTCTGGTCTGATTTTTCTGCAAACATGTGCACCAGAGGATCATTTTTCATTTTTTAATGGCCCAGGGACTCTGTGGTTAACACAACTCACAACAACTACAATCTAGTTTCACTCCCAGGCGTGATCCCTCAGTGTGGAGTTAAAGCAACTTTATCCAGAGTTCCCCTGGAGCGTCCTTAAACAATTTAAATGGATTGGATGCGGTGTTAGGTTGTTGCCAGATATGAATGTTATCACTCACTGCCTGTACAGTATATCTGCATTAATCCCTTGATAAACTCTTGACTCTTCTTTCCATTCATTGCAGCAGGCGGACCACATGACCCTATGAAGTATTAAGCAGAGAGGAAAAATGAATGAATGATGACATCATTAAATTTCTGAATAAAATCCCACAGAGATTTGCCCCGGAGGATTATTTGGCATGAATGAGTACAGCGAGTACGCCTGTATGGAACATGAATACTCTAACACACATTTTAGCGCTGCTGCTTCTGTCTGTCCCTGTTTTTCCTCTTGGTTATGCAGATTATTCTGGTATAATGGAAAATTACTACGCACAGAGATCCCATAAAAACACACCACTCTTTCCTGTGTGTGCTTTTCTGTTAAAGTTAGATTGTGCGAGTCAGGTTATTATGAAATGATTACCCAGGAAACGGAAAATATCATCCGATCTGAGAGCTGGTCAAAGGGGAGAGAGCGCGGGCACCTTCTGAAAAGTTTGAGTCTTTTTATAAATGATTTACGTCAGGACATGAGTGTGCAGGTCCAGGTCTTTGTTACATAGCCAATGATTCACTCGCTTTGTTCAGATGCATGCAGAGTTTTATTTTCCAACACAAACCTGAGAAAAGGCTTGTAATGGAGACTGTTACTCTGAGTTTACTTTTCCACTGAGAGCTTGTTTATCACATATTACTATCATTGAATGATTCTGTATATTTCAGTCAGATATTTTAGTAAATTTGTCTATTTCATAATTCATATCCTGGTTTCAATTTTGCTCATTTTTCTCTTTAGACATTTTTATAAAACTTGTGATTTCTGTGCTCTGTTGTGCATCATGGATGTTTTGCTGCTTCAAAAGTGCTGGACAGTGAAGTACAGTAAAGGGTCAAGAAGAAGGTCTTGGTTGTTGTTGTTGCTGAAATGCTGTATCAAATCTTTTGCCTGTTGCTACATACTGTATATACCTGCAGAAAATCTGAGAGATTTACAGCCTACTTTTTCCCCTTTTTGTCACAATGATGCAGAAATTTTTTTTAGTCTGCTTTGCCTCTTTTAAAAACATGAACACATGTAAACTGCAAAACAATATGAGCTTTGAAACTCTTTCCACAATCTTTGTTGATCACTGTTTTTTTCAGTCCTTGTGAAAAAAATGTTTGTTATAATTTGCTCTAACTGTTTCTGTAAGAGTCTTAAAGGAAAATAGATTACCTTGTTGATATTATCCTTTAATTTATAACAATTCAGCCCTCCAAAATTGAGAATAACGTTTGTTTGGTGCTTGTAGTTTCCAGTGTTGCCCATCCCTGATTTTGATATAACAGTATTGTTATCCTAAAAGTAGGCATGCACGATATTATCGGTATGACTTCAGCAGATATCTGCCCAAAAAGTTAATTATTGGTATTGACTGATATTGAAATTTTTCCTCACACAGATAGAGCGTCTTATTAAAAGAAATATGTCAGATTTCATAAAGTAAAGACTTTGAGCACTTGATGAAAAATATTATCAGCAAAAATGAGTTCAGAAATTAGTCAAATCATACATCATCAAAATTCAACTGTAGTCCCTTATAATATTCAAATATCCTTTCTTAAAAAAAAATATCCACATGGTTGTCCTGTGTAATTTTGCTATTTTTTTTAAAAATGTTCACAGGTTTGCAGGAGCACCAGGGCTGTCATACTGAGATAATGACAAAAATCAAGATATCAACAAAAAATGTATTTCCATTAATGAAAACCAAGTCAAGTTATTATAGATTCATGTTAGGTTACAGTCACCATTTTTACTGTACTTTGTTAATTTAGTTTGATCGAAATCTGTAATAGTTTCCACAGAACCATGTCCAAATTTATTCAGATTTTTTATTCGTTTCCTACTTCGTGCTGCTTTGTGCTTCTTTTTGATAATGAACCATAAATCTCTGCCATCAACTGCCCGTTCTGTTACCCATAATTCCCCATGATATCCACCCCCCTCCCTCCTTTATGGTGTGGTATATAATCCTGAGTTTTTTATCACCACGACCTCTGTTGTAAACTCACTGTTTTTTAATTCTCTTTACTCAATTAAAACTACATTTAGTGAAGCATATTTATGAAACTGTAAACTTCTGTTATGGTTTTACTGACATATTTTGCATAACGGAGGAGAAAAGCTGTTAGAAAATGACTGTCCTGATTTGCACTGCAGCTGATTTCAGACTTTTCATCTTTTGTTGTTGTTTTAACTGAGAGCCCCCTGCCGGTAGAATTAACATGCTGTTTATCAAAATGACTCTAAGAAGCTAATTAGAGAGGAGCTGCTGTTTGTGTTGATTCACTCTCACTCTTCACCCTAATTCAGGGACTTTTCTCCATGACGGGCTCACACATGCTGCACCAATCAAACAAAAACAGACAAAGGAGCTCAGAGTGAGTCATGTTCTTATATTAGAATTAACTGACTCACATTAATCCTTTAATTAGCAGGTACTTTAAATCTTGTTTTCATAAACTGGAATAATTTTCCACTTTGAGAGGTGCGTCCATTTTTGTCTTTGATTGTCTTTTCATTCTGCTTTTTTATTTGATCACCCACTAGGTTCTATTTTTCATCTTATTGTCATGTCTCTCTGTTCCTGTATTTACGGTCTTTTGGCTGTAGCTGTAGCTTAATGTGTTTCTTGTATTTAAAGGTGTGAACAGGTATAACACAAAAACACATGTACTTCAACTTTTCACATGAAATCAAATATTGCTCAATACACAACCCAGATTATGTTTCCTGATAGTCCAAAGATAGTTGATAAATTGAAGGAAACTCCAAACCCCACTGTATTAGGTACACCATATCGACTGGTGGTTTAAGCTAATAGCTCATCAGCAAATCACATGGCAGTAACTTAGTGCATTTAGACATTGCCAAGATGACCTGCTGAAGTTCAAACAAAGCATGATAATGGAGAAAAGGATATTTAAGTGACCCTGATTGTGGCATGGTTGTTGGTGCCAGATGGGTTATTCTGGCTATTTTAGAAACTACTGATCTACAGGGACTTTCTCACACATCCATCTCATCTTGGAATGGTCCAACAGAGAGAAAATATCCAGTGAGCAGTAGTTCTCTGGGCTCTGAGATCAGGGGAGAATGTCCAGAGAGGTTCAAGATGATAGAAAGACAACACTGACTCAGATAACCACCTGATACAGCTAAGGTATGCAGAAGACTATTTCTGGACGAACAACAGGTCAAGTCTTGAATGATGGGCTACAGCAGCCGAAGACCACACCTGGTGCCACTCCTGTCTGCTATGAACAGAAACCTGAGGCTACAGTTCACACAGGCTCACCAAAAATGGAAGAAAAGAGAGTGGAAAAGTGTTGCCTGATCTGATGAGTCTGGATTTCTGCTGCAGTATTTAGATGTGGGGTTGGATTTGATGTGAACATCATGATAGCATAGATCCATCCTGCACTGGTGAATGATTCAGGCTGTTGGTGTGATGGTGTGGGGGATATTTTCTTTGCACAGTTTGGGCCAAGAGCATTGTTTAAACGCTACAGCCTATCAGAATGATTTTCCTGACCATGTCCATCACTTTAGGGCCACAGTGTACCCATCTTCTGATGAGTACACTGCAGGATCATCTCAAACTGGTTCTTGAACATGACGAGTTCACTGTACTCCAGTGGCCTCTACAGTCACCAGATTTCAACTCAGTCTAATAGAGCACTTTTGGGATCGGAGTTTGGCATCATGGATGTTCTGAGGAATCTGCAGCAACTGTGCATGTCAATATGGACCAAAATCTTTGAGGGATGTTTCCAGGACCTTGTTGAATCTATAACACCAAGAACTAGAGAGCTGTGAAGGCAAAAGGGGGTCCAGCCTGATACTAGTAAGGTGTACCTTACAAAGCTTTCCTTGTAGCTCCTCAATGTTTTATTAACGGGAGGGACTAAACTTACTTTATTACCTTTGCCAATAAGGTTATGTTTTTTCCGACATATGTTTGTCTGTTGGTTTGATTGTTTGTTTGTTGGCAAGGTTACGCAAAAACTACTGGACAGATTTTGCTGAAACTTTCAGAAGATGTTGGTAATGGCTCAACTTAGAAATGATTAGATATTGATGGTGATCCAGTTAACCTCCATTAACACAATCACTTTTGCTCAATAACTGTCGAACTAATAATGATATCAACATGATTCTGAGTGCTAGGTGTGGGTTTTCAGGGTCAAGGAATCATATTAGGATGATAACTTTATCATGGAACTATTTCTTACAGATGTAAAAGCAGTATGTGAGCTACCTTTCTAGTGCTTTCTAGTTTTATATATATATTTTGCTCCCATGAGAGACCACCCAACTTATATTTCTTTAATATGCAAGTCGTTCATTTGGAAACCTGTTTGTATCAAGAAGCACTTCCAACCTTAACTATAACACTGTAGTTAAAGCATTAACCAGGACTTCAAGCCCAATAAGAAAACCTTTATCAGTGTATTTGTGTTTGTTGTTGCAGAGCTGCCGGTCCTCTGCAGGGCTGTGAAGCAAGTTGCTGCTTGCGTGTGGACTCCTCCTCCTCTCCCTCCTTCACCGAATGTTTCTCTCCTCTGGGGCCTCCAGGTCCTTACAGGTACGCTCTGCAGCGCTCACACTCAAATAACACCATATCTGGGTATTTTCAGCTCCCTTTGATGACTGAACGCTGACGCCCCGCCTTCAGGAAGCGCCGGAGGGATTGTTTGTGTGAACCCACAGCCCTCTGCACAAAGCAGCACCTGGAAAAACCAGTCGAGGCCGTTTACAGCGTGACCGGAATCACTTTGTACCTGTTGAGTAGCATTTCGCTGCTTGTGAATGATTGTCGCAGGGAACAGAATGTGTGCCTTCGCTTTGTTATACAAGCATCATGGGACGGGGCATGCTCATTCTGAACTGGAAATTTGAAGTGGGAGATGTGTGGAGTGCTGCGGTTAATGAATAGCAGGAGCTTTGTTAACAAGCCTTGTGATTCAACTTTTTTTGTTTGTCGTGACTCGGCCGGCTGTGTTCTGCGGGTGAGGAGACACTTACATAAATGTGTTACTGCGGACACAAAAGCCAACAGGCTCTGAATGGAAGAACAGGCGAGGAGACAGAAAGTGTAGACAAAATAGCAATTTATTAATAACTTATCTTTCTTTACATTCGTAAGAGAGGAGTGTGGAGTAGGGTTGGCAGAAGATGCCAAAAGATGGCGTCCCCTGGAAAGAGGCCTTCTCTGTGGGTAAGGGGGGGAACACTTTTGCTCTCTTATCATCACAAATAAAAAACTGCATTAGACAGAATTTTCCCTGAAGAGGCGAGGAGAGCTGAGCTTCCTCCTTTCTCTCCACACATCGGAGACTTTTCACCCTTGTGCGCGGATCAGAAATGCTCACATTAACCTTCAGAGACCCAACAGCACATCGGCCGATCGCCTTAAACATGCACAGACTGGGTTTAGTTCATTTTGTGACATGAAAAGAGAATTTCTTCTCCTTTTGTTTAGCTAAGTGGGTGGATTTCTCTGAAAGTTAATGCACACACACTTTCTGAGGGCAAAAGTAAGGCAAACAACAGAGAGGTGACTTTGATTTTTGTGAGGGGAGGTGCAAAAACAAGGCCATCGGCTGATTTCACACATAAAGCGATTATCAAATATATTACACATGTACACATTTCTGCACAATTCTTCCAAAGCCTACTTGATTTTTGGCATAATCAACTTAAACATACTGATCAATATGCTTTGCTTACATAATAGTAGAATAAGAAACAGAATCTTCAGTACCCACTTGTTGCAAAGGGTGTGTGTATATACTAGAGCAAGGCTTTACTGTCTTATATTAAGATATATATACACAACGTATAAATGTTTGAAAAGACTCCACAAATGTAAAATCGATTCCAGTATAGTGTGCCGTTTAAAGCTGGGGTGCTCTGACCCCAAACAGGCAAGTCTTCACAGAAGACAGAGCATCTTAAAGTCTCAGGGTGGACGAGTGCTAGACCCCAAAACCGGCCATACAAAAGGGTTTAAGATCTGTCCAGGTTGAACAATCACGACTCTTTGGCACACCAGCCCAGGAGCTTTATAGCAAAACAAACATCAGTCCCACTTTCCTCCGATACAACAGATATAAAAAGAGAGAAAGACCCCAGGAGTCCAACAGTTATATAAGATTCAAGAAAGTATCTGCGTTCTTTAAATGACTTTCTTCCTCTTTTCTGTCTCTCCTCGTTTATTCAAAAAGCAGCTGCGCCTCGGCCCAAACTGCTTCGGCCCTCCAGAAACGTCGCTCAGCAGCAGTCGCCTCAAAGCAGCTGTATCAATGCCATCTCATCAGACGACGGAAAAAAGAGAAACTTTTTGCAGCTTTTTCCAACAGGAGGTACATGAAACCTCCGGTTCAAGTGGAGGATGTTTGGAGCAGACCTCACGTGGACTCCAGAGGGTCCAGCTGGAAGACGTTGTGGTTCGTTGGCGTTGTGAAGTAGAGCGGCTGGCTGGGAGTTGCCATGCGGTTGTCGCACGGGCTTTTCAAGCCAAGCGTGCGCTCAAAGTCCAAGAGCTGGCCCATGAAGTTGAAGTTGGGGGAGATGTTGGATTTCTTCATTTTGACGATGTCGTATGCGTCGTTCATGGACAGGTTGAGCTTCTGCATCAGGTAGGCGACTGTTACCGTCACTGAGCGGCTGATGCCCGCGAGACAGTGGACGAGGACGCCGCACTTCTGACCTCGAGCTTCATCTGGAATAGACAAGAGGAATAGGACATGTTACAGACCTCTGCTGATTAAACAAAACAGATAAAAAGCAAAGAAATGGAAAATGGAAAAACTGCATCTAGAGATTTTGATGATCAGTGAATAAAATACAGGATTAAAAACACTTGATTCACCAAATGTATCAGATTATTTAGTCCAACAAAAGTCCAAAAGCTAGGGGTGTGTAGGTCAAGTTTATTTTCTTGTTAGAGATCAAATTTTCTTCTTTAATTTTTAAAGTTAAATTTTATTATCTAATCTGCCTTTTTTGGGAGCTTGTGCTCTCAATTTAAAATGTAAAAACCTGCAAAAGTTCAATAAATATTGTCAGAAATTTTCACATCTGAAAACACTGATACTTAGCTTTTAAAGCAATTATATTATGCTGATACTGAAATCACCCTTGTAATATAAACTGTTCCTAAAAATGTTTGTTTTTTGAAGATAGTTCAGGTTAGGGCATCTGAATTTGTTAGCTTGATGCTAACACATAATGAATATTGCCATTACCAGGCTAACAGATTTAGCAATACTTAGCACTTCTTTTGACTGGTATTTACAATTTATTCACCTAGCAAGATTAAATAATTATTAAACTTATCTTTTACATAAATATGTTCCACCAATAGATTGTTTTATAGTTTTGAGCAGCACTGTGAGCCTCAGTTGTGTCACTTTAATTGCCGATTTCTCCTTCTTTTGTTATGTCATAGCTAATGGCAAACTGCTTTCGGGTTTGCTACAGCTACCCACTGGCTGGATATCAAACTCTGCTAAAAGTAATGGTAATTATGTAGCTTAATGTTGAGAGCACCGCTTCAAAACAATTCTTTTTGAACAATTTTGATTTTTTTTTTTACTATTTGAGCATCAAATTGTCATTCCCAAGTCTTCCAAAACAAAACAATTGAAGAGAAAATCTACTAAATGGACCTGGGAGTTTCTGAATTAATCAACAAAGTGACATTTTTAACTTTAACATACACGCTAAGAGCAGTTTGGTTTCCCATTTTGTCGTCACCAATCCTTCTATGGGTAATTAACAAGTGAACACAAACAGAACAAAACTTGTGATAAACATCTGTGACATTTAAGTCGAGCTGTTCTGGAGCTTGGATTTAGTCCAGGGAAGAGAGAGCGGCGGAAGTTATAATCGCAGCTATCTCCCAGGCGTGTCAGTCAACAAACAGGGGCTGCTGCAGTGGCGCGCATAAACAGAGCCGACATTCTTTTAGTCCTTTTTTTTTGGCCTGGAGTAGCCGGCTGGGAAATTGACTATTACGGTCTATTAAACCATTCTTCCGCTCGCTAGGGTTACTCAGACAATGGTGCCATTTGGGCGTGTAAACGTAGGAGTCATGAGGGCAACCCTGTCAAGGCGAACAGGATGTCAACAGGCCTGTAAATGGCTCCTTTTGTAATGTGGAGGGGAGGGAAAGAGGAGAGGAGGGGTGGGCAATGCCATGTCCTAGATTACTTTCAATGCCACTTCCTTCCTGTTGCGCTCGAATTACCGCCCTCCCCTCTTGTTCACTCTCCCCAGTTTCTCCTGTTTCAACGTCGCCCTTTGTGCTGCAATTACACAAGCCCCGGGACGAGAGATAGGCCAGGATGTCTTCCATTGAAGTCAAGGCCTTTTGTGCAAAAACACACAAGGTGCATTTTAGCCCGCGCACCGTTAGAGGCAGACTTGTGTTCTTCTTCCTCGCACACAATGGCCCTAATCTGCCCGCTCTGTGTCCCTGCCTGAGTGACTGATAAGATCACAGCCAGGGACACCTCATCTAATCTCCATTGCACAATAAGAACATAAGAACTTCCTGGCAGTGATAACGCATATCACATTAATAAGATTATGTCCCCTACTATCACCTGCTGCCCCTTGGCTTTGTCTGCTAATGCTCAAAACAATCACACAAGGTCGTCAGAGTGATTGAGTGAAGAGCGGCAACACAAAGACATTTTACAGGCTGCTTTCTGCTTCTAGGATGACACTATTTCTCTTTTCTACACGTGACATTTGGACTGGTTGGACGACAAAATGGTTCTGTATATAATTATAATTCAAAAAAATCCAGAACCAAGACATCTAATATCCTAGAAAACAAATCACAAAAATGACTTTCACACTTTATTTTGGTGCTTTAACTAAATATCCTGGCCTTGGATGCTAAACCCTCTGCTTTTTCTGCTCTTAAGTGTCCTATATTCCCCTGAACCTACAGAAATTGACATTTAAGGTATATTTAGATGGTACACAAAAAGAATAAACATTAAAATTACTCATTTTCACTCTTAAAATGCAAATTTTGACCCATTTGAAGGCTTCTTCTGATCATTAAAAGCCAAAAATTCCAGTCCTAGCATTGAGTAAACTTGCTGTTTATAGTGTCAACAGCTATAGGTGGCATGATTATTGACCAAGATATTTGAAATATTAAGTCTGAATGGGTTATTTTCAAATCAATTTTGCACTCTTTTATTTCTTTGTCCAAAGAGTAGTTGGTATTAAGATGACCTTACATTTGTACAAACTTGTGAAAGTGTTTTTATTTGACTCGTTTATTATTTAAGTTCATTTTTGGGTTAAGGAACTGGGTTAGGAGTGAATTTCAGTTTAAGGGGTTTGTTCTAGGCATAAGGTTAACTATGCATCAGGTACAATGGTTAGGCTTAGCTGTACAAGACCTTATAATGACTTTAATAAAATCAAAATCGTACAGAATTATTGCTAAAATGAAAATATAAAGATATTTGTCTTACATTGTCACTTAGCCAGACATGATTGTTAGTCTACATCAGTAACATTCTCCCTCAAAGAGCCACCACAGCTTGTTTTTCCTTTTTTTTCAAGATTATTTTAAACAAATGATCAAAATACGGATTTGCAGCACTCTCTATTACAGTTTAGTACCACATCTTTGCAGATTTTATGTTGGCATGTAAACAAGCCAGAGGCCTGTGGTTAAAATCCCTCTGTGTGTTCCCAGCTGCTTACCGATGAAGCTGATGGCCTCTGGGAAGAACTGTGACAGATTCTGGCTCCAGTGATCTGAGATGGGGATCTGCTTGTACTTGAACTCCCCGGCGTTCTCGAAGAGGTTGGGCAGGTTGGGCGTCACATTGAGGATGTACTTGATGCCGTACTCCTCCAGCACGTCCAGGTTGGTGGAGTCCTTCGCGCAGCCTAAGTACAGGTGAGGCAGGATCTCTACGGGGAACGAGGGCTGGGGGTTGGAGAGGGGGCTGCCGTCAGAGTCTGTGGCGCTGCTCGGGTCCCGGTCGATGTCTGACTCGATGTCCGAGGAGTCCGAGCTGATGCGGAGACCCCCGAGGCCCAGCACTTGTGCGGTGGGGGAGCTGCTGTTGGAGGAGCCGTCGAGGTTGGTTTCACACAGAGATGGGTACTCGGCCTGGAATTTACTGAAGCCTCCTGCAACATGCACAAGAAATGTTTGGTGTCCATGAGGTGCACCGCAAAACTGAGCGTCTTAGCTTACATCTCAGACTGAGAGGGCTGCATTTTTTAGCTGCAGGACCAAATAAACCGCTACACAAACAAGCAACTGTCTTCTAAACAGAGCGAATGGAGATACATAGATGTGTGAATCCACGAATTTACCTAACACTTCTTTTTGAGTATCGTGCCATATATGTGAGCATCCACACATTAACATATTCGGTCTGTTGTCACTGAGGACTGAACATAGCTGAGTTAAGCGGGTGGGCAGCTGGTGGCCTGAGGGCCATGTTTGCTCCTTCTTATCTCTCATTGCAGCCAGGGACTCAATTTTAAATCTCTATGAGTTGTGTACATGGGTGAAGAATGAAAAATGCAATGGTGCATCACAAGCCTTGCATGCAAGAAAGCCCACATATGGCAGGACATGCAATGGACTGATATTACCGACATAATTTAAGATTATCACCTTCATGGGAGTTATGTTTTTGTCAACAATTGTTCGTTTGAGAGCTGGTTAACTCAAAAGCTTATGAGAAGAATTTGGTCAAATTTTCAGAACAGCTCAGAAATGAGCTAAGGACCATTAGATTAAATATTGGCAGCAATCCGAATCTGAATGTGGATCCAGGAATTTTTTCAAGGATTTGTTTCTAGTGCAGATAGGGCAATTTTTGACCTTTTTTTTGACTATTATAATCTTTTGTTTGTGTAGTTCTATTTAATTATTTAATGAGGCATTAGTTGACAGAATTTGGTTAATTACTGTCTATAACAGCCCCGCAGGGCATTGTTTACACCCAACAACAGTTTCAGTAATTGTAGATAGATTGAATTATTGCACTTAAGCAATGCTTAACTGCTTATTTTATGAACTGCTGCGTTTCTTTGAGTTTTATTTACATAATTATTAGTACAAAATGGTAATAAAAGCTGTATTTAAAATGCTTCTTAGTATAAATTACAGGTTATTATATTTATCCAATCATCAGTGTCAAAAAAATGAATTAATTAGACCTTCTAGAAATCAATTCAAAAATAAAATGTCCCTCTTTCGAAACATTTCCAGACTTTCATCCATAAAAGGCTCCTTCATGCAACAATATATGAATATGATCGTTTTAACTGCATGCTTAGATGCATCATTATCATAGTCCACAGTATGCGCCTCCTTCCGTCTCTGCAGCACTCTGCGGCTGTGAATGAGGAGCAGGGCCCCTTGAAATGTGAATGAACCGCACTCACCCTCCAGATAATAGGCCCTGTAGCCTTCGTCCTTCATCCTCCTCAGCAGCAGACCGAGCACCGAGCCCCCGTCCACGTTCTCGTTCCACTCCCGGCTGTACTCGTCGTACAGCACGATGGTGTCCGTCTTGCACCTCCGCACGAACTTCTCCCGGTCCTCCCCGTCGGAGAGCAGCGAGCGCACGGGCAGGTTCCCCTTCTTCAGCCGGCGCAGCATGAGGCTCGGGATGGCCACGTTGATGGCCGTCTCGACGTGCGAGGACTCGTAGAGCTCCTGGGCCCGACAGTCCATCACCAACAGGCCGTCCCTGCGCGTCTCCAGCTGCTCCCGGAGCCAGCCCACCGTCTTGCTGATCGCCATTACCGAGTCGAGCTGGACGACGGGCTTGAGCTTGTCGAGCATTTATACGCAGGAGGTGAAAAAAAAAGTAGCTGAAGAAGCGAGGTTTTGAAGGTTTTCTGGCTGCAGTGGGCAACCAAAATAAATCTCTCGTCGATGTATGTCTTAAGTCAGCCTCTCGACGGGCCCTGAAGCCGAGGAGAGAGCCGAAAAATGGAGGGAAAAGTCCAAATTAAGCTATAGAATCAAACTCCAGAGGCTTGTGCGCATGTGGCACAGCGCGTATGGATACCAGGCGCGTCTCCTTCACAGATTCCCCGACTGCGGGCTTCCTACTCGGGCAGTCATTCATGCATCTGTCCGGAGAGAGCTGCTGTTATTTATCAATGAGTCACAGCGGCCCTGCGACCACTCTGACGCTCCCTCTGCTGGAAAAATAGATCCACGGATCCTCACGCTTCCCCGTCTCTTCCTCTGTGATCCACAGTGAAGTCAGAGATGGAGGAAACAGTTCTTTAAATGCTAAACACCGCTATTCTGGCGCGTCCTTGCGGATATATCCCGTGCGTATGTGCGCTGTGAATCGTCTCTCTGCAGGCTCTGGCTCTGCGATGCGCTCTCTGCGGCGCCAGGCTGCTGAATGGCCACGGACGGGAGGCGCCTCATTGGATACATTATGTCGGCTGGCCAATCAGAGGAGGCCTAGCGGCGGTCGCCTTGGAAACGGGGGCCGGATGGAGCGGCCCCGTGTTGATGAATTGTTAATGAGTTTGTCATTCACAAAAACGGAGGAGAGGAATTTCCGCTCCGGATCAAGTGAGTGCAAACAAACAGAAGAACTGCAGGGAGAAGGAAGGAGGGGAGGGAGGGGGAGAGGGGCCTTCACTGAGGGGAGAGAGGGAGAATCAATGGAGGGGCAAAGCAATAAATGTACTGGACATTATTTAGTCCATCTGAGGGTCTTTAACGGTGGTTTTTAAACTGCTCTGCCTAAATTAAGCCAAAATATCAAGGCAAACCATTTCTCTATCCATGATGCAAAGTGTCCTGTTTGACAAGTTACAGTAACAGTATGTACATTTTTAATTTTGTCTTCCAAAGCCTTATTAGAGTTGGCAAGCAAGTATTATTTATGAAATCATATTTACAAAACTATTAATATAAATCTTATTTGCATATTTGGCTTGTAAAATGCGAGAAAAACATGCAATGTGTGATTACATGTGCAAATAATTAAAAAAAAAAAAAAAAGATTATCAGAATGGCTTAAATAAGAATCAGAATCAGAATTGTTTTTTATTGCCAAGTATGCAACACATACAAGGAATTTGACTCCTGCAGTTGTTTTCTCTGGTATAAGGAAGTAAAAAAAAATAAAAAATAAAAAAATAAAAGTAAATATAAAAATAGAGAACAAATTAAAAAGAAATATAAATGAAAATAACTCTTAATTAACACAGTGTATATACAAAAACATAGGAAACACATCAGGAACATATACAGGCATCCAGGAATATTTCCAATAATCCATCCATCCATCATCTATACTGCTTGTTCCTTGTTGGGTCTCAAAGCCTGGAGCCTCTCCCAGCTGTCATTGGGCGAGAGGCGGGGTACACTTTGAACCAACCACAGGGCTACACAGAGAGACAGACAACCATTCATACTCACACTGATACCAAAGGGCAATTTGGGGTCACCAATCAACTTAGCATGTTTTTGGTCTATGGGAGGAAGCTTAAATCTCCTAAGAGAACCTACGCATGCACAGGGAGAACATGCAGGCTGTGGCCGACACAGGGGTCGAACCCTCTTGCTGTGAGGCACGTGCACCACCTGTTATGCCACCAAGACACTTCAAAAACAGAGGAGGCTTCATCAACAAAGCTCCTTTACCTCGACCTTTAACCTCAAAAACCTGCAAAGGTTATCTTTGAGAGTGTAAAACAAATGCCTGGTTTGATGAGTCTGGATTTCTGCTGCAACATTCAGGTGCAGGGTCAAAATTTGGTGTGAACATCATAAAGCATGGATCCACCCTGCCTTTGGTCAGCGGTTCAGGCTGCTTAGTGTGATGGTGTTTGGATATCTTGGCACACTTTGGGCCCCTTAGTACGACCTGAGAATCATTTAAACCCCGCAGCCTACCTGAGTATCACTGTTTATCATGTCCATCCCTTTATTACTACAGTGTCCCAATCCTCTTACAGATACCTCCAGCTTCACTGCACTACTTGAACTGTGATAAATTAAGAAAACATCTACTCTGCATTTAGAAGTGTATGACTGACACTGTCCAGGCCTTTGCTGTTCCCTGTTTTATACCAAACTCACAGCAGCAACAGGTTTTTTTTTTTTTTTATCTAAATTAAACTTTAATCGACAAAGCTTGCACAAAGGAAGCTTGAATCCATTTTTTAGCTTCATGAAAGCACCAAAAGATGTAAAAGCAGGACTTCTTTGCTCAACTATAGAAAAAAAAAACGTATTTTAAATTAATATGATTCAAGATGTTCTACTGCTGTGATAAACCATTAGAAATATAAAATATGACCTGTCCAAATGCTATCTACCTCTCTAAATGTACAAACACAAATTCAAACACATGCAGCATGACATGAAAACATACTTTAAGGAAAAGAGACCAACAGGCCCAGTGCTATAAAGCAGACAAAGTGATATTTGAGGACAGAAAAATGCCCAAAAAGAGCTGATGTTTTTCGGTGATGACATAACTCTAGGATGTTGATTTTTTTTTCCGTACCCTGTGGACATCCTGCTGAGGAAGAAACTCATGTTTTCTCTGGCCCCCATCCGCTCAGATCAGAGGTCAGCCAAACAACAAGTGGTGCCAGATCTGTCCTTCGCTCAGAGGCAAAGATGGAGCTTTTTCACCACGAGGTAACAGCACGGTTCGACTCAAATCTACTCTTTTCTTTTATGTAATAACTTGTTTTTAATTTTCTTTATTCCTTTTGATGTTCATGTCGTCTCATTTTCTGGACTTAGAGGGATCACCTGGTGAATCACCTCTAGAAACAGCTCTTTCACGTTCGGTATTTGCTTGTTACTTTTCGCCTTTAACCAAATTATCATTAACCAGTCAATTGCCAGACTAAAAACCTCTTTTGTCCCTCAGGCCTGCAGACTGTACAACTCCTCACTTGGGTGGAGGAGGAGTAACAGGAAGACAGAAGACAGGAAGGAGCAGTAGCCTGTAGCCGTATTCGTATTTTTATTTATATTTATGTATATTTACCTCTGCCAAGGAGGTCATATTCTTGCCAGCGTATGTCTATTTGTTTGTCCACTTGTTTGTTAGCAAGATCATGAAAAAACTACTTGATGGATTTTGCTGAAATTTTCAGGAGATGTTGGGAATGGCCCAACTTAAAAAGATTAAATTAGATTTTGGTGGTGATACATATGTTTGTCTAGATGCAAAATAGTCCCAAAATTTAAAATAAAAATCCATAAGTTAACATTAGGCAAAATTTAAAAAAAAAAAATCATGTCTCTGCCATTTTTTAACGGATTTGCTTCCAATTTTACAGGATAATATGGGGTCCATGTCTCTATCATCAAGGTAAATTTCATCTGGATCTGATCTTGACACCACAAGAAAACATTGCATCTTATAATAGGGAATCACATTGATGACATTCAATAATTCATATGAAATCAAAACCCATAAAAAATCCCAAAACCTGTTGTGTTCATGCAGGATAAAAACCTCCATGTTTGATCTGAGTTTGGGCCGGATCCTGGCTCTATTCTGGACCTGGTGATCCAGAGTTGTATCTTTTACAGGGGTTGTGGAAAAGCCACTGGGAAAACTGAGCTGCTTGGTGGAGGTTTGCATTTTTACTTACTTTTTTAGTTTTCTGATACCTGAGTGCTTTTTTTTTTTTACCATGTGTGCTTGCTATGCTGCTGGAATCTTAAATTCCCTAAGGGAGTCTTGCCAAGGGATTAATAAAGTTCTGTCCTATCTGATCCAATCTAATCATATCAGCCCCATTCACGCTGCCATTTTAAGCTGTAATATTTACACCCCTGTGATGCCTCCCTTCCACTGCAAATCTCATGGAGATAGGACGGGGGAGTTGACACCCCATTTGCTCCATCACTTGAAGGAGTATTCAAAGTGTAATATTGGAGAAGGGGGGCATGCAGACCCAGCAGGAGACAGGAGCTTTATTTACCTATCTGAATTTGTAATTACATTTTCTCTTGATGGTTCAAATACTTGCTGGTAGCTATGTAGACAAGAACCAGATCATTTATCCAGACTAACAAGCTGAACACAACATTGAAATATTCACGATACCCATGAGCCAAAATATTCTGTCCACAGAAGAAACCTCCTCCATCGTTGTTGATGGCATTGTGAAGCCGTAAACAGCATTAGTGTGCACCTTTTCAATGAACAGTTGAATAATGGCAGAGCTCGGTGTCCTTGTGAGCACGCAGCATCTCTGCAGCTATTTCTGTCTGTGCAGCCTTCACCGGACTGAAGAGGCTCATTTGTGTGGGTGCTGCTGTGTGTCACCTTCTCTTCCTCACACCAACATGGCTCACCAGAATAAATACCAACCAGCTCCATAATGCTGTAGAAATGTGATCATAAAATTCACAATGACAGCTTCAGTCGGGCCTCTGCTTTGTTAGCTTTTCCAAAATGAGTGAGCCAAAGTTCTGACAGTATCAGAGTTTATTTAGGAGGAGATGTTTCCTCTTTAATTCCCCAGATGTTAGGCTCCTTCTCACCCTCTTCACGCATCCTCAGTCCAAACAGTGTGATCATGAGGTCTGATCACTTCCTGTCAGCCTATCATTGACCTCCTCACACATACTTAATGTATGCGCAGCAAACAGAAGAAGCATTTGTGTTTTTACAGCAGCAGGCGCCTGTAAAGGAACACAAAGGCTTTTAATTGATGACCTGTTGACTTGAAGAGGTCTGTCACTTCATGTCCAGACTAAGGTTTCATTAACCTCAGACTACGGGACAAACACATTCAACAGATTAGAGCAGGTTAACAACAGCGATCCTCACGGGGAAGGTAGTTTAAGATTCTATTAAGGAACATACCCATGCAGATGTTAGTGCGTTCTGATTTGGTAAATATATATATGTATATTTTTAGTAAGAAGTAGGACTTGGCAAAATATCGATTAAATCTATTAATTCTAATAATTTTTTGCAGAAGATTTAAAAATTAAAAATCAAGATTTTTTTTCTTGACTTACTCCAATTGTAAGTTGTTGCAATGTTTGAGAGTATAAATACTGAAAATTTACTGGTTTCATGATCGTAGCTCCTGTCAGGTTTTACACAAGCACTTTTATAGGCTTGTATTTGCTTCATTTTTTTTAAAATGACATTAACTATAAATCAGAGAGTTTCATGTTGATATATTGTGAAAAAGCCTCAGCCTTCAGTGTTTATGCAGGCAAACCTGCCTATGTTTGAACTATATTATCAACATTTTATGACACACTTTAATTATAAGATGGAAACTCTGTTTGGTTTGGGAATATATTTTGACAACACAAAGGCAAACCTTTATTTATGTCATTTTGTGTTACTGGGAGTTTTTTTAAGGGAAAAAAATCAATTAAAATAGTAAATCAAGTGTTGCAGAAAATAATTGAGGATCGTATTTTTAGGCCATATCACCCAGCCCTAGTAAGAAGTAGATACTCACTACAAAGGAAACAAGAAAGAAAACTAGCAAGTTTATGTCTCTGCATGGTATACAACTTCAATTATAGAGCACCTTTAATACACATTTGCATGCAGACCAAAAGACCTTTACTAAAAGAGCAACAGACAATCAACAATTTGCTGCTATAGGTAAGATTATAAGAATATAAAGGCAAGAGTAGGGCTGGAGAATATGATCTAAATAAAATCCCTGATTTTTTTCCACAAAACTGGATTTACATTTTTTTTCCTTAATTTCATTGAAATATATCTCAAAACTAAAGTGAATTTTCCTTTTATAATGAAGGTTCTTGCTGTAATTTTGTTATCAAATGTTCATTATGTAGTTGGGACATAGGCAGGCTTGTCTACGTGAACACTGGAAGCTGCATTATTTTCTTACACACATGAAACTTTTTTGTCAGTATTAAATCTAAAAAAATATAAACAAATAAAACTACATGCCTAGAAATGCATTTGTGTGAAAATGGCATTGCCTAACATTTTGAAGAGTCATAATTTTCAGTGGTTATATTTTCAAATACTGCCACAACTCACAAGTGGAGTTAGGGTATGTCACAGAAAAAAAAAACAAGATTATTTTTTATTTTGAAATCTTTTGCAAAAAATAATTCAAATTCATTGATTTAATCGATTTATTTCCCAGCCCCAGGCAAGAGGACAGAAGTGTTTAAAGAATAGAGCAGAAAGGCCCTTTTGTCATCATTGATCCGAGGAAGCTCTGCTTACAAAACAGTGTACAGTAAAAAAAACAGTATAGAAATACAAAAATAAATGTAGCTAAAGGGACAAGAATTTTAGAGAATTAAAAATGGTTATGAGTAGTGTACAATAAAATGTTAAAATGCAAAAATATAATGATAAAACACAAGAACAAAATAGTAAAGTGAAAGAAATAAAACATGAATTGGGGAATTTATTAAAAACGGTAAAAGATTGATAAATGTAGCTAAACTAGACATAAATTGTGTAAAGAATACAGTTTGGGCTTCGGTTGTTCAAGTGGTGATGTGATTTAAAAAATGTTATATGCAAGTGAAGAGCATGGAGTCCAAAATATGTGATTATGACCCCTGAAAATCCAATTACTCCATCTTTGAGTTGTGGTGGAAGTTTGTGCAGAATATTAAGAAAATACTTCAAAATATTTTTGAGGTATTGCTTTTACAACTATAGGATAGACATGATACCAGATGACCTTTGACCTTGTACAATGGTGGACATTTGTGCAAATTTTTTCAAAAATTTCGCCAAAGCATTCTTGTCGACTTATGTTCTTAGTATCTCCTCGCATGTTAATGTAGATAATAAAACACTGTGGGGTTAATCTTTGACCCCTGCACTCCAAAATCTATTCAGTGCATTATTTGGATCCAAGTAGACTTGCTCAGAGTTAGAGAAAATCCATCAAAGTATTTTTGAGATTCTGTATTCATAGGCACAAGATGTCAGCAAGGCTTCTTTATCTTGAGCTTAAACTTAAAAAAATCTGCAGAATTGATCCTAAAGATTGTAAAAATGTTTCCTGGTTGGATGAGTTTGATTTCTGCAGCAGCATTCAGATGGTCGGGTCAGGATTTGGAGAAAACAACATGAAGGCAAGGATCCATCCTGCCTTGTATCCACGGTTCAGGATGGTGGTGGTGGTGTATTGGTCTCAGGGATATTTTATATTCATTAACAACAGGCCATCAGTTGCTGAAGTAGGCAAGCACTACTACAGTGTGAAGTACAAAACACTTGGAGCTTTGTGTGATGGATCTGCCTGATAATACATGGAATCAGGTGGATCCAGCTGCACTGCAAGGTTTGATTAGGGTAGATCTGAAGGGAAAAGGGGGTCCAACCGTGATAACAAGGTGTATATAGTAAATTTGCCAGAGACAGTGTGTCAGGGTGTTAATGTTTGCACCTAACAACTACACAAACTCGAATGATTACAGAGCATTAGGTGCAGAGTTTTCACAGCCGCATCTGCACGGAGATTTGATTTCACTACAGAAATAGCATTACAAGACTGAAAAAGAGAGTAAACAAGGATATTTATTCTGTTTACATCTTTAGAAAATTTGGTCCCCTTGCTGACGAGGAACAAACTCCTTTCTGTCTCCCTCCAAATGGCTCCAAAACACAGTTAGTTGGGTTTATTTTTCAAACCAGGCTGTGTGAGTTTCTTTCTAAATATAGCCATATTTTGACAGCCTTCTTGTTTCTCTGCTGTCTGTCGGTCTCACACCTCGGACAGCAGCAGTTCTGTAATGAGATAGCATCAGTGTGCAGGAGGAGTTTATCAATCAGCTGCCAACAGCCTCTGACACGCTGCAGACTCATCATCACAGACTTTTACTTTTCCTCAGAGCAGAGCCGTGCAGAAAGTGGATCAATCCCTCATGTTGGCTCAGGAGAGAACCAAAGAGGAGATTGAAGGTTAAGGGCACATTTATGGACATTGTTCATTATTTTTTGCACGTGTTCATACACTGAATATCACTTTAAGTTTGATGGTATTGTCTTTTTTTACAATTCAGCCTTGATTTTGATGCAGCTGTGACGAGAAAGGGAACTTCTGTGATATGTGGCATCTGCAAAAGTTAAGCAAAGACCAAATGTAGCAACAACATTAAATCAACAGGTTGGATTATATATATTTAGGCAGATAATCAGGAACCATATACTTTTGAATCACTCTTGAAGGGATCCTTTTTTTTTTTGTTTTTGTGTCTTCCCTCACTCCCAGGTCCATGAAAAGCAGATAAACACCATTCTTCCACTGTGTGTGCAGTAACAAGGAAAAGACGGGCAGAGCTTGCCCACCGCTAATTAGCCTAGCTCAAACACTGGGACTCAGTGGGTAGTGTTAGCCAGCCTCTACCTACAGTCATCAGATAAACTCTTCAGCAACTGTAAATGGTCCTTACCTGCTTGTTGTGACTCTTTTATTGTTACGTTACATTATCTATTTTTAGACTAAGATTAGCATTTTGTGTAAATTTCAAAAGAAAAATATACAAAACTAGACATAAAACATGAGCAAATTACCGCGGACACGCATGTAAGTAGGTCAACAAAACAAAGTCTCTATTTACGAGTAGAGGGAGACCAAGGATAATGGCCGACTTTGTAAGAGAGGACGAGGACGATGTCTTTGTGACTGATGAAAATCCACAACCTTATCAATCCGAACCAAAATATATGGAGGACAAAGAGTAGCCGAGGCAGTGGAGGACTTAGCTTTGTATGTTTTTCTATTGAAAATTACATGAAGTGCTAATGTAAGTCAAGAAAATACATAATGTAACATAATGGGGTAAAAGAACGAGTCACAACAAGCACACAGGACCGTTTAGAGTTGCTGAAGAGTTTATCTGATGACTGTAGGCAGAGGCAGGTTAGCACTTCCCATCGACTCCCAGCGTTTGAGCTTTTTTGTTACTGCACACACAGTCGAAAGAATGGTGTGTATCTGCTCGTCATTGACTTGGGAGTGAGGCAAGACATGAAAACAAAAAATGTTGGTGTATCCCTTTAAATCAACAGGTTGGATGGTATAGACACAGAAACCAGGCACTATATAGTTTTGTTTCACTCTTGACAAAATGAAATTACTCTTCATTTCGTGTCATTTTTAGCACAAACCCACACCAGCAGCAGATGACTCGGCCTCCCCCCTCAGCCTATCTCCTTGCTCATTACCTCCAAGTCTGCATGTGTGTCTTTGTGTGTGCTGTTGCACACCAGCCTCTGTCTCTGCAGTGTGTTAGCATATGAAGCGTGTAGCGGCCCCGGCGTTAACATTGGCCCTTTGGCCCCAGCGGCACCCAGGCCCCCCGCCCCTCAGCGTGACAGAAGTCCCTCTGAAAGGAGCCAAGCTGTTCCTATTCAGCTTCAAATGAATTCAGCTCCCTTTCACCACCAGACTACCCCCCCCCCCCCCACCCCCCCCCCCCACCCCTTCATCAGCCCCTCGGCGCCCCCTCCTCCCCCGCTGCTCACTATTCTTCTCTTTCTGCCCCTTTTTT
Source organism: Cetoscarus ocellatus (assembly GCA_037902135.1). NCBI lineage: Eukaryota > Metazoa > Chordata > Actinopteri > Labriformes > Labridae > Cetoscarus > Cetoscarus ocellatus. The sequence continues at coordinate 273,500 of JBAMNC010000276.1, forward strand.
TGCCCTTGGCCCCTTCTCTCCTGCCCCTTCTCACCCTTTCTTTTTCATTTTCGCCCCTCTCTTTGTGCAACAGCTCTGTCACCAGTATCTACATGGAACATATTAAATTAGTCAGGAGCCACTGATTTACGGTTAAATGCAGGAAAAAAATATTTTTTCTGACACCGAACCATCTATGATCAGTGTGACTGAGGTGTGAGGACACCTAATGTCCCAACATGAATATAAAAACACTGATCAGAAGTGAGAACGACTGCCTTCCTCTCATTCACAGGCCTTCTCCAGGATGCTCTTGTCCTTGCCAGCAAGCAAAACTGAAAAGAAATCTTGATTCTTGAGTTTTATTTTATCAAACTTGAGCGTTCTTATACTGAGAAGTTTTGATGAGCCCCATTCACAGTGCTGTTTCAAGCCCTGTGACATTTTGCCTCCACTATGAACAACACAAAGGCGGAATGGAGGAACAAGTTGACCCCGTTTGCTCCGACTTGAGTGGTGCTATCAGGAGCCCAATTCAAACTGACATTTCAAGGCGTAATATTTACTCCTCTGTGACGTTTTGCCTCCACTGCGAACGTTGTGGAGACAGAATGGGTGAGGTGAGATATTGGAGAGAGGGAGACACGGAGCACTGTGAGTGAGTGACTTTGCCTGTGGGGTTGCATGCCGAGTGACCTGCATCCAAGCCATACTGCAGCGTGAATTTACACAGATGTTGCAGCCTGGTGGAATTAATGTGAATGTCTCTAGATTTAAATATAGCGGAACATTATTGTGTGTGTTTTTTGTTTTCTATTTTTTGCATAAAGGAACTGTGAATAGGACTAGAGGCAAAGTTGCCAGGTCCACTTATTATAAGCCACGTTGGGCTTCTTTTTATTTCAACAATTGATGTAAATGTTGGCAGTTGCAGGTTGCATTTTTTGGGCTTGTTCCAAAAGATCAGTTGCACACTTGCGCTTGTTGTGCCTCCAAACCCAGGAGGGATCTGATGCACTTTACCACCAATATAAACTCAATTCAGGAGTTACACAAACTATTTCCTCCCACTCCAAACACAAATGTAAATTTTACTGTTAAAAGGGGCAAAAATGATGTTTCAAAAAGAAATCCTTATAGTCAGAATTAAATTGATTTCTGATGTAGCTATTACTGTTTTCGCTAGAATAAATCTGTAGAGGATCAACATAAAACTTAGATAAAAGCCTGACTATGTCTGTTTGGTTACAAAAATCAAGGTTAGACAGACTGTTCAGTGATAACAGTGTTATAAATAACAGTAGCCCCCTCCCTTCACTTCTGTATAAAGAAAAAGATGTCCCACCTCCAAGCAAAAGGATGTTGAATAAATAAATTAAGAGTCAAACAAGAAAAATGTCACTGTGAATTGAAATGTAGTGTAGACAAAAATCAAAACAGCCTTTATGTAGATTTCTCTTAAAAACAAAAAGTATTATATATTACATGTAGCTTGTTTTGGGCTTGTTTTTATTGACCTGGTTGCTCTAATTTCGTAGACCAGGCACAGGTGCGGCGCACCTGCCCTGCACTGCGCCAACGGGGGGGGGTGCAGGGCATTTTGCAAGTTTTGTGCACGGCGCAGTCCAGCACAGCGAGGTGCACCCATGCCTCTGTCCTTTCCACCAGCGCAAGTAGCAGAGAGGGAGGAGAGGAGGCGTGAGTGGGTTTATCACAGCTGAGTGTAATCTTCACCAATCAAATGAACGTCTTTCCTCACCTTTAAATGCGATGCGGGCGAGGCGCAGTGACAATTTCACCTTGGTGGTAAAGAAGGTCAGAGCCACTGTCACTTTTGCAGCAACCTGGAGAGTGCAGGGGCCACTGGGCCACGCATCAGAGCCACGATGCGTGTCACCATATGGACCACCTCGTGGGACAGATGTAATCTGTTCCTGTCTCATAAATAGGAGCACAAAATTAAGTGATAATTACATTTAAACACAGCAGCAGGCTAATCCATTCATCATGCTTGTTATCCACCTGCAGTCCTGGTCTGTCATCGCCAAATAGCAGAACCTCTGGTAAAACTATATCTCCTCCTCATCCTCCTTGCAATAACGAACTCCATCTTTTTAGATCACATTAAGAATAAAGATTAAAACAGAGAAATATGGGCAATTACAGGTAACTCCTTAAGACACAGAGTGACTTACATTTATTCAGCGAGCGTCTCTCTCTTTTTTCTTTTCTTTTGAATTTCATGAGATGAGAGAAGCCGGATACTCCGTATTGGATGATGTTGCTGTTTGTGGTTGGCTTGAGAGATGTGAACTCATTGGTTTGTGTCACTCTTCCAGCTGCCGTCAGGTTGAGTTTCCATTAAGACAAACGTCTCTGATCTGACATCAGATGTGACGAGACAATTAATATAGATACAAATGTATATGCTGGTTCAGACAGTTACATTGAAGTGGTTACTGTGATTTTTTATTGCATTGAAATGACACTCTGGATACCTGCCTGTGAGGTTTTGGTGAATGCTGCCCGGGTGCGCTTCGCCTGCACCGAGAATAGACCAGGTTGGAGCTGGCGAGCTTTCAGCGCACCTTCCTCACAATTTTTTTGGCATGAAATTGTCAATGCGCCAAGCTGAATCTGTTGACACCTCCCCCTGGTGCGCCGTCACACCTATCTCGGCGCAGCCGGTCTACCAAATGTGCCAAATTGGCTGCACACAGCAATGCGCCGGACAAAATTACTACTGCGCGGGGTGTACCAGGCTGCACCACCCTGAGTTGCACCAGGAAATTAGGGCCCAATATCCCTCCTGCACCTCATCAAAATCACTCTTACCCTGTTCATTGTCCTTGTCCACATCAAGCTAAAATAGAGACAGGGCGTCAGGGTATAAAAGGTCAAGCTGTGTCGTGTAGCATTGGGCAGCATCACTCACGGTTACTAAGGACACTCTCATGATCCCAGGTTATAAGCCTGATTTTGTTGCTAATGCTTGTGTGAGTCCAGTTCACTCAGAACATGGTGGTAGCCCAAAGTAACACCAAGACACGTAATTAAGCTAAAAATATACTTAACATACTTAAAACAAGCCAAAAACAAATAACTTCAAAAAATACACCAAAGCCTTACCAAAACAGTTTAATATAAAAATTGAGTATTAAGAATAAAATTATACAGATGTGGAATCAAACAACTTCCTAATATATGATCCTACATCTATTCATAAGTTGGGTACATTCATCATGTCATCGAGATTATCTCAACCGCCTGTCCACTGTATAACTTAAAGTGACATGCAGAATCCTGTAATTATCTTTTAGCAGCATTCAAACTGTAGTTCTGTCCAAATTTATAGAATTGTTTAAACTATAATTCATTAATTGCTGTACATAAAAGAGACATATGTACATATAAGGCATCTAAGAGACTATCTCTGTGACTGTCAGGTGGTTGCTGTTTTAACTGCCTTTCATTTTCTGTTTTGATTTTCAGAGCTTTATTAATGTCAGTTATGCATTGTGTGGATTGTGTTTTAATGTCTGGACCCCTGGAAGAGTAGCTGCTGCTTTGGTTGTAGCTAATAGGGATCAAAAAAAAAAAAAAAATCTAGTGGGAGGCTCTACCATCAGAGGTTTATCATTCAGTGGGTGGAAGATTTCACTTACGTGATGCCTGACAGCAAAAGAACTGAAAACAATGTTAAGAGTCATTAAGTCTTCAGTCAACACCGAATGATAAAATCAGTTTTCAAACCAGCAGCTGACTGGGTAAAAGGTCTTCAGATTTATCTTATTCTGTGCTAAATTTCTCAGTATTCTTCTGGAAACCCCCGACTTTCCCCTCTTTGTTCCTATTCATTTGCGTCCTACAGCCCTGCAGACATTAGATGTCCCTCGTGTGAACTCCAAATTTCTTTGTTTTGTAATATTTTAACCTCAAATATAAAAAAGTCCCTTACTTTGTGAATGTGAGAAGGACATTGTAGCATAAAATGATGTCTTTTAAGTCCTCTTGTTTCCTGGAAGTTCACCCCATTACATTACCTTTCTTCATCTACAATCATTAACATGTCAGTCAGGTCACATTTGCATATAAAATGAGTCACTGACTGAATCTGAGAGGGCAGAATTACCCTCAATCACTGCTGAAGTTTAGGCAAAGAATTTAATGAATAGTTAACTTCTCTATTACCTCTGATGTAAAGCTGGTTAATGGACTAAAACACAAAGAAGAGCTTCATTCACTTCATCTAAACCTTACACTGACATCCATTTTGGGCAGTTGGGTCAAAATTGGTCGACCCTAATGCTTGGTGTCTTGTAGCTCAGACTGCACATGGAGGTGGTCTGGAAGCTGCTGCAGACATACACCATATAGCGCAACACCATATTCAGACATTGTTTCTACTGGTGTTGGGATTAGCACATGTGGTTTAAGGGAGAGGCGGGATCATGAGATCCATGAGCTCTTGGATCTGAAAATGTGCATACTCGTACACACGGAAACACAAGAATGGCATTTTGAGATTTGTTCGGTCTGAGTAATGTGCGTTTTCAGTCTCCACAAATGCTGGATCCGTGTGGATGAAACACCTATAAAATAATACATCTACCCTCGTTTTCGTGGGGACTGCCCCTTAGATTTGGCTTAGCTCACTTGGAACCTCACTCGAGGTGATATGAAAAACCGTGCCGGTACGAGGCATGATCAATAATGGAAAACCAAAAACAATTGAGTCAAGTCAAGCTAAGCTTATACCATGTAGATGAAAAGCCACATTATTGTCCACATTATTGCATTGTGATTTAAATTAAAAATTGCTTAATTGTGTGTCACACTGTTTTGATGAGATGTACGTGCTTTGATATACAAGCAAGGCATAGTTGCCAGGTCTGCTTATTATCAGCCACTTTGGGCTCCTTTTTTGAAAAGTTGCTTGTAAATATTGGCAGTAGGGATTGCATTTTTAAAGTTTGTTTCACAAACAATTTTGTCCTTCTCCAAACACAAATGTAAATTTTACTGTAAAAAGAGGGGCCAAAAATGATGTTTCCACCAAAAAGAAATCCTTATAGCCAGAATTAAATTTATTTCTAAAGTAGCCGTCACTGTTTTTACCCTAATAAAGAAGTAGAGGATCAACACAAAACTTAGATATAAGCCTGACTATGTCTGTTGGGTTACAAATGTAAAGGTTAGACAGACTGTAAATAACAGTAGCGCCTCCCTTCACTTCTGTTTAAAGAAAAGGACATTCCAACTCCAAACAAAAGGATGTTGATTAAGTAAATCAAGAGCCAAATAAGAAAAAAAATGTCACTGTGAGACTGAAATGTAATGTAGACAAAGATCAAAACACACTTTATGTAGATTTCTCTTTAAAAAAAAAAAAAAAGTAATATATTTCACATTAGAAAATAAATAGCTGGAGGTGGCTTGTTTTGGGATTGTTTTTATGACCTGGTTGCTTATTTCAGTAGAAAATCCGGCATTACTGAAGCAAGGTTAGGCAGAATGAAAGGAAGCTTGAGGGTGCACATCTAGGCAATATGCATACAGGTGCAGAACAAAGACATCAACAACTGTAGAATAATAAATAAGTCTACACTCTGTTCAGCTCCCAATCAGAAACTTTATTTAATAAAGAAACATGTTTAAGTATACTCTGGAACAGTGAAAGCATCACATTCAGGTCTCTGGTCTTGCACTTAAGTTCTCAAAAATACAAAATCAACCAGTCAAACATCTTTAAAAGTTGTCACTTCATGTTAAATTTCAAGCCTCCATAGAAAAGTCTTTTTTCCTTCTGAGGTCAGCCGTGTCAAACCGTTCAACCTTAATCAAAAACGAGATTTTGAAATCACGTTGAGGCAGTTTTATTCTCTTAATCCTCCTCTTTAACATCCGCTCCCCCGACACCCCCACTCCTGTGACCCCACCCTCTCCTCTCATTCAGCAGCTAATCTTGTCCTCCTCCTTGTTTCTTCGCCACCGGCTGCTCGTCTCAGACGGGGAAATCCTTTGTCCCAAAACAAAGGCTCACCACATGCACTAATCAGGTCTGGAGCTGGACCTGTCTGCATGTTTTTCTCTGATAATGTGCTCACATGACACAGATTTCAGGAAGCGAGTATGACTTATCACGGAATTATACTGTGTGAGAACGGCAGAGAGGCAGACGAAGGCAGACACCGAGAGAGTGTCTGCAGACAGTGTTGCAAAATCCCAAAGTTAGCACATGATGCACAGGATGTGTGTAAGTTTGTGCTTAAAAAGAGGAAGTTAGTATTAAGTGTGGGAGCTGTGATAGAATCCACAGCTTTACAGACAGCTTAACTGTGTCAAGAAAAATCTGAAGACCAAACGAAGTGTAAGGATGGAGAAGAAAGACGACTAAAGAAACTCTGAACATGACGTGTCCCTGCTGGTCTGAGTGTTTCACAAACTCTCGATCTACAAATTTTTAAAGCAGGTCCATCTGTAGTGTTTTCAGAGAAGGGTGTGAAAAATAAAAACATACAGGTCGTGCCAATAAATGACTTAAAATCAACAAGGTATGCGGAGGAGCATCTCTTACACCCACCTCAGACTGGATGCATGTTAGCTTTGGCTTGTGTCAGTTCTGGTTTTTGATGCTTTCATACCAGGCTCGTGTGAGCTACATGCAGTTCTGTCTCTCTTCAGGCAGAACCACAGTATAACTTCACTCGTGACAACTCATTCTGTAACTAGGGATTGGAATAAAAAAGAAACAATTCCAGTCGAGGATCGATAAAGACCTTAAGGAATGGATATCATTAGTCTTTTTGTTGAACATGTATTCGACACACCAACAGTGCATCCCATTTCATCTCGGAAGTTGAATTTACGGAGTTGAAAATCAAATACATCACAGTGATTGCCTGCCTCCGTCTGAATTTCCTACTCAGGAAGTAGGACGATCTTCACGTACGTGTCATTCTCACTTCTCACATCTACCATGTCTCACAATGTTGAGAAATCCTTTAAAAAATCCTGGATCCAGATCACCATCAAATCTGATGGTGACGATCATATTCACAGATACTGATAGAGGCTGTACACTGCAGTGTTACACAAACAATGGAGATGTGGTTAAGACTGCAGCAGAGAAAATAAGCAAAAACATGTCAAGCATGCTTTTATTTGACATTTAGCCCAGAGGGTTAATTGAATAGACCTTGGCCAATCCTGTCAGTGTACCTGTACTGTAGATTTGCTCCAAGAGTACAGACATCCGCCAAGCATAACCAATATTGTTGTATGAGAAATTGTAAAAAAAAAATGTGGAAAAACTGCCCTATCTTGCACAGTAAACCAATCACTGAAAAAATTCTGGATTTGCATTCGTATTTGGATCACCACCAAAGTTTCTTCCTTGTGCCATGTTTATAATTTGTTAAGTTAACTGGCATATTGTACAATGATGGCAAATCCTTGAAAATAATCCTAGATCTGCATCCAAGGTCAGATAACCACTTTTTACCTGTGCCATGAGCAACATTTACTGAATATGTCATGAAAATCTGTTGTGAAGTTATTGAGTTACTGGTAAAAAGTGGATAACTGCCCTAACTTGCACTGTTCAAAAAATTCTTGATAAAATTCCTGGATTGGCATCTGTTTTTGGATCACCACCAATGTTCCTTCCTTGTGCCATGACCAACATCCTCTAAATAGTCATAAAAATCAGATGGTAACTAATTGAGGTACTAGCAAAAATGTGGAAACCTGCCCTGTCTCACAATGTTAAGAAATCCTTAAAAAAAACTCCTGGGTTGGCAACCAGATTCAGATCACCACCAAATTCTAATCACTTCCACCTTTTGCCATGGCCAAGGTTGCCTGAAAATTAAGTCTAAATCTGTTGATAATTTCTTAAATTATTAGTCAAAATATGGAAAACTGGCCTATCTTACAATGAAGACAAATCCTTGGAAATAATCCTAGATCTGCATCCAAGTTCAGATCACCACATTTTCCTTTTGCCATGAGCAACATTCACTGAATATTTCATGAAAATCTTTTGGGAAGTTATTGAGTTACGGGCAAAAAAGTGGATAACTGCCCTATCTTGCACTGTTAAGAACTTCTTGATAAAATTCCTGGATTTGCATCTGGATTTGGATAACCACCAAAATCCAATCACTTCTTCCTTGTGCTATGACCAACATTCCAAGAAAATTTAATGTTTTTTGATTTAATCTAAACCCACTGAACATGTATTGAGTTACTTGCAAAATGTGGAAAACTGCCCTATCTTACAAATATGACAATTCTTGAAAACATTCCTACATCCGCATCCTGATTTGGATCACCACCAAAATCGAATCACTTCTTCCTAATGCCATGGCCAACATTACCTGGGTCTCTGATATTGTGTCCTGGACACCACATTATAACAGTCACAATGACCCAACTCTCAAAAATGTAATCATCCATTGACCAAGACAACTCAAACAGTTTCTGAAGAATGGATTTTGATGACTTTTTCAGGGGGTTTTGGTCATAGTACAATGGAAAATCTGGGTGCAAATCCAGGAATGATGATTGGTTAACACTGTATGATGGGACAGTTTTCCACACTTTTCATAACAGTTTGCACAACCATATTGAAAATGCCTTGGTGAGGTTTGTGCTTCAGAGCACTTCTGGTCTAAATATGCAAATCCTGTAACAAACAGATAAAATGAAGTCAAAGAGCTGAAGGCCTTGAAGCTTTAAGGTAAACAGACATAACTGAAGAAAGGCCTTTTTCTTAGAGGTGTTTCTGGCTTCATGCTGCTGTGAAGCGTCTTCAGAGTTTGAGATTATTACAGTGACAAAACAGGAGGAGCTGTCAGACTCCTGCTGCAGATAAAGACCGCATGCTTCCTTCTCTTTATCACGCTGATTACATCTTAACAGGAGCACGACCGCTCAGCAGAGAGACACCCACGCAAACACTCACAGGTGAACAGCACGCGATGCCTTTGACATCTTCTTCAGTACTGAACACTGTGTTCTCCAGGAAACATTATCTCCTGGTCTGTGGAGCTGTTCTGACGAAGACTGGGGTTTTTCTGAGAGCTGACTCAGTTTGAGGAAGCTGTGGGTAAAATCTGCTGGTAAAGGATGTTTTTCAGCTGATGTGTGATGTTGTCATGCCCAGTATTTACAGAATTACCCCAAATATATATGAGACATGTAGATTTGGTTGCTAATGACAGTTAAACTAAATAATGTCATGTTTTCCTGTATTACACGATGTCTGAACTTAAATCTCGAAGGGTGAATGTGCTTGATAACTTCTCAAGAGGTTCCTTCACCATGAGAAGGAGTAACAGCGGCTCTTGTCCTTTGATGCAGATGATATTTATATTTGTTAATATTGCAGAGAAAACTGAAACAACTAGAAAGCACTCAGAGAGCACAAACCTCCGCCAAGGTAGCCCACATATTGCTGTTACTTCTATAAGCAATAGTTCCATGATGAAGTTACCATCATAATGTGATTCATGACCCTAAAAAACACGCACCTAGCACTCAGAATCATGTTGATATCATTATTGGTTAGACAGTTACTGAGCAAACATGACTGTTAGCTAATGGTGGTTATCTGGATCACCACCAAAATCTAATCATTTTTAAGTTGGGCCATTATCAGCGTATCCTGAAAATTTCAGCAAAATCCATCCTGTAGTTTTTTTGTAATCTTGCTAACAAACAGACAGACAAGCACATGTCAGCAAAAACCTAACCTCTTTGGTGGAGGTAAAAATCCGGTTCACACTGACTCCATTAATTAGGAGGAGGTCCAGACTCTTCCTCCTCCAGCCCACAAAGACACCTCGTCTCCGCTGCCCTGTCAGCCGCCGTCTCCACCATCCATCCAACACCCATTCACATGTTAATCAGAGACATTTACACCCACATCACCTGAGGGGCACAGGGTGACACACGCTAACGCAGACACAAACACACACCAACACACACTCTGCAGACGTGTAGGCGCTCGTGTTTCCTGTGTTGTGTAAACTTGTCTCGCTCTTACATACACACTCATGAATGAACACACGCACACTTCCTGTGCGGCAAGAAGCTTTGTATGTATTGTGAAATTAAACCCACTCATAAACAGTCATGAATCAGTATATGAGATGAAAACCTCAGGATATAACACTTATAAACTATGACTTTTATTCTATTGTAAGATTATTTTAAATAATTTCGGAGAGTTAAACATTTTTTTTTAACTTCCCCCAAACCGAACTTATGTTTAGGTTTTACCTTAATTCATTTTATTGTTTTGTTATTGTATTTTATCATATTTATTAATATAATTGTCTTTATTTCATTTTATAATTTTGTTATTTCAATTTAGATATAATTTTTTATTTATTAATAATTAGTTATTTTGTTTTATTTTATTTTGTTTAAAATTTGATTTGATTTGATTCTATTTATTTAAATTATTGTATTTTATTTATTTAAATTATGTTTTATTTGTTTATTTCTTTATCAAATTAGAGTTTATTTTACTAATTTTTGTCAAATGCATATTTTTAAATTTCATTTAATCATATTTATTTGATTTTATTTGATTGATTTTCTATTTGTAGTATTAATTATTTCATTTTATGTTATTGTTTGAATTTATTTTATATTCATGCATTTGTGATTTCATGTTATGTTAACATTATTTATGGTGTTTTACTAATTTTATCATTTTCTTTGTTTTTTTTATTTTGGATTATTTAACTTACTTGGATTTTTCTTTGTTCTTCTATTTTATTCTATTTCTCTTTTATGTTTTCATTAATAATTTCTTAAAATATTTTTAGTTCTATTTTTTTTATTATATTAAGTTTTTTTTTCTCACCATTTACTCGGAGGCTTTTTACTGAGTGAGATCCTTTAAGATAATAATGATATGTAACATTCATCTGAACAAGGTGTCAATGTGCTTGACAAAAGCATGAAATAAAACAAAAAAACAGGGCAAAATATGGTCAATAAAGGTACAAAATAAGGTTAAAAACGTGTCTGGTTACCAAGTTATAAAATAAGACCTAGTTAAATGGGATGAAACAAAATTAAACGATTGATCTGATGTGTTTTGCATTCAGAAATGTTTCTTTGCATATCCGTGTTGTAAAGAATGTTTGAGTTTCTGTCTCCTTCTGGCCATCAGACTGAGTTGAGCCTCTGAATGGAAATGCTCTGCAGCTCAGAGGAACACACACACTTCCAGGGTGTTTCCCTCCAGCTGTTTCGTGACAGCTCCCAGAAACACACCCTGGTCTGAGCTCTGAGGAGACAATGGCGGCTCCAGTGTTATCTGCAGCTCCATCACTCTCTGGCTCTGCTCCGCACCGCCTCGCTGCTGTCCTGCTCCTGTCCCTGTGAGTGTGATGTGAGGGCCCTGGTCAGCCTGAGTGAGTGTGTGTGTGTGAATCCCAAAGAGAGGATTTCCCCTTCACTGGGTGTCCATCTCCTTCAGCCTTTGGCCCATTTCTGTCACTTTGCATTCACACGTACAGACACCAAAAGCCTGATGGACTCCTTCCTCTGGCGCTGCGGCTTTTGTGCAGTTTAGCACTCGTCTCAACATTTCAGTATCAACTCTGATTTGACAGGAGCTTCCTGGAACTGCCCCCATCAAGAAGTCTAAGTAGGCCAATCATATATTTTACTCAAAGTTGACAAACTTTTTTCCCCCAAAGCTTTTTATTTAAAGAAGAGGATGATGTTGTAGCAGAGGAAATACACGCACATACCACTGAGCTGAAGAGCCACAGAAAGAGACTGTTAGGCTGCGTTCACACTGCAGGTCTTAATACACATTACCTCTGCCAAGGAGGTTATGTTTTTTCTTTATTTCATAATTCATCTCAAACTTTAAAAAAAGAAACAAACAAAACAACATTAAAATAATATGCACACCAAACAACTGTCCATCAAATAAATTTACACATGTGAGTACGTACATATGTATGTCAACACAACAATCAGTTTGAGAAGGAACAGAATGAAGCAATGAGCTTATCTAGTCCTGCCCCTTCCTTACAAATCAAATCCAATAATGAATTAAAATCATAATTCATTACTAGCTGTCATTATTCATGGAAACATTGTAAATACATGGGTTATAGCCCCATGTATGTGTGAGTCATGGAGAGTCGTATGTGTTTTTGTCAATGTATGTTTGTTTGTTAGCAAGATTGTGCAAAACTACTGGACAGGTTTTGCTGAAACTTTCAGGAGATGTTGGTAATGGCCCAAGTAAAAATTGATTAGATTTTGGTGGTGATCCAGATTATCACCATTAGCTAACGATCGTTTTTGCTCAATAACTGTCTAACTCATCATGTTATCAACATGATTCTGAGTGCTAGCTGTGGGTTTTCAGGGTCAAGGAATCATATTATGATGGTAACTTTAACATGGAACTATTGCTTATAGGTGTAACAGCAATATGTGAGCTACCTTGGCGGAGGTTTGGGCTCTCCAAGTACTTTTTTATTTTTTTTTTTTGTTGTTGTTGTTGTTTTTTTTTCTTTGATATTCGATTTTTTTGTGTGGTTGTTCACACTATAATTTAAATGTGATGCCATCAGCTTTCAGTTCCAACGTTTACAGCCCTGAAGTAACCTGCATGTGTAGAAGAAGATGTAATGTCACACACAGCACGCCGTATTTGTGGAAGTAAAGGGTGTATATCAATTTTGTAGTTGTTGAGTTATTGGAGAGACAAAATTATGACAAACTGATGAGGGGAAGCAGAAGATTGTGAAATAAAGCCAGCAGACATTTTTGTGGAGCAGTGGCTGCTGCCTCTGTACAGAGGGATGTGTGGATATAGATTCTGAGCCAGGAGTGGTGGGACTGTCACTTGAGGGGCTTTACTGGCAGAGTTTATCCAGAATTGTTTGAACATTGTTTACGTTGGATTTTGTTGTGTTCTGCCTCCTCCGGCACAGATTTGTGACATCTGTCTCACTTCAGTAAGTCAGTTGAAATGTGAAATGAGTGTTCAGAGTGAGGTTGCTTTGAGAAACATCAGATATCTGATTTAGGACCACATAATAAGGTGGTCTGGGTCTGATTTTTGCCTTCAGACTGTCGTAAAAAATCAGGTAAGAACAGATTTGGTGTGAAAGTAGCCTCATTGGCTTTTAGCACCTCACAGGGTTTTGTCTGCTGCCTGAGCCAGATGTATATTAGTTACAAAATTCTACACTAGGTGCAGAGCAATATATTTCCCCTGTCCATCTGGAAAACATCCCATAGAGAGGGTTTGGGAATGGGCAGAACCCTTCAAAAGCATGTTTAGCAGATGATTGGACGATTGTTCGGTCAATCACCTTCATTGTCAGTCAGATAATGTAGTAGGTGGGCGGTACTGCTGCAGTGTAAAATACAAACTATAAGCCACTTTGTAGAACAAACTCTCACCAAAACATGTCATAATATATCCTGTCTTTCGCAAAATGCTTTCAGTGTTGATTTTTTTTTCATTCAACAAAGATATGCAATCCAGATCTAACAAAAGTTCTGCTGAAGCTGTTAGCATCTATGCTAATATCTGTAAGAGCAGTCACTTCCTGCTGTCATCGCTCCTAGCTCCCACCTCTTCCTGCTCTTCAAGACTCTGATTGGGCTGTGCCACTTTGGGACGAGCACAATCACTATAGATTGGAGCCTGGCTAAATAATTAGACTAGAGGGAGGTTTGGATTCAAACTAAGGCTGTGTCCTCACGTAGCAGGGTGTTTTTAGAAACAGAGGTCTTCCTCTTCTGTTTTTCAGAAATAATCCTGTCTACACATGTTACATTTTAAAAACATCGCTGTCCACATGAAAACTTCAAAATGCCATGTAAAGGCTGTTCTGGCGTTATAGTGTATTTTGTGGCTATGTGAACTGGTGTTAGTGGGCATATTGAGAAAATATTTCTCTGTTTATATTTAAATTCGAGACATATCTGACAATCTTGTTTAAATTCTGTTAAAAAAGTTTCATGGGTACTCTTGTTGGTTGCACAATTTCCACATAAAGGCAACTGTTATGGTGACCAATAAGTATAACAGGTCACATCAAGATTGATTTAAGTTACACAATCCTGAGCTGTGACGCCTTTGCACCATCAACTATGAATAGAAGAGTTTTCCCCTAGAAGGTGATGGAAAAGCAAAGGTGTTTTGCAGCCAGTTGAAGTGGACAGAAGTGCAGGACTTCTGCCGTGAACTTTCGACTACTGCAGTCTGAAGTGAAAACAGGAAACGTCGCACTGAAGGGCGTCCTTTGAGAGCAGGTCTGCAAACAAACAGCCTCACTGGAAACAGACGAGAACAGGCATGAAGAAAACAGGAAACACAACCGGGGAGGGGGACGGAGAGAGTTTCACAATGTGGAGCTGTGAAAGTGTGCTATGTGTGGTCATGTAATGAGGTATTGCTGTTCTTCTTGTGACACTAGTTCAGGAGGAAGCTGTGTTCTAGGAGGGCAAAACAGGAAGGAGGAAGAATGGTGCAAGAGGGGCAAAGTCGTGAACCTTGATGGAAGCTGTTGTGTAGAATTAAGTAACACTTTGTCCAAATATGGCTGTCTCAGCTGCACAGGATCACAACAGTTTCATTTGGACAAACATCTTTGGCATCCCATGTCAAGGGAGAAAAAGGGATGTTCCACTTTCCAAACAGCTGTGCAGACGTGAGCGAGTCTTGATGTACAGGCAGCAGTCAAAACAAGACACAGGACATGTTTACACTCGTTGTATGCTCTGGCTGCTCTGGCACTGGTTAGATTTTTGCTTTGTATATTTAGACGCTGGAAATAACCTCGGACTTTATTACAGGTCATAGGGGGCATGTGCCACTGTAGATTCTGAAACACAGACATGGAAGGCTTAAGTAAGAGGGAGGCTTTAACCGGGGAATATACAAAAATGCTGTTGCAATTAAGTACACGGATTAGATTTCAAGTCTGACTTACCTTTACACTCAAATTTAGACTCAGAACAGAATCACACTGACATGAATTCCCTCTTGAAAATAAGATGCCACATCTCAAGGGGCTTACCTTTAATAAATTTATGTTCAACAAATATGGTGCTGTACGAATAGAGATTGATTGAGTGAATCCATTTTCAGCAGAGACAAATGTGATGAGGACAGATTTATGATCTGGGTGTCCATGGGTTTGTCGCTATCATAAATTATTTTTATATTTAGTCCTTTTGTCTCTGCCTGGATGGATACATCTCTGGATGTAAGTAGATAAATATATATATATATATATATATATATATATATATATATATATATATATATATATATGTATATATATGTACATATATATACATACAGTATGTTTAGATTTGTATATTTGCATATATGTGTATCCATACAAATCTGGTCTGGTTAAGGCAGTTTGTAGCGCAGCTGAAAGGGGTTTGTGTCCTGCAGCCTCAGGGCCTAGGGTTAGCACCCTTGTGCCCTTAAACTATCGCACGTCACCGTTGCAGGTGGTGCAGATGAAATGGCGAATTGCCACCTGGCATGTGTTTCCTGACCTGACCAGACCTGATCTGGATCAGTTTGGCTCAGTACGATAAACAATCATAGCTGTTTCCACTGTCAAAACATATAGAAAGATACCCAAATGACTGATCCGCGCTGTCCCTCTTTTTTGGCAGCCTTGTGTTGGGGTGCCGATAATGACGAGCCGTTCCAAAGGCTGGAGCTAAAAATGCTGTTGTCTGTTGATTGGTTGCAAGAATCATAGCAGGTAAAGCATAAACAGTGTACAGCGCCATGTTTAACCTGTCTGTGAATCTGAGTGAGGGACTTTCACTATTTTTGCAATGAAGAATGTCTGCACATAACAATGCTGTAAGAGCACTTTGGAGGTGCAAGTACAGGGAGAGTTGGACAGCCCTCATCTTCTGGCTCATACCCCCACCCTCACATGATGGGAAAGCTGGCAGTGGAAATGCAAGCAAGATTGGGGTTATCTGCTCCAAACTGTACCAAACTATGCTGAACCAAACCAGGACACTCAGTGGAAATGCAAGTATAAACACACTGACCAAGGCCCAGGACTTATTGACTTATGACTGGTGCCCACAGTGTTAAATACTTTTGTACTTCTTTTTTGACACTCCTTCGTTACACACTGGAGATACATCCCGGAGATACATCCTGGTAAATTTATACTGATTTAAAAGAAAAACCTTACAGAGTAAGTATCCATTGCTTCATCCTCCATCTTGGACTTTAGGTGCATCAGTGTTAACATTACCTGCAGACCCCTAGTACCCTCAAACAATGAGGGACAGATATAAACAAGCAAATTTTCACGAAAAACTTTCCTGACAGCATGTGTGGTAATTGCCATTGGCACAAACTTCATGTGACTTCATCAGACTTCCTGTTTTTCTCACAAATTAGGCCTCCTGCACCCTGTCAACAAGTGCTGGCAAACAGCTGCTGACGAAACGATGAGTGAAAAAGTGCAGAGTCGGATGCATCGAGAGCCAGACAACAGGGGTGTGTCTGTTCTTAAGTCCTCGTCCTACACAAAGGGTCATTGTGAGACTATAATCCAAACTGCTGCATAAACAAGGTAAAGACGCAAGAAACACTCAGCGTCACTTAACCACAACCGCAATGAAATGTAATTCAACCAGTCTCATCTCCTCCTGACAAACATCCAGGAAACATTCAACGCAGGAAGACTAGAGTGAGAAGGTACGAAGCCAAGGAACCCCTACGCCATTCAGAGATTTATGACTTCCTGTTTATGATTTATTTTGTTTTTTAAGGCATTAAACACAACAGCTGTGGGGCAAAAGGCCAAAAATAAAATGAAAACAGACTGTTATAATATTCTTTTATTTATTGATCACGGCATCATGTTCCCTGCTTTAATGGTTGGGTTATTTGAGACTGTTTTTTTACCATGTAACCTGCAGCGCCACACTCTTGAACCACCATGTGCCTCTGCCACAGATGTCGAAGTGATTAGTCCTGGTTGCCAGAGAGTTCAAGCTGAAGGCAGCAGACAATTTTGCTCGGAGAGATTCTGTGAAACAAAACCACATACAGACCTTGGATAGTTATTTCAGGAACAAGGTGTTCTTTTTTAGTGGGGATGGCACATGTTGAAATTTTAACAGTGAGAACTTTGGTGATACTTATCTAACTTAATGCCTGGGGCAGACATGTTTGTTCTTTGTTACTACCTGACTCAAACGCCTTGTTTCTACTGAATGGTCTGGTTTAGTTCATTACATTTGGGCATGCTTTGGAGCAGTAACCCTGTTTGTCCACTTGTTTGTTAGCAAGATAACTCGAAAAGTCACAAAAAGATTTTGATGACATGATCAGGGAGTTTTGGTCACTAAGTGAGGAAGAAGTGATTCAATTTCTGTGGTGATCCAAACCCAGATGTGGATCCAGGATTTTTAAACATATAGTTGGTCCGCAGTCCGTGCAAGCCACACACTCCACGGCAGATCGCCCTTAGTCTCTTCAATCAGTCAATTTCCACAGCCTGCATGTTGCTCTGCGGGATGACTGGAAATACTCAGTGAGTCTATTTCAGCAGGAGCTACTTCAGCTCTGCATCAATCCCTGCCAAGCAGATCCACTCAACACAGGAAAACAAGCACCTCATTTCAAAATGCAGTGGAGTAGTGGATACAATGTCGATTCCTACAGCAAATCAACGTCCAGCAGGAAATATAACTTTATTTACATGCTCCTCCTCATGTTACATCATAAACCTACAATTACCTTGAGAAGTTTTGGTTCTTTTGCGATTTGTATGATGTGTTTCAAGCTTCCAGGCCTGCACACTGTGTTAAATACACTCCCAGTGGGCGAGGACAAGGGAGCAAAGCCTATGCTTGGAGGCAACACTTTGTAGGGGTGGACTATGTGGAAATCCGGGGTGACATTTTGCAACCAATGCAATAATCAGATAATCCAGACCAGATGAAAGGTACTATGATTTTTTTTTTTTAATTTGCCATCCATTGCTGATTATTTTAAAAGACATAAATACAACACCTGTGTTGATTGTCATTGTTAGAGATAAGAAAATCATATCCATTTTTCAGAGTTCTGGTCCTAAACAACTCCTCAAAGTTCTTAAACTCTTCTTAAAATTAACCCTGTTATTGGTTGAACTTAAAATCATACATAAAATGTTATAAATCCAACTCTCTTCATGAAAACATTTGATTGTGCGTACAACCAATGTGGAGGTTCACTGTTGGCATGAGGCAGAACAAAGTACAGGCAGTGGAAACTGTCAAATTGATGAGACTGAGAGTGATTTGCTGCTGTGCGTACAGATGGCCATTGAAGGCAGACTATGTTTAAATTGGGGTTAAGTGCAAACAAGACAAAATAAAACCATTGTGAGTGCTTGGCATAACAACAAGCAAATGCATTAGTTGGAAAATAGGAAAGACACCTGCACTGCTTGTGTGTTGTGCACACAAAAGGGCCCACAAAGACTTAAGACAAGAACAAATTTTATTTTAATCATATCAGGCCAGCCAGCATTAACAGCTTGTTTTTTTAACCTCATATATGAAAGTACTTTGTACATTGATCTGTGAATCTTTACATACAGACCTGTCTGATTTAGTAAGTACCTCAACTAAAGCACAACATAGTTTGGCACATGGACAAAAAGCAGAAATATTATGTGAACACGCTTGTTTAAAAATAACCAAGTCATTAATAAAACAAAATGTACCATCTTTCAAGCATACAGCACTGTTGTTTCTCTTCTTTAGTCTGTCATAGTTTTGACTGTGATACAGAACTTTTTGTTTAATCTGTGCATGAAGGGGAATTACAAGAAAGTAGAACTTACAAGTATACTTAAATTATAACAAGTAAGCTAGTAAAATAGCAAAAAATACTATTTTTTAGCTCATCAAAATACACCTAAAGTATACTTCAATAAACTAAAATGTGGACTAGTAGTACATACCTAGTAGTATATAGATAAGTGTACTTGTATACTTGAAAGCACTTTTGCAAATTTAAAATGACCTTATAAAGGTAAACTTAATAAACTTGAAAATGTTCCAATTTAGTCCTAAGTATTTAATTAGCATACTTTCTAGTACACTACAATTACATGGTCTGTAGTATACTTGCTATACTTATATTCAAGCATACTTAATAAAATTAACTTCAAGTACACTACTTTTTGCTAAGGGTGGATCAGGAACAATAGACTTGGTTGGCTTGTTTCACTGTTTATGGACCGGGAGATGCTCCAAAAAATGAATTTATGTGCAAGAGTACAGAAAAAACTAGCTTTTCACCATGGATCACTTAAAGATGGCCCCCAGATGACAAAAGCTGGAGACCCAACCCTTCAAGGGATCATTTCTTGTACAATGACTTTGAGAACTTGAGCAGTGTTTTAATGTTTTTGTGATGAGATATGTCTACAGATGGGTGAACTTTAGGTCCAGCTCTGATGCAAACGTCTGCAGGACCTCCACTGGGACAAATAAGTGTCTGTATTGAGAGTCAGAACAAAAGACAGCAAACTCTTCGTGACAGCAGATGATGAGGTCTGAGCTTGATACATTCCGGCGCCGCGTGGCCTCCCTCAGCCCCGGCGAGCCTCACATCGGCGACCACAAGTCAGGAAATTAGTCGGGACCAACAAGTTCAGGCAAGACCCCTCGCTCCTCGACAGCTGTTCCAGTCCCACACGCAGACGCACAGATATCCTGGCATGTTCTGGAGCTTCCCATGCAAGGACGGCTGAAAAGTATGGGAGGAATGCGGTAAACACTGGGAAAGGAAGGAGGCCCCAGAGCAGAGTGGGTAATGACTGGGCCGAGGGACGATGGGATGGCGAGCAGGATGAGGGCCATTATGTGGTTGTTTGTTGCTGATTTGCTGGTTGTTGTGTGTCCTTAAGTGAAGCGGCCCCTGTAATTGGGACACTGTAGCAGTCATTACTATGAGCATCTGGTTAGTGGAACAAACCAGAGGAGGAAGAGAGGCAGCCTCCAGAGTCAACGAGGGAAGCCACGCTGATGAGCATAAAACTGCTGTTCCCAGGGTGTCTGCTCGAGGCTGCCCTGAAACTAGACACGTCCAGGGGAATAGGGGTAACCTGTGCCTGTCTCCACTGTTTCCCTCTTGTTTTGAATTGAGGACTGCATTGGTTAAATGGCAGTCCATACTAACTAGGACTGCAACAATACTCTGAGCCCACGGTTCAATATGATAATCTGGTTGTTACCTCCACCAAAGAGGTTATGTTTTTGCTGGCGTATGTTTTTCTTGTCTGTCTGTTCTTTTGTTTGTCAGTTTGTTAGCAAGATTAAACAAAAACTACTGGACAGATTTTGCTTAAATTATCAAAAGATGTTGGTAATGGCCTGACTTAAAAATTATTCGATTTTGGTGGATATACGTATATTTGTCTGGATGCAAAAAATTCCCAGAATTTCAAATAATCCTATAAGTTAACATTGAGCAGAATTTAAAAAAAATCATATCATCCATTCTTTATCAGATTCACTTCCAACTATAAAGGGTCCATATCTCTATCATCAAGGTAAATTTCATCTGGGCCTGATCCAGATTGTCGTCACAAAAAACACTGAACTTTATCATGGGAAATCCAATTAACGACATTTAGTAATTCATATAGAATCTAAATATTAAGTGATGTTCCCAAAACTTGTTGTGGTCATACAGGATAACAATCTCCATGTGTGTGCTGAGTTTGGTCTGGATCCTGGCTCTATTCTGGATCTGGTGATCCAGAATTGCTTCTTTTACAGGGGTTGTGGAAAAGCCACTGCTGGAGCTGCTTGGTGGAGGTTTGCACACTCTGAGTGCTTTTCTAGTTTGATCATGGTTTTTGGTTTGGTCTTGACATCCTCCATTATGATGGAGGTTATGTTTTTGGAAGGGTTTGTTTGTCTGTCTGTCTGTTTGGTTAGTTAGTTAGCAACATTACTCAAAAAGTTATGGACCGATATTGATGAAATTTTCAGGGAATGTCCTGATTGGGATAAGGGACAAATTAATAGATTTTGGAAGCAATCTGATCTAGAAGAAAACCGCCATTACGGAAAATGCGATTTTCGTGAATAACTGCTGAACTAATGTTGATATCATTATTAATTCAGTTGCCAATGGTATGTTTTCATGGTCAAGGAATCTAAAAATGTAGTCAAAATAAATGTGGGACTAAGATTTATAGTACAAATGACAAATAGGGGGAACTGTAGCGCTTGGCGGAGGTCTGCACTCTCCGAGTGCATTCTAGTTTAATATATTCTTTTCTGAGGTGTTTTATAGGGCAAAAATGACAGGAATCCAAGGGGCCACTGAAGTGGGAGATTTTTATTTTTCATTCCTAAACATTTTTTTTAAACTGAAAGCCTGAAAAATCCATCACATAAATATCTCACAGTTATTGAGAAAAAATAAACACATTATAATTAACAATATAATGTGCTTTTTACTCCTAGTTTACACCTGCTGTGTCTATTTCATAACACTGTTTAAACAAGTGTGGCATTACAACTGATATTATGTACCATAAAGTTCACTTCTGACAGCTTTTCTCCTTCATTATGTGAAATGTATTTATGAAATGAGAACTTTGTTTTACCACTTTGGAAAATACTACTCCAGAGCGGTGCAGAGAAGACATATTTTTGTAGGCAAGTCTGGAAGTTAGCATTCAAAAATGTCAAAATCCCACATACTTTCAGACCTGGGAACCATAACTGCTAACATGCTAATTAAATCCTGCATTCTTGGACTCCTGCGCCACTCGTGAAGTGCAGGTTTTTGTTGAATGGTGTCCTCAATTCAAAACAGGAGGAAGGTAGAACAGGTGGGCAGAGCTGACAGCGTGTCAGTCTCTGGCTATATTTTCTTATCTTTTTGCCTGAAAGTCCCATGGCAATATATTTTACAAACTGGAAATTGCTGATTTTGGTTCATCAGCAGGTTCCTTATTCGTAATGTTCTGGAACATTGACCCTGAATAGAGAATCAGCACAAAGTCTTTGACTTCATGAGGACTTCTGGTCTCTGAGTATGATGTATATTTGTTTAATGGAGGGTCTTTTCCAAGCCCGAGCCTTGCATGCCTTCACATCTCCTGTTTAATCAACATCAGGCTGAATTCCCGGTCTGTAGTGATTGGCACCGCTCCTTTGGATGTTTTGGGTGCTTTGTAAATGTTAGCAAAAGGTAAAGGGACCACACTATACAACCAAACAAGAACTGACTCTGCTTGACTTGACCCTTAAACCCTCCCTCAGTGTAGTGTAGCTGTGGGCCACCCAGGCTGTCACTCACTCACACCACCCACACCGTGGGTCGCCATTGTTCAGATGTCTGGAGACGGTCCAGGAGAGCAGGCCTCGCTCTCTTCCATCCCCTCTGGAACAATTAGTACAAGGGATGACCTCTGACCTGCTGAGTGGCAGGGAAGAAATTAGCTTGGAGGAACCATTGGAGATATAAAGCTGGGAGTTTTACACGCCCCTGAAGATAAACAATAACCTGGATTTTTGGAGAGAGCGGTTAATTTGCTCCGGCTAAGAGGATGTGGTCTCCATTTAGTCCTTCAAAAGTTCAGATCAAAGACGGGGAGATAATCCAACATTTTCAGCGGGAGAGGCAGAGCTTTGGTGCAACGTGCTTCAGGAAATCCTGTTACAAAAGACTGGAGGTCCACTGAACACTAAACACTTCGTTTTATGAGCTGTATTACCACTTTGTTTGTGCAGAGTTTGTTTTTCATGTTTTGTTTTGCTGCTGTAAATAAGGCATTATTTACAGCAGCAGTAGTGCTTTTCCTTATAATTAGGCTGACAACATGTTTACACTCAACCAGATTTCTTTAATATTGAATTAAGTGTGGCAAAATATATATATATTCTGTGATTAATTGCTAAATATAAGTTCCCCATCCTTACTTATTACATTTAAAACTGCATTTAAAATGAATGATTTTTTTTATTTTCAAAAAGTCATTTACATCAACAGTATGCAGTCATGCTTTCTATTAACTTGAATTAGGAATCAAAGGCATAGAAATTATTGATAGATCTTAACTTTCAGGTTATTACAGAAATAAGTGAAGCGCTCCCCAACCATGATTAAAGTCTGGATTTATACTCCATCCTAAAAAGTTCGCCAGCTCCAACCTGGTCTATTCCCGGCGCAGGCGAAGCGCACCCCGTGCAGTGGTAATTTGGCTGACAGGCGCGCTGTGCGCACACATCTCCAAAACCTCACAGGCAGGTATCCAGAGTGTCAGGCACATTTCAATGCAATAAAAAATCACAGCAACCACTATTTAATGTAACCGTCTGAACCAGCACATAGATTTGTATCTATATTAATTGTCCTGTCACATCTGATGTCAGATCATAGATGTTTGTCATAATGGAAACTCAACCTGATTACAGCTGGAAGAGTGACGCAAACAAACGAGTTCACATCTCTCAGCCAACCACAAACAGCCACATCATCCGATACGGAGTATCCGGCTTCTCTCATCTCATGAAATTCAAAAGAAAAGAAAAAAGAGAGAGACGCTCTCTGAATAAATGCAAGTCACTCTGTGTCTTAAGGATTTACCCGTGATTGCCCATATTTCTCTGCTTTAATCTTTATATTTAACGTGATCTAAAAAGATTGAGTACATTATTGCAAGGATGATGAGGAGGAGAGTATTTCACCAAAGGTTCTGCTATTTGGCGATGACAGACCAGGAATGCAGGTGGATCACAAGCATGATGAATGGATTGGCCTACTGCTGTGTTTAAATGTAATTGTCACTTAATTTTGTACTCCTATTTATGACACAGGAACAGATTACATCTGTCCCGCGGGGTGGTCCACACGGTGACGCGCATCGTGGCCTCTGATGTGCAGCCCGGTGGCCCTTGCGCTCTCCCAGTTGCTGTAAAAGTGACAGCGGCTCTGACATTCTTCGCCACCGAGGTGAAATTGTCACTGCGCCTCACCCGCGGTGCATTTAAAGGCGAGGGGAGGCGTTCATTTGATTGGTGAAGATTACACTCGGCTGTGTTAAACCCACTCACGCCTCCTCTCCTCCCTCTCTGCCACTTGCGCCAGTGGGAAGGACAGAGGCGTGGGTGCGCCTCACTGCGCCAGACTGTGGTGTGCACAAACTTGCAAAATGCCCTGGACACAGGTGTGCCACGCCTGTGCCTGGTCTACGAAATTAGAGCCCAATGTCTGTAATCAGGCAGATCCATCTACAACAGTCCAAGCTGGAATGATTAAGCTTGGTTTGCAGACGCATTGCCCAGTCAGCATCTTTTGAAGAGAAAGAGGCTGAAGCTACAAGCATGAGAGCAAGAGGCGATGGCAAGCCTGTAAATAATGGCTTCTCGTGTAAAGATTGGTATACATGCTGCCTGCTTTAGTGTCTGTTAAATGAAAAATAATGAACATTTCCATTCAATAAAAATAGAAAATAGAAAAATGAAAATATATTCAATAGAAAATGTACTTTTGCTCTTCTTCCAATAAGGTTTTGCAAGAGTTTGATGTAAGAACTGCTTGCATCATGAACTTTTCTCCACGTCAGAAGTTCCTACTTCGTCAGCTAGTCAGCCAGTATTTAATGTGATTGACAGAACTATTGCCCAATCACCTTCTTAATATTTTTTTTTCTAAAGGTTTTCCACTTCCTATGGGCTGTTGTCTTGTGAAATATATCCTGAAAAGTAAATCAAGTGGTGCAGGAATGAGTCCAAAAACACTGTTAGCATTTAAGAAATGTAGGTTCCCATGTACCAAAAAAGTAAAAATGATTTTTAAAACCTTTTCAGACAAATACCTGAAATAAGATCCATGATGATCACATGCAAACAAGATTTTAAAATTTCATTTTGCATCATAAATTGCATCTGACATAGCCCTGCTTTTGATTTTTTTAATGGGGGCATTAAAATGACCCTGTAGGTTAGTGCACATGCCTCTCATCAAGAAGATAGAATGTTCAGCTCCCCATGTCGACCATTCTGCATGGGTTTTCTTCGGGTATGCTGGTTTCCTCCCAAAGAAAAAACATACTTGTTACGTTAATTGGTGACTCTAAATTGCCTGTAAATAAGAGTGTTAGTATAAATGGTTGTCTGCATCTCTATGTGGCCCTATGATTGGCTGGTGCCCAGTTAAGTGTGGCACCAAAATGAACCCAACTCTTATGTTTTTTGTCTGTTGGAGGAAACTTGAGAGCCCAGAGAAACCCCATGCAGGCATGCGCTTTAACCTACAGTGCCATCATGCCTCCCCCTCGTAATTCCTGTGACAGGAGATTTTCCATCCACAATCCAGCAGCTTGGTCTATGGCACAAGGAGACAGAGAACAGCCTGTACTTTACATTCAGAGTAAAAAAAATCTGTTAGCCAATTGCTTAAGGTGCAGCGATTAGCAATGTCACTGCTGGGCAACCGGGGCCACCAACTGTCACTGCACTTAGCCGCAACACTCTAAAATCTAGCAAGTTGGCATTACTTAAAAATATTTTGGAAACCGATTGCCTTAAAGAAGTTAAGTAACTATGATTAATAGTCTTAAATTACATTTACTTTATATTTACTTGTTTTGTATATTCGGAACCCTGTTGTATTTACTTAATTTTATTGAGTTATTTTAACTTGGATTAAGAAAGTTATGTCAGCTTCCTATGTTAGTTACCCACCAGTATCATCTCACACATTCATACTCTTTTATGCCCATTTACACATCAGAAACTTGGGGTTAAGTGTCTTGCCCAAGAATTTATCACCATTTGTTGCCCAGGGCTGGATATGAACTTGCAACTTCTTGATTACCAACTAAGCGCACTATCCAACTGAGCCACCAACACCTCACATTCAAGCAAGCACAACAAAGGATGCTTAGTAGTTTAAAAAAAAATGGCATTTCACTTCCGTGTTGCAGCTTAATGCAGATGCGTTAAATAACTCACCTTGAGACTAAGAGAAATTCTGCGTCCCCCAACATCGAAATCAGTCTGCAGAGTAGTCTCCCGCCTGGCTTTACTGCACATGTGCAATCCTGAACTCAGTGTTCAATCACCATGATAAAAAGTTTCGAGTCCAGTACACACAGGAATAAAGTTGTATAATTTTCTCAAGCTAAATGGGTTCCTACTCATATTGATTGAGTTCAATCAACAGGTTATTAAGATTTAAGTAAAGTGCACAAATGTAATTTAAGTAAGAATAGCTATTACATTTTAAAGTGAATGTACACACAAAAACAGGCCAGCATGTGGGCACAAACACATGAACTCTTGCATGTTCCAATTCAGTAAAGAAGCTGTTATTGTCTATATGTACAATGACTCATTAATCACTCATTTAAACCCATAAATCCATCCATGGTAGTCATCAATACGTCATATTCATCAACTCATGGAAACACGTGCACTGCCCTCCTCCCACTCATCTCCAACACACACATATTTCCGTTCCCACAGAGGATGAAAAGTAAAATACCCTAATTCTTGGCACTGGCGCACCATATCCACCCCCACCCCTGCACCAGTTGTATTAAGGATTTGAACCAGGCCAGAGCTGGCAACGCCGGAACACTCTCCCCTTCCCATATCCCCATCCGACCTGACTCCCAGTGTAGCCACAACACGTCCAATCCCATCAGCCCTGCACAGGGCCAGCTGCCCACAGGTCTCGTGCGTGGCTGCTGTGTCTTAAAGGATCTCCGTGCAGCTAATGCCACTTAAGCACAAAGCGCTTCATCCGAGGAAGGCTCAGCACTGACGGTGCCTCCCCCAGAGATCAAACGTCAGCGTCCCACGGCCGGCTGCTTGCTGACTGGCCCTGTGCCAGTTTGGTATACCACTGCCAGGACTTGAGGGGTGGGGGTTACTGTACCACAGCCAGAGTTGACGGTATGGAGGCTGCCAGGGGGGGGGGGTCAGACCGAGGGCTGATGGGATGTGATGCTAAGGAGATCACTCTGCCGGTGTTTTCATTTACTCTTACGCTGGACTCTCCAAAGTTCTGATCCAAAGCTCTAATATAGACAAACATGAAGAGAACAAATGATTTTCATGTTCTCCCCAGAGATGTAATCCAGAGGCAAAGGGATTCATTCACAAAATCACTCCTCATACATTTTGTTCCAGCATGGACACTGTCAGAACACAGAACAGCTTAATATAATCTTTTGGGGAATAAAAGCTCATCCCTAGATTTATGGGTCAAAACAAAATGTGCTGTTGCCGTGGAATTTACACTGACATCTGATGTCATGGCTGACTGTGTGCTCTCTGACCCACCCAGGCAAAAGCTCATTTTGAGGCCTTTAAATAGGATTGTTGACCAAGGACTTGATTGAAACCACAACAAAAAGCTTCACTGAATGCTGGTTGCATGTTGGCTGCCATGCCTGTTAACTGTTACCTCTGCCAAGGGAGGTAATGTTTTTGCCAGCGTGTGTTTGTTTGCTTGATTGTTTGTTTGCAAATTACACAAAACTACTGGATGGATGTTGCTGAAATTTTCAGGAGATGTTGGTAATGGCCCAACTTAAAAATGATTAGATTTTGGTGGTGATCCAAATAACCACCATTAGTGAACAATTGTTTTTGCTCAATAACTGTCTAACTAATAATATCAACATGATTCCGAGTGCTAGGTGTGTGTTTTCAGGGTCATGAATCTCATTATGATGGAAACTTTATCATGGAACTATTGCTTATAGATGTAACAGCAATATGTGGGCTACCTTGGCGGAGGTTTGCACTCTCTGAGAACTTTCTAGTTCCTAAAGGAAACAATCAACAATTGGTAGAAATTCAGCCAATAGGAATTCTGTGTGACTTTGCAATTTTGTTCGAACACTGAAACTTTCCTGCAACTTTGGACAATAATCTCCGTTCCAGCCCCGTTCCAGCCCCCTTCCAGCCCCTCGTGAACAAGGCTCGGAGGTACTTGATCTCCTTCACTTGGGGCATGGACTCACTCCCCACCTCGAGGGGGCAAACTTTTTTTCCCATAATAAATATTCTTCATTTTACAGAAACTAAGCCCATACTTCTTGTTGCTCTTTTAGTACAGGCTCCACAATTAATAAATATATTTAAAAAAAAATAAAGATCTTAAAAGGAGGTCCGCTCTTTGCTCTTAATTCTGTTCCCTCCATCTTTCTGCCTCCACGATTCAGTCCCTGACTCCACTGACTGAGTGATGTAACTGTAAAGTTTAGTTTTAGGATGGGTTGGGTGTTGTCAGTGATTGCAGCCCATCCAGACTGTGATATGATCTCTCTAACTTCCTTATCATTTTTATTTTGTCTGTTTATGGGCCTCATGTGAACAAACAGTCCTGGGCTTCTTGCCTGAAAGTGCTGATCTGTGTTGTTTATGTGAAAAATTCACTTCCTGCCTTCCTGGCGCCTGATCATGGCTCAGCCACAACACAGGCCCTTTTCCCATTTCCCCTCTCTGTTCAGGAAGACCGGCTGTGAGGTCAGGAGGTCACAGCCTGTCCAACGGAGGGGGACAGTACATGGGGAGATGTGATCTGATGGACACTTTGGGAATGATTGGACTGGGGGCAGCAGGTAGACAGTAAGACTTTGATTCAGTATTAATGAAGTGCAAAATCTGATAGCTTATAAGGCTGAAGATGTATTTAACTGTTAATTATACGGATGCATGATGACTACCATCATGATCTCAATCGTGATTTGGAACACCATACTGTACTTGCTATTCCAACCAAACTTTTCTATTGTAGTTTAAGGCTAAAGCTGTTTTCGAACCAGGATGCAAAGATGCAAATTTAGACTGTAAAAAACATCAGTTGCCACACACAACCATAACACCACCACGGTTCCTGCAGCCAGCCTCAAGTGGACACTTGAGGAACTACAGCTTTTGGCACTTCCATTGGCCTCCATTCACAACCCCAATGGTTGCTGCTAGGAATCACTGACATGTTTGCAGTTTACGTCTGAACACAATAGATATTTGCATTCAGCCTGAGTTCTTTTGTGTTCTCTAGTGGTGTCCTCCAATAACAAGCACTTTACAGGTGAGTATATAACTAAAACACTCACGTCATCAATGAAAGCAAAGACAAACTGCAGGTATATCTCTGGCCTAAGGGTGCAATCTCAATGGAACCAGTTGCCCTGTGCAGTGCTAAAGCATGATTGGTAGAAAACTTTTTGGCATTTGCGTCGAGAATTCTCTGTAAAAGATTGTGGGTCCAAAGGCTTGACCATTTGAGAACTATTCCCTTAGACTGTGTTTTGTTTTTTTTTACTCATCTGCATGGATTCAGTTGGCACCCTGGCAGAGCAGTTCTTTTGTGAACCCAGTTCAAGGATTTTTAACCAAGAACTGGATCGTGGGAAGACTGCTCGGGCATGGAACAACCTCCAAAATACAGCTAAAAGTAGAGTCATTGATTTTAAATTTAAGAAGACGATGAAGGATCTTGTGACAGAAAGATGTGTTTGTTTTTCTTGAGAGGCTGGAGTACATTCAAAAGCCTGTTTTGAAAGGTTTTGAGTGTTTGTGCTGTTTAACTCTTTAAATGTGTTTTTGTAACGTTGTCTGTCTTATAAAGGAGATTTTTAATCCCAATGGGACTTCCTAGTAAAATTAAAAAAAAAAAAAAAACATAAATATGTATAGAATAAATTAACAGATTGCTCACTAAACTTGGCCTGAAAAACTGCTCCAAAATAATTCTATCTTTTTCCAGTTTTGCTTTGACAGTTTTGATATAAGTTTAAGTGTTTTATACAACAATGATTAAATGAAAAAAAAAAGGTGTTGTGACAAACAAAACATGAAGATGGAAATTGTATTAATCCACAAATGTCAGAGAGTTCAAGAGGGACAAATAATGTGATGAAAATCAGATTTCCTGTTCATAAAATCTAATTGAATGAGCTGTTTAAAGGCAGGAGGAGAAAACAGCTGTCTTGGGAATCAGAGAGGAAGAGCCTAAATCAAATCAATCAATCAGCTGAAGAGGGATTCCCCTCCATTGGTCACGGTATTGATGACTTTCCGAATGGGTGGAAGCCGCTTTGTGCTATCAGTGGCTGATAGATCTCTGGTCCAGTGAGACTTCTTTGATGCTGAGAACAAAGGCTTCCTATTGGGTTACACAGGTCACGATTGATGATGCGTGAAATCCAGGCCTCAGAGGGGAGACCAGGGGAAGACGTCCATCTTCTGACGGGAAGATCTGTGTTTCTCTGAAGCATGCCCTTCTGCGAAAGCATTCAGGGACACTGTTTAAAGGTTCACAAGCAGAAAAAAGCAAGCATGGCAGCAGTATAGGTAGCTCTTAGGTGACTTCATGTCAACCCAGAGCACCCAGTCGGGGGCAGGAAGTGATTTCTGCAGGGAAAAATGCCAAGTTAAGCTGTTAAGGAGCAGAAATGGAGCGGTGCAAGAATGAGTGCTAAAACGAGGAAGAGATGTAGCATTTAGCACCTCTGGTTCCCAAGTCTGAAAGTTGAATTGAGTGCTTTACTTCAAACATATGAAAATATATATATATAAAAACAAAAACAAAACAAAAAAAAAAAACTGAATACAAAGGGGATTTTCTCCACCTACTTTTCCAAAAAGTTAATGCCCTCAAAAACAATTCTAGGTAGCATACTCTTAAACTCCGGTATTATTTTTTGATGGGAGTTCTTGTAGGCGGAGAAAATACCCTTTGTATTTGGTACAATACTTCCCTGTTTGCAGCTGGTTCTTCGTCACAAACTTTTATGAATTGTGGCTTACTGAGGGAGAGGAGAGAACTTTCTACTGCATCTAATTACTTAGTGGCCATATGAAGCTCATACAACCCCACTTCAAAAAAAACTGAACTATCCCTTTAAATAAGGACAATGATGAACACATAAGAGGTTTAAACATTTCATTTTGCAATATAAAATGCATCTGATATTCCTCTGATTTTGAAATTTAGAGTGAAAAGTAATTGCCAATAAGGACAACAAAAAAGGCTAATGCAATTATTTCTGATCATTTCCTAATGAACAGTGACATACACCATAGCTACAGCCAAAGGCACCAGCTTGATCAGGTCAGTGGATTGGGAGGAAATCCAAACAAGGGGTTAACGCCATGTTGTAGCTTGATAAGAGCTTTCTAGCGTGATGCTAACTTCTGAGTTGCCCTGCCAAAGTATGTCATCCCTGCTCTGCTCTATAGAGGACCTGTGTATCTGCTGCAGAGGGCTCCAGACTGTCGGGGCACAGGCAGTGCAGGAGAGTCTGTGTTAACACTCTCACTGACTAAGGGTGACACCTCTCACCCCTGTTGATTTAACAGAGAGAGATGGACCCAACATGTACAAAGTGGAGCTTCATTAGAAAGAAGGAAAGCTCCTTTTTTAAAGAAGATCCCTGTAGATGAGGCGTAAATACATCTGTTAACCAAATGTGGGAGGAGACGGGAGCCAAAGATGCTTGATGTTTGACAAAGATGCACCATCTCCTCAGAGGCCTTTGGCTGCTCCTCTCCTTTTCTCTCGTCTATCATCCCCTTCCTCTCCTCACTCCCTCCCTTTCTCCAGGCTGGGGGAAGACTCGCTGATAGATGGACCTGAAACATCCGGACGCTGGAGTGAGGAGGGTAGAAAAAGGCTGAACTGAAGGGAAGGAAGCCGAAAGACTGTGATCAACATGAAGAAACTGCCAGAAGCAAAGAGTTTCACCTCATGGGCGAGGAGGAGATGTTAGACTCCAGGAGTGGAGACATGATGAAGTGGTGGAGGAAGGCGAGGGCGGGAAACATAGAGGAGGGGGAGGCAGCATGGGGGCTGGAGTTTGCCAACACCTGGTGGGGATTATTGGGAGCAGGATGGGTAGGATCGGGGGGGCTTGGATGTGTTCTGGAGGAAGGAGTTTGTTTTTTCTTGGCAAGTTGCTGGATTAGAGGTTTGGAGAGGTTCTTAAGGAAGTGAAGCTTTCCAAAAACACTCACAGAGAGACATGAAAGCATCGGGGTTTAACACAGGTGATGTATTGTAGTAAACAGTAAACAGTTTGAAGGATAATAAGCTCTGAGAAGAAAAAGTTCGCTGAGTTATTACATTTGCTTTATTGGCACGAAAAGACAACAGAGCATTAATCAGCCTTTGAAAACCTTCCATCTTTCCACCCCCTCTTTGAGACCATCAATCCATCCGCTGCAAAAGCAACAATAACTTTTCCACATTAAAACACGAGCATTAGAGTCTAATAATAAAATAATAACAACAGGGAGGATGGGGTCTGTCCCATTTCAAGGTAAAGTAACAGCAAATGCAAAGCAGCAGCAGCAACGGCGAAGTAAGTTTAAAGATTGGAGAACAAAGGAAGAAGCTGTCATTATTCTCCTTTTATTGTGCCACTACACTCAAAGAACACACAGAACACTGTATGAAATATGTTGATGTAAAACGAAAGAAATGATCAAAAGGAGGAGTCAGGCACTTCCACATGAGCATAAAAGTGAAATCTTATTTATTATTAAGATCTACAGGATCAGAATTCTATATTTTTATGAGAAAAATGTTTACTGTATAACAAATAACTGCTTTAAACTTTAAACAACTTATTACTTGTACTGATACCGATACCAATCATCTGCTGCAATGCATACAAAATGTTAATGCATTTTGATGTTTTTTTTTTTATCAACCAAAAGAACATAAAGGAGTCCAGTCCAGACTTTGGCCCATCAGATCTTAAGGGGAGTTCAATTTTAAGTTTTAGTTCAAGAAAATACATTTAGCAGATGCTCCAGCATTAAGTGATGTTTTTTTTGTTTTTTGTTTTTTTTTTTGGACAACTTGATATGTATTTAATAAATACAAATACAAATGGTAGAACTATACTAATAAAGGCCTTTGTTGCACTGATTTCTATATCTTTTGAACTAACATAACCAACGCTACATTATATAAAACGTGACTTTAAGATATTCTTTGGAGTAGCACTCCAAAAAACTTGAATTTTCTTTCCGTCATTTCTACATTAATTTGCCACGAAACTGTGTTATGTCTCTGTGTGTAAGCTTGCAAGTGTAACTGACCACTGTTTGATACATCTGATTGGTCTTTACATGCTGTCTTGGCACAAAGAAAAGAGAAAGTCTGAGAACAGTCCATAAAAACAGTCAAAGATGTACATTTTTTTGGAGTACTCATTTGGTACCAATACTTTGAGGGAGTAATAAGTACAAAAAAGTAGTTGTGAAAGTATTAATACTTTGATGCTGAATATCAAAACTTCCATCCCTAGCTGTAATCCTCAGCTCTGCTTCTATTCTGTGCATAAAACACACTGGACAGCCTGTCTTATTATCTGTGAGATTCATTAGTAAGAATACAAATATTATGAATGTAGCTCTGTGTTTCGTGAAGGTCTTCTATCATGTGTATTTTTCTTGTTTCTTGGAGTATTACAAGTGCTGGAGCTCATGAGAATAGCATTATGTGGAGCTCTTCAACAAAAGCCAGGATGTCTCTCAGTGAATTAGACTGGAATCAAATAATAGCCCTCCTGTCATCATGGATATATCCCTTTATTGTTGTGGACCCCAGGAAGATTGTTTTGGACCCTAGGATGCACAGAAATGCATCAGCTAATGGAGATGCTAATAAACTAAACTCAACTTTGCATTCATGTGATTTCCAAGTTAAGACAAAATATGTGAAATCAGGAAGTAAACATGAACTGTCAAAATGTGTTTTGAAATGTGAAATAATCAAATTCTAAACATGCTTCAAAAATAGAATTTTTTGTGGATAAATACTTTAGTTTTTTGTTTATTGCCATTTAAATGCTAAACCTTTGGACAGCACAACAAAACAAATGTCACAGAGAGAGTGTGTTTCTCACAAAAGCTGTCCTACAAAAGCTCAAACCTTGGCAGGACATGAAGTGTAAGAGGAGGCCGGCCGGGTTTAAAGGTGACTGTATGAAGGCAGAGCATTGAGGAGATGATCGCTAAGGATCTTAGTGAAAGCGCTTCACAAACAGCAGAATGAAAACAGGCAGGTGTCCTCGCAATCCAATCAGGGAGGGTAAGGAGGATCAGAGAAGGTGAAAGAAACCAGGGATCAGGCCGCCGTGGTGGCAGGAGACACTACAGTCACGTACAGGGAAGTGGGCTACAACACAGGTGCATTGTGGGAGCTGACCCAGAGGCTGAGAAGAGGACTTTAGCTTAGTGCTACGCTGGAAGAACAAGAATGGAGAAAGTGAGGAGAAGCACCCATTCAGGTTTTCTCCAAAGATTACAGTTTTGTGGCATGACATTTGTAAATATAAATAGTTGAAATATGTTTTCATACTTTTAGTTGTATACATTTAAGTACTTGATACATGCTCATAAATATTGGTTTTACATTATTAGTTAACACTCTAATTATTTTTTTTTCTTGTTTCTTCAATTACAGATACTATTTCTTCAAACATTTAAGTGTTACTTATTGTGTTTTTACTGAAAATTCAACATAAATGCAAGTAAATGTTTACCTACTAACCCCATTATTTAAACTTTAAGATTAAAAATTCAATTTATTTATTGCCTCTCCAAACATGTGCATAAAAATATGAAATCTTTCAAGGATCCGCTTTTAAAACTAGATAGTAAATACAAATAACATGCAACAAATCAGAGTAAACTAAAAAATAATCTGAACAAGGAGCTATTGAATGCAGAAAAAACTCCATCTGGACAATAAGAAATAATTCTCAAATAGAATCAAAGATTTTTCTGAGATTTAAGAAAAAAATATTCAGTGCGGTTCAGCACCATTTTCAATGGCTCTACATTCTTTCTCCAGCTGATGCTCTGCATTAAGCTTGCTAACCCTAGCCAATAGGCTTAAGTTGCTGATGCAGCAGAGGTTTGATGTCACAGTGGTAGGTCTATTTGGGGGAGATGAGGGAAGCAGTCGTTTCAGGCAGGCACTGGTGCTGTTTACAGGGGGAGATGGAAAAGTCTTGATGCTGCAGACTGTGTGGTCTTGTGCATAAAAGTACTCTATCACGGAGAAGAGTAAAGAAAAAAAAGTTTATCAGGGCAAATAAATGTTAAAAATATGACCTTGGAGAAGGATGGTGGATTGGAGGCGGAGGACTGTGCCACCTTTTTTTTTTTGGTCTTTGTCTTCTATTAATTTTTTATTCTTCTTATTTTCTTTTAATTTATTTTCATATGCAAATATATATCTACATATATAAATATGTATGTTAAAATATACAAATGAATAATGAATGTATCGAAGAAATGTGTTCAAAATATAATTTCTCAAAAGTGAAGTTGAAGAAAAAAAAAGTGTGACCTCTCTAACTTTTGGGCAACAAAAATGACTAAAAAGCATGAAACTGCTGCTGCTGGATTAATGCAGTTTGTTTGGTTTGGACCTGAACTGCACAACTTGAGTGTCAAGATTTACAGAAAAATATAAAATATGTGCCAAACATATCAAGCGAGTCATCGTTTCAGAGCACAATGTTGCAGCAGTGCAGCAGTCATTTACATAGTGAATCAAAAAGTGAACTCTATAAAATATTTCTCAATGATTTTTTTCAAACTCCAAAGTCGAGCTCTGGGTGATAATTGCTCCAAATTGTCAACACTGAGTCAATATATGCTATTTAATTGATCTAAAAATAACCCAATGCAAACATTCCCTCTTTAGGTTGTGCATCATGATCTCATGTGACTGATGACAAACTTGTAAACATGTTTTCCTCCAGAACATCAGAAAAACTTTCACTGGTGTTAGAAAAACTTCATTTGGAGAACATCTCCGTCTGATACGTGGGGGTGTGACCCTCTCCCCTCCACACCTCCGCAGAGGCTGCCCGCTCAGTGACAGACTGTGACAGCAGGCTTAGAGAAAAACCATTAACCAGGAGAGGATCCTTCAGTCTGCAGCCAAACACATGACCGAGCAGACACATGGAGGCCTGTCGGGGTGAGCGGGGAGCAGGAGTGACAGAGGGACGGAGATGATCCAAGTGACACACTTCCTCACATGACCAGGGAGAGAGAGAGTGGCACGGCCACCTGTCAATCAAACATTTGTTCAGAAGAAGATGATGTTCAGACTCAAGCTCAGGATGATGGTTTTATTTAAGCATAGTTCATCATTCATAAACCAGGAGCATAAAACCTCTGCCCCCATGTTTTACACTCACTCCTGGCACAAAGCCTACATGTCCCAGCATGCTTTGTGTTTGAGATTATCAATGGAAAGCTGGTGAGCATGTTTACCTGACTGAGTAAGCCTCTTATCTTAACGGCCAAGTGAACGAAAGTCTTCCAGGAAGTCTTTGAATCAACACTCTTACATCTCATGACTCGATATTTATTCATTCTCATCTGACTGCTGTATGATATTTGATTAATTTAATCAATTATTTTGTTAATAAAATCTATAACTAGAAAGCACTCAAAGAGCTCAAACCTCCGCCAAGGTAGTTCACATATTGCTGTTACATGTATAAGCTATGGTTCCATGATAAAGTGACCATCATAATATGATTCATGACCCTGAAAACCCACACCTAGCACTCAGAATCATGTTGATATCATTACCTCCGCCAAGAAGGTTATGTTTTTGCTGGCTTATATTTGTTTGTTTGTTAGCAAGATTACGCAAAAACTACTGGACAAATTTTGCAGAAATTTTCAAGAGATGTTGGGAATGGCCCAACTTAAATATGATTAGATTACGGTGGTGATCCAGCAATGAATAAACTAATATCAGGGTGAGACTATATTTGTCCACTTTCAAGACAAAAAAAATCTCACTAGACTTATGCTAATCCACAATTTTTTTACATGGATTTAGATCTTATTTGAAGATATAAAAACTGAAAATAAGGCCCGAGTTGCTTATAATAATGAGTAAAATAATCTACCAATAAGAAAAGACAAGTTCAACTTGAGCTGATATTAAACCTTAATTTTAGACCTTCACTGAGTCAAACTTTTCTTGTTTCATTCGCAGATATTTTCTCTTCATTACAAGCAATTCAATGCCTTATTTTTGCCTTTTATGCCTTAAAGTAAGATATTCATCTGGACTGGTTAAGTGAGTGTGGATTAGATTAATTGTTTTGGATATTTTTGACTTGAAAAAAGATGAACAGAACTAGATCTGAGTTTTTGCAGTGAGATAACCGCCATTAACGAACAATCATTTCTGCTCAATAACTGTCTAACTAATGATATCAACATGATTTTGAGCGCTCGAGTGGGTTTTCAGGGTCAAGGAATCATATTACGATGGTAACTTTATCATAGAACAATTGGTTATAGATGTTAAAGCAATATGTGAGCTACCTAGGCTGAGGTTTCCACTCTCTGAGTGCTTCCTAGTTACCTCCGCCAAGGAGGTTATGTTTTTGCCGGTGTTGGTTAGTCTGTCTGTCTGTTTGTGTTCAAGATAACTTGAAAAGTTATGGACGGATTTGGATGAAATTTTCAGGAAATGTTTGGAATGGGATAAAGAAGAAGTGATTCAGTTTTGGGACTGATCAGGATCACCATCCAGATA
The DNA here is from genome assembly GCA_037902135.1 of Cetoscarus ocellatus. Taxonomy (NCBI): domain Eukaryota; kingdom Metazoa; phylum Chordata; class Actinopteri; order Labriformes; family Labridae; genus Cetoscarus; species Cetoscarus ocellatus. The sequence goes on from JBAMNC010000276.1 coordinate 311,109, forward strand.
CAGGAATTTTTTAAAAGGATTCCTTCACATTGCCAGATCTGACCATTTTCGCCAAAGTGGACTGAAGCTGCCTGCACTCTCTGAGTGCTTTTCTAGTTTAGTTTGTGACTCTAAACATTCCACTTTCTGCAAAATCTCAGTCTGAAACCAAAGAGCTCTTAACAATTTTTCTTTTGAGCTGATAGGATGTCAGACTATGGTCTTTAAAATTCACCCAGACTGCAGGTTGACCTTTGAACAGCTCCTTCACAAACTCATCAACAGACAGTCTGAACCAGCAAAGGTCCTCCTAGATAAATGTTTCAGATCAGGGATCAGTTTGGCAAATGTTCAGATCAAAAAGCAAACCTCCATCAGGGAATATAAAACAGCCTGATGATGGTAGAATTCTGTTCTCAGTCCTGTTTCATCATCTGCAGGGTTAATAGGATGATTCACACATCCAGATGGTTCCTCCTGTAAATCTTCTCCTCAGACTCACTCTTCTTAGAAAGGAGGACCTCCAGCTGTGTGTGAGAGGGAGTCTGCGGACAGAGTCAGGACCTAAACCTGCTGACATTTTCAGGGTTCATGTGTAAACGGCTCAGGGTGATCCTCTGGATGGCCGTTCAGTGGCATCTTTGCTCTGAGAACTTCAGTGGCTTTTGTCTCACATGCGTCACCAAGACTGCAGATGGAATTATTACCTCTGCAGAGGTCATGTTTTTGCCAGCATATGTTTGCTTGTTTGTTTGTTTGTTAGCAAGATTACACAGAAACTACTTGACGGATTTCACTGAAATTTTCAGGAGATGTTGATAATGGCCCAACTTAAAAATGACTTGATTTTGGTAGTGATCCAGATAACTGCCATTAGTGAATGCTCGATTTTGCTCAATAACTGTCTAACTAATAATGATATCAACATGATTCCAAGTGCTAGGTGTGGGTTTTCAGGGTCAATGAATCACATAATGATGGTAACTTTTTCATGGAACTATTGCTTGTAGATGTAACAGCAATATGTGAGCTACCTGTGCAGAGGTATGCACTCTGAGTGCATTCTAGTTATTATCATTTTCTTGCCCTTTTCCTTTTTTCTTCTCTCTTGTTTATGTATTACTATGTACTTAGTGATGTGTTTGTGCACTATATAACAAGACTGACAGATGTATCACTGTGTTTGTCTGATGATTAACGTGAATGCTGCTTAGGTAATGATCTTACAATAACAGACTTGGATTTTTAGGTAACAAAGATAAAACAATAAGAAATAACCAATGACTGCACAGTGTTTCATGTTCAATCATAGCCTACCTACTACGTACCATCCTACCATCTGACCTACTTTCCTTTCTTCCTACCTATCTTCATAACTACCTACCTTCTCACTAGCCTTTCCCTCTTCTAACCTGCCAACCAACTTTCAAAATTTCCTTCTTACCTACCTCACTACCTTCCCTCCTTTTTTCCTTATTTTTATTTTATTTGTATTTATTTTTTTACCGTCCTACCCTCTGTCTTACTTTCAAGCCCCATTTCCTGTCTTACCCTTCTAGGTCCCTTGATGTACATGCCTTCCTTCCTACCTTCTTACCTACGTATCAGCTTGCTTATTCTTTTACCTAACTTCCCATCTACCAATCAACAAATTTACTAACCTACATACATATCATGTGTCCTTACAGACTTTCTTTATCTTCTTCCTAACTTCTTGGCTTCCTAAGCAACCTCCTAACCACTTACTTTCCTACCTACCTACTTTCCTATCTCCCTACCAACCTGCCTTCCTTTTGACCTACCTTCTTTCCATCTTACCTTACTTCCTAATTTCCTATTTTCCTATGTATTTATCTAACAATCTAAAAATACCTACCTACACTTTGTTATACCAACCTATCTGCTTTTCTACCCTTCTGCCTGCTGACATTCCCTCATGACAGCCTAGCTATCTTCCAGCCTACATACCTCATGCCTATTCTCCTCCCTACCTCACTAACCACCTTACTGCTTTCCTTCCAACCCCTCAAACTACACATTTCTTTTTTCTACTTTCCCTCCAGTTAAACAACCTGTCTTTCCATCAGCCTGCCTACTTTTCCATCTACTTACCTAAAACCTTCCCACTTTCTTACCTACCTAACGTCCTATATTCATGTGATGTAAAGTTGTGTATTTGGTCTTCAACATCTCTGAATCTGAGAGGACTGCCTCACCAGGTTGTGGATGGTCAGGAAGGAAGGATGTGTGGTCCAGTAGAGCGACCTCTGACCCAAATCGCTCAGGACCAAAACACACCAATATGCCAGGAAGTCCACACTTCCTTATCTGAGGAGTGGACGGCGTTCCCACGTTTGGTTGCTGTTCCAGAGAAAGAGGAACAAGATAAAATGACTGAAAATGGAACCATGTCGGAAGCTGGGCAGCATTTTATGGGAAGAGAAATGGAGAGGTGTTTTTTTTTAGTTTCTGGGAATCAGACAAAAAAAAAAAAAAATCAGCATAAGATGTCTTACTCTTTGAGCGTTTAGATATTATTGGGACATTATCATTTCAAATATGTCCTGACAATGACTTTTTACATCACCATGGCAAGTTTTTAAAATGCATATAACTTATAAATACTTAGACTGTGAAGCTGTGCAGTCCATCCAGGATCCAGGCCCTGATTCATTTATTTTTATATAAAACAACAACACTGTAATAAAATTCTCAATAGAGAGAATAATCTTTCTATTGAGTGACATATTTCGGAACTTAAAAGTCGCTGTTTTTATCTCAACCAAGGAGGTCATGTTGTTTGTTAGGTTGTGAGCAGGATAACTCAGAAAGTTATGAACGGATTTAAAAGACATTTTTCAGGGAATGTCAGTCATGGCACAAGGAAGAGGTGGTTCAATTCTGATGGTGATCTGTGCAGGGATGTGGATCCAGAAATTTTGAAAGTGTTTGTTAACATTTAGAGATAGGGTAGTTCCATGTTTTTGTTAATAACTCAATAACTTGTTACAAGATTTTCATGACATATTCAGGGAATGTTGTTTATTGCACAAGGAAGATACAAGAACGTTTTGGTGGTGATCTGAATCCGAATGCAGATCTAGGTATTTTTTAAAGGATTTCTTAACAGTGTGAGATACGGCAGTTTTCTACATTTTTACAATAACTCGCCTGACAGTTTTGGAAATGCTTTGGTGGCAGTTCGAGCACTTCTAGTTTCCTGAATTATCAAGTAGCACAAGCTTAAACAGCACAAACTTTGGCATTTTGATTGCAAAAATCACCTTCTTCCTCTTATCTGGAGTCCTTTTCATTGTCTTGACATCATTTGATGAAAAAAAGCCATTTTCTACCAGATTTCCTCTGTATAAAAACATGTCTCATTTGATCTCCCCCTTTGATCGATGCATTCAAGCGCTCTGAGATAGTAAAGATATCGTTTTTCTCTTTGTGTTGGCCCGTGCTGTTTGCTGACGCTGCAGATAGCAGACCAGCTCTCAGGAAACATTACACGGTCACTGGAGCTGTTATGTAAATATCTTAAACAAAGGAATGTGGGTATAGGAAAGGCATCCAGCGATAATGCAGTTAATGACTTTTTCCTTGAAGCAAACAGAGGATTTGATTCAGAATAAAGACCTTCTTGTAGCTCAGTCTAAGTCTGTTATGGACATGAGCTGGTTATCTGTGATGGGGTCCACAGCACCGTGTGTCCAGGATACAGGAAGTCTGAGGAGAAACAAATACAATTTTATTGGCTCACTGAGGAAGGGAAAAGGGTGAACCTGCAGCCAGGGGCCTTGTGTACATGCATCCCTCTGTTTCCTGTGAGTGAAAGAAAGGAACAGGAAGGCCCAAAGAGCGGCGCACAGACAGAAAACCAACTCCGGGATCAAATGACAACAAACAGAGTTCCCTTTGAACCTTCTGCCCCCCCCCCCCCCGTGCGGAAGTCAGCTTTTTCTCCTGTCCTCGCTCCCTCTTTCCCCTCACTTCTTTTTTTTCATCCACCGTGCCGCTGCTCCCCCTCTTTCCACCGGAGATGAGCTTTCAACACGCTAAGCCTTGTGAAAACAGGCCACGAGTGTTTAAGCTGAGACCAGTCTGCAAAGATGTCCCAACATGCTTCAGTGCAAGCGGGCGGCTAGAGCTCAGAGCCGCGTGTCTCTAAAAAAAGTGCTTCCTCTGTCTGTGTGTTTTTGTAGTGTGTGTATTGTTGTTGGAGATTATGGGACGGAAATGCAGCATCCAGAGCTTGTAGAGGAAAGAAAAACATCAACATCAGAGTCGGATTTTGCTGAAGAAGAGACACAAACTGCACTATAATTCTTGAAAACTCACTGAAAACAATGCATCACCTTTTTAAAGACTGATTAATCTGTAACTTCATTATTTTGATGTTATGTTTACACATAGCACTAATGACTAATAAACAGCTAAATACTTGAGTGCATCTACTCTCATGATAGCCAACGATGGAGGCTGCATTACCCTGGTCATAAGTCTGTCCATCTAATTCTCATAGATGTTATACCTGCAAAAAACTTCAAGGGAATTTCTTCAAACTTTCCTTAAAGTGATAGTTCGGGTTTTTTAAAGTGGGGTTGCTTGAGCTCCATGGACACAGAAAATAGGCAATACATAGCTGCCACAGAAAGACTCATAATTACCCACTTAAGGGGTAAAAATTTTTAACAGCGCTTCTCCTGGACCTTTCTGGCCCTGATCAGTAAAATGGGAACTGTAAAGATGATGTTCTGGCACTGCAGAGGGGGAATCCTGTCAATATTTAAAACAACAAGCCAATGTGTGGTGAAATCTGCATCATTCATGGGCAAATATATTTACTAATGCCACAGGCCTCAAGCAACCTCACTTCAAAAAACCATAACTATTCCTATTTGCTAAAAGATGCTCAAATTTGTAACCACTGATTGTACTCCATACTTTGTGTAATCTGTGTTTGTCTGTGATTTTCATCATCGTGCAGACATATTTGAAGTTTTAAAGTCTTGGGATTTTTGTGATATTTTTGTGACCTGCTAAGGGACTGCAGATGTAAATTAACACTGGTACAGTGCATCAAATGGAGACATTTATGTTTTATATTGTACACAGTCCCTTTAAAAATTATATGAATTAAAGCTGAAGTAGGTAGACAGCCAGAGAACGGTTGATTTTTGAGTCTCATCTGAGTTAGGTTTCGCTCGTCTCCGCCCTGAGCCCCTCCTACCAGACAAGCACGATTTTGAGTAATGTCCGAGTCAAGCTTCAATTGACTCTTTACTAATGGTTAGCAGACCGCAAAACTGTTAGCAGCATTCAACTTACCGGTAGGCATTTGTCATCTGCTTTCATGAAATCTAACGACACAACACAACTATCACCGCAACACATTACGACAAATATTACAAGGTTATTCATTTAGCAGCTTACCTGTCCAAGAAAAGAGTGGCCAGCTCCGAATTCAACTTCAGACCTAGGCTATCCTGCAATTCTCTCCATTTCTGGAATGCATTAACATGACTTTTGTTCCTTTTTTGGTCAGCCTCTCTTTTATGTTCTTTCTTTTCTAATTCTGTCTTCCTTTTTTGGGGTTGTTTAGCCGTGTAGGCAGTTGTAGCCAATGCTGGAATAGCTATTTTACCTGGTGCACTGTCTGCCATTGCCGCTTTTTCTCTCCTTCTGCCTGCAGTACGGGAACGCGCATATGCAGTAGAACAGCCAATAGGAACGCAGTGGTCTGAGCTGACCTTTGATTGGTTGATGCACATCGTCCCGATACTGATTCTTTACAGGCTGAACACAGAGCCATGGTGAGGCAAAGAAACCCATTGCTTGTCTCAGACCACTTGATTTACATTATGCTTGGAGGATATTATAAAATTTTTACTCAGTTACACTAAAACAATGTTGCCCACTGCAGCTTTAATAATAATAATTATAATAAAACGTCCACGACCCCGAAAAAGGATAAGCAGTATAGAAAATGAATGAATGATAATAATACGTGTCTGACTAACAGATTCACTGCTCAGATTTTGGGCATCAAAGGTCAAGGGTCTTGGTCATGGGGTCTCATTGGGATTCTAAAATTGTGAATAAAAAAACTAAAGAGGAGGAGGATTAGGGCCACTAGAAAAATGATTAGAAAAAGTCAAGAACTGAAGATCTAAGTCAGAGTTCTGGGAAAAATGAGGAATTCTGGGATAAAAAGAACTTCTGAGGAAAAAGCCAGAGCTATGGGATTAAAGTCGGACCTCTGAGAAAAAACTCTTTTCTGCCTTTCTCTAAATTCTTACTTCTTAATGTATAGACAGATTGATGACAGGACATGGAGACAACCGAAAAAGAAGATCGTGGTGAACAAATAGGCATTAAAACAGGAGAAAAAGCCACACAGAATGGTTTTAGGGACAGTTTTTCAGAGGTGTATGTGTTAAAACAACTTGAGGATGTAATATATAAATGTAAACAAGACCTTTAGGTTTATTTAATGGCCAAAAATACAAATTTTTTGGTTAAATGTCAAAATTTAATTTTGAATGTGACTTATAGCATGAAGGTGACACTAAAATGGAATTAATTTGTGTCAAGTGCCTTAATCCTGCTCATACTTCATGTAGAGAGTGTCAATCACACACTCGTCGAGTGTTTCTCTCTGCACAGCAGGTTTATTTCCTGTTGCAGAACACAAAAGTGTTTGAGCTGTAAACATGTGCACCTGAACACCAGGGCTCGTGCTGGAAAAGGCAGGGATTTGTTTTTTACCGGATCAGCAGTAAGAACTTTAACTGCCAATCATGCAAAACTGAAAACCTGTTCTGTTGTTTTTTATGAGCGAGGCAACGGAAGTGAGTTGTTAAACCCTTCTGGCAAACAGACGGTGTTTTATCCGGCCGAGGAAAAGTCAAACAGAGACCTAAAAAACAAACAGAGGAGCAGCGAGCAGGCTCCAGTATTTACCTGTCCCCTCCTGCACCTATTTGAACAGGTGTGTGTGTAGATGTGCACATTAGATAACCTACAATCAATTAGTGCTCAGGTCTCCTCCTGACTTCAGCCTCACTGTAACTCAATCAGCGTGGGTGCAGGCTCTTCCGCTCCTCCCGCTCATCCTCGTCCTCCTCGTCTTTCTCTTTCCACTCCCTCCTCCGCCTTTGTCCCCAGTCTCCATTTATCGTATCAGCCCCTGGAGGGGGTTAAGGGGGAATTTCCGAAAAGATAATCCTCCTGATTTTCAGAGACATGCAGGAAGTGGCAGAAAAGAGAGAAGAGGAGGAGAAGAGGAGGGAGGCTGTTGATTCAGTTGGGAGCAAAAGACAATGTTTACCTTCCGTCTTCTGCTGTGTACGAGCCAACAGCTTCTCCATGTGAAGTCAAACGATGCTGTGAACGTTTTCGAATTGGCGTCTTAGTTTTTACAGATATGTTTCTGTGCCAGCAGATGTCAGAGGGAGGATTTTTTTTCTTGTTAATGTGGAAAAACATGAAAACTAGAACTACAGTCTGACAGTTTTAGGCCTCCACAAGGTAAACCAGAGTGGAAAGAACAGTAAGAACGGTGAGGCAAGAAGAGAGCTGGACTTTTTTTGTGTTAATATGATTCATAGAAATGTTATAAGCAGGTTGCTGGTTTGGTGGAGTGGTAAGCAACCAGGCATGTCCAATATACATGCTTCTGCCGGCCTGGGTCTGTGACCAGTTTGCAGAGTGTCCACCCTGACTCTCTTTCACAAGCCTGTCCACTGTCTCTCTCTCTCTCCCTCTCTCTCTCTCTCCTGTCAATAAAGGCACAAAATGCCCAAAAAATAATCTTAAAAAGAAGAAATGTTACAAGCAAGGGATGTCCATAAACACAAAGACGTGAAAATCTAAAGTTCAGAATCTGATCAGTTTTTCTTTGAGGCAGAGTGATCACTTAAGCAAACTGAATCCCCCTGAACATTTTGAGACATCCTCTTAAGAAGTAAAGGATAAGCATGGACACTTTGACTTTGGCCTTTGACCTATTTCCTCAAAAGATTTAGCAGGGTACACAACACGACAATCTAGCTGACTTTCAGCTCAGATTCCTGCTTCTAAACAAACTCAGCAAAAGGCCCAATTATCTGTAGGTCCTAAAGATGATCTTAGCTGATCTTCCTGTGGTGTGAGGTGTGTTAAGAGTCACTTAATCTTCTCTGAAGAGGATCAGGCCACCCTGACTTGAAATTGTAAATATCAAACATGTTCATTATTTACAATCAGAAGTCTGAAAGTGTGTGAAGCACCGAGGACAGCCGAGCATGTCCTGTGTTTTTTTTTTTGTTTGTTTTTTTTAACTTTTTTTCATTGTATTTAAACACATACATACAACAACAAAAAATTGACATATTCACATGCTCATCTTTTTTTAAAAACATATCCTTTAGACATGTTCCTTATTTTCTGAACAATCCAGCTGCAATAATTGCTTGTCCCCAGTGTGCCCAATGCCCACATGTAGTATGCAAGAATAACAGACAATTGGCATCTAAAGAGTTTACAAGAAAAAACAAACAAAAAGGGCCCAACCCCAAGAGTCCTACACTGGAGTCACAGTGTACCTGAATTTAATTATATTACATCAAGTAAGGTCCTCTGTGTTTTGTCACACTAGACCAGAGCAAAGCCAATCAGGGAGCAAGCTGGCTGAAGCAGGACGTAGAAGTAGCCATGGCAACAAGAGAAGTTAGACAGAGGTCAAAAATGGAGGTCCAACTCATTGATTTGTTTCAAAAACATGAAGGCTGTGCCATGTCTCAAAATAGTGCCTAATAAAAGCAGCTTGGTAGTGGAAAAGTAAATGGATATACACAAACTGTTTGTGATGACCCTCAGAGAGTTTGGCACCATGTACAGCAGTGTGCAATATTTGGCCCAGTTTACACAACAACGAAAACAGCCGAAAACTGAGTTTTTTTTTCTGTTTACACGAGAACAGCGCCCAGAGTGCCTATATCTGCAAACTTTTGAAAACAGGGTCCAGAGTGAAAGTTTAGAAAACATTTTCATTGTCATCTCCATGTAAACAGGAAAACGGGGGACGCGAGGCACGGGCATTACTCTTTCAGATAAAGGCTGTGTGCACCTAGGAACAACAAAAACAACAACAGCTATGGCCGACTCTAGAGTAACATGTATGCTGCTTACTGTGCTCTGTTTGTTATTGCTCCTCCAACAAAACATTGATTTGCTGCGTCAAAACTCTATATTCACCAAGGACACTACAAACTTACACCACCAATGCGCATCGTTATCACACTGTTTCCTTGTGAACACAGGGTGCTTTAGAAAAAGCAAAGGAAAAACCTTTCTGTTTCTGGGTACAACATTTTCTTGTAAACAGGCATTTAGTCTCTGTCCTGAGATTTCTGAACAGAGAGTGAACTGAGCTGTGACACTGTGGCACATGTTCAGGCTCATGCCACACAACCCCACTTCAAAAATCCTGAACCATCCCTTTAAGGCTGGCTTTGAGTCAAACTTGTCAAAGTCACTGTGTTTTGAATCCCCTCTGTACCCAAAGAACATATATGTGATATGTTTGTGATATCACTAAATATCACGGTTTAGTTGTTAAGATAAAATACATTTACAGTTGAAGAGAGTTTATAAATGGCAGACCAGATTGGGCCCACAAGCCACCATTTGCCAACCCTTGTCTAAATGCATAAGATAAGCCTAAGCAGTTACTTGATGCTCGATGAAAATGTCACATGAAATGTGGAGGAGCACAAGACTTCCAACAGGAAATACTCAAATAAAAGTACTGATCTTAAAACTTTTGTTAGAGTTTAACTGCACAGAAAGCTGCTTGATGATTGTAATGCGAGTAAATATACTCAGTTACTTCAACCCCTGGCTGCTGATAAAGTTTGACAGATAACTGTTATCTGGTAAAAACTCATTATTAGAAACCAACTCTCATATAAGAGTTTAATTCACAAATCCGTCCTCGGCCTGTAAACTGAAGGCCAAACTAATAAACCAACAACAACACTCGGAGTTCAGCAGTAATGAGTGAGTGTGAACTCCCCCGGTGGCTGCAGCTCCTTCCTCAATATCAACAGGAAGCCCCTCCTCCAGGAAGCCATTAACAGCTTATGGGATCATGTTTACAACACATAAAACACACACACACACACACATTAATGCTGTGTGTCCTGCTAAGCTCTGCCTGTGTGTTTTTAATGAGAGGAAAGTGAGGCTGGAAATGAGTCCTTAAATGTTTGCTCGTGACTCTGCCTCCTGCTTTTGTACACAAAAACTTTTACAGGCCGGTTTGTTTTTTCTGCTCTTCAGTGTGAGACCTTCAGGGAGCGTTTCTGCACAATGAGGTCATTTACTGGATTCTTAAAAAAAACTCTTTAGTTCAGCTTCAAAGGAACAATCCACATACAGTCAAGAAGACTTAAGTGCCCTTTAACCTTTAAAACATTTATTCGCAGACTGCAAGAGTCATGATCACTTGATGTTGTGATATTTACATCTCAGCTCCATCACGTTGCTGAGTACACCCCATCATGCCCCTGGTGTCAATTCGGATTACAATAACATCAGAGGCAGCTTTTGACCTTGGCCGACCTTGTGTGCACTCTTGTTAGCTCTACATGCAGTAACAGAGGCAGAGAAGTCAGATGAAGCTCTTTTGCACTCGTGAAAACATTAAGGAAAATGTAAAGACACATGAGAGCAGGAGTCATCTTCTGACAGAGTTAATAGACTCATATACTCACTGGCCACTTTATTAGGTACACCTCACTACTGCCAGGTTGGACCCACTTTTGCTTTTGCATTGATTCAACAAGTTGTTGGAAACATTCCTCAGAGATTTTGCACTATACTGACATTATAGCATCACACAGATGCTGCAGATTTGATAAAAAATCTCCTGCCACAAAGATGTTCTTCTAGACTGAGATCCCGGGCCTTATCTATAAAACATTGCGTAGGATCCATACTAAAAGTGAACGTGTCCCCGAAAGCTGAAAATGGCGTGCACCAAAAAAAAATCTGATTTACAAAACTGTGCATGTGCACACTTGCAAGCACTTTTCCCTTTATAAATCACAGTCCACTTGGAAAGTTGCGCAGGTTGTTTTGCCTCATATCCCGCCCTCTACACACCCACATTACCATGAATGGTCAATGCAAAGTACCTCATGAACGTTTTTGCACTGCCAGCCTGCAGTCTTTTCCAGACACGGCTGTGCATCACAGGGGGCAGCGATACGCCTTGGATGTGTATAGTCTACCGAAACCAAAGAAGTTGAAGAAGCTGTGCATCAGGGTGAATGAGTCATGTGTTGACCCAGGCCACTGTGCCACTACATTTGTCAAAAACATGTTTGAGGAACAAATAATTTCTACACTGATCGTAGACACATTTTTTCATTTTAACTCTGAGCTCTTATAGCAACGTGAGTGCAGACTGTCATTTGCACCGATTACATTTGGAAACTGGACATGGCTGCAGAGCCTTTTAATGTTGCCTGCTCAGCCACAGTGTAAGGAACCCTGATGTATCGACTGGTCAGCATCAAGCCTTCATCAGCAAGTTATGCATGATGCCGAAACGTGTCAAAGTTTGTTTTAAAGGTCTACATGACCATGCCGTTAAAATAAAGGCATTTTAATAGTATAAAGAGAGTGCCTTGGAGTCTTTTCTTCCTGCTTCAATGACTTTGTGAATCCATTCCAAAGAGCACCTCAAACAAACTCTCTGTTGAGTCCAGGTAGCACTACTTTCCTTTTTGTCCCCTTTCTCCTTTATTCAGATGCTTGATTTGAACTTCAATGGCTTGTTGGTCGTTGCTGCCATGTGATTGGCTGATAAGCTATGTATGGCAGTGATCAGTTGAACAGGTGTACCCAATTAAGTGGCCTTATGAGCATGTTTTTGGTCTGTGGGAGGGCATTGGAGTACCCAGAAAAAAAATGCAGATGCAAAGTCCAGAGATGATCAACTATCATCAGTGAGTCCACAGCCTGCACCTTATTGTATCGTGGTCAATCTTTTTGACAATATAAATCAGAATAAATAAACCACAAATAAAATACAGAGCTTTTGTTTTTAACTACCTTGAGTCCCTTTTCAATAAAAGTTGAATTTGACATTTGGATGATTGCAAATATGCAAGAAGAAGTCTGGAGTCCATTCAGACGCTCTTTATACTCGGGCAGTGACAGACACTAAAGAACAAATGAGTAAGAAGACCTTGAGTTTCACTGAATTCAGAGGAACTATTTTTGTCATTTATTCGTGTCCGCTGGCAAAAACATCTTCAGTTCTCCTGTTAGACTTTCACTGAAAAGAAAGTTCTGCACAACTCGTGAGCAACAGCTATTTGGAGAAACCACATCACTGAGATGAAGCTATTTTTAAATGTGCGACAGAAACTGTGGAAAACACTGAAAATGTTTTTTTTTTTTGCCACACAAAGATGTGGCCTGCCTCTTGCCCAATGTTAGTCAGGATAGGCTCAAGGCCCCAGCGACCCCAAAAGGGATAAACAGTTTGGATAATGGATGGATGACAGTTAAGGAATTTTATTGAACATCATACATACAAAACTTGATCTAATCTTTAGACAAAGATTACTGATGCATTTGCACTCTGTGCTACTTTGAAAAAGCAATTGAAAGTCCATCTGTTCAGTCAAACATTTTTTGATCAATGCTTTCTTTATTTCTTTATTATTTTACTGATTTATTTATTTCAGAGGGGACAGAGCGAGTTCATGTACATCAACATTAGGCCTGTGCTCAAAATATCAATACAGCAAAATATCATCACGCACTCCTTGGAGATACGTGTATGGATACAGATTCTACAGAATCAATACAGCCTCAGTGTTTTGACAGTTGTTGTCAGTACACTTTGGGTAATGTTAACATTGGCACAGTTCAAAGTAGAAGCCAAGCTACATGATGAAGCACATGTTCTAAATTTGAACCTAGGTCTACCATCTTTGAGGACCTGAATTTAAGTTTCTTAAGTTGTGGTTGCATTTAAAACTCATTCTTGTTCTTTTTCTTTTTGTAATAAAAAAACAAAGCTTGTCAGGAATTCTGTTAAAAGTATAGTAAATTTTCACAATTTTACGTATCTGGATACATATTGTATCTTGGCCTCAGTGTAAGGATACATATTGTATTGTGAGGTTGCTGGAAATATCCAGCCTTAATCACCATACACCAAAGTAAACACCATACACCAAAGTAAACAAGCTGTTTGATAAATTCCATCTGTTGTCCCTGATTAACGTTCCCTGAGGTCATAAAGCTTAAATCTAAAAACAGCTAAAAGACACATTAATCAAAATTACATTCAGAGGAAGAGCAAAGCTAACATAACTTAAATGTAACATGACCTAACGAAACATAACATACATATTACTGCACATTCTCTTAAGTATATAACCTGACATGCCAGACGGACAGTTCCATATATCCACCACGGAAATATTTCACTCGTCCATCTGGAGAAGAGCCCATAGAAAATGTTTTCAGAGGCAGAACCTTAAACAACAACTGCAGTTGGTGATTGGACAATCGCTCTGCCAGTCACACTCATCACAGACCAATCCATATCAAACCACGGTATGCCATAGCAGCTAGACCCCGTTATTAGCCGTTAACTTAAACTATGTTTCAGTCCTTAGTCTATCGTCTTACATTAAATTATACAACACAGATGAATCATTTACCACTTATATGTGACATGAACTTGGACAACCACAATCCCCACCAAGTTTTCCCAGTAAACTTCTGAGGACAGCAGATTTTGCCAGGTATCGCCAAGTAACCATGACTACCCCAGGCTAACTGGCATTGATTTCCGCATCTCTCCCAGTTTCTCAGCAGTGATCTCTGGTCGGGAGAAGAGCAAAAACATATTCCATAAGAAAAGCTTGAAGTGGTGTTCTTTGCTCCTCTGTTAAAAAAGAAATTGAGCCCATTTCTGATAAAAATCGCAGATATTGCCACATCCATGGAGACCGCTGTAGAAGCCGCCATTGTTTTGTCGTCATATCTTCAGTTTCCCACGTCCAGCTTTTGGCCAATGAAGTCATTGGAGATTGGAACTTGGCGAGATGGATCTGCGTGATTTCAGACAATGAATCAGGCAGGTTCTAAATTGATCTAAATTGATAAACCTATTCGCTCATATTCATTTTGATGACTTTTAGAGTATGTTCACGATCATTATTGTTCAGAAACCACCTGCTAGGCAACCTCCAGACTTGTAAATGGAGATCCATGAGGAAATGCCAAAAAGCTGTCGTACCCCAAGTGTCCACTTGAGGCTGGCTGCAGAAACCTGACATCTTAAATGATAGTATGGAGGGAAAAAAATGTTTTCTCGGCCTTTATTCACATCTTTACAGCCTGGCTCAAAAACGGCTTCAGTCTTAAACTATGACACATCTGTGTGCTCCCACCGTGAGGGGGGTGATTTTTTATTTCGTGCCTGTTTTTCTTAAATTGAGGATTTAATGAGGATTTCTGGTTTTGGTAATTCAGTCACTATTGGTCAGACAGCCTTAAGTCCTGCCTAAGCACAGCCTTTCTGTCTGTGAGGAAGTTGAGCTTAAGTTTGGTTAAGATGGCAGACAAAGGCATTAAAGGTGTCGCTGAATGCTTGGATCGAGCCTCTGGGCTGGTGCCACGAAGGCCAAAATCCAACAAGTTTGTGTCGACTGTTCAACAGTTTATTGATCAAACTGTCAATATTAAATCTTAAAAGTTTATCAAAGGAAAACATGAGTGTGCTCTGTAAAATAATTGCGGAACATAAGTTGATCTTATGTTACATCATATTTCTCATTATAATTCTGTTTTCGTTCTTTGCTCTTCGATGCTGCGTTATGACGCCTTATGATCCAAATGTCTTTAACAGGGTCAATGTCTCCTCTCCCTAAGGATTCACTACTTTATGTAACTGACTGGGAGAAAAAAAGAGTCATGAGGAGTAAAACCACTAAAGCCAGAGAGGAAGTTAAGGATGTGGTAAGGAGAGCAAACAGCAGCCAGCGGAGAGCTCCCTCTTTGTGTGGCTTTTTTACTGCTTCCTCCCGACCCCGCCGCATCGCTCACCACATGTCCGCCGCTGGAAAAACATCAACAGCTTAAGTCTCCATGCTGGGCGGAGGCGAGACAAAACATTTCACAGTCAGTGATGAAGACAAGAGGAACAATGACACGGATCATATGAACTACGTTTACAAGATTACACCCAGGAGATACGTGGATGTGTCCAAAGCCACGCCGACTGACAGAATGTCTGCAGCATGAGGGTGAAGGGTTACCCAGTGGATTAAAAGCATCCAGCGATTGTTTTGACATAAAATGCTGTCATTTGTGTCGGTTTTTTAAAAAGTTGCAGCAGAAGTTTTGTTGTTTTGAGGCTTTCCTTGTAAGTAAATTTGCTAAATTTATTGCATTTGTCTTCTGTATTCATACTGCAAATATCCTGACCAAAAGTGGCTCAAAAATACGAGAATTCAATTATAAAATCTGCTTTATTTTCAACAAATATGTTAAAAATACTGCTTCAGAACTCAAGGAACTCAACTCATAACAGCTAAGGCCTTGTCCACATGGAGGTGAAAGGTTTTCATTTTCAAGATGTTCTCTGGAAAGACGGCATTGTTCCAAGAACTGTGTCCGTCCACACAAACACACTGAAGATGCTGTAGTGTATATGCCAGGCCTGTAAGTGGCGCTGCAACGCTGCTGCAGGCATACATCAAAATCAGAGAAGAAGACATGGAGCATGCTCATACACCATGAGAAATGTCAACAAACTCTATCTGTAGTCGTTGTTCACGCAGGATTGCAAGGCCGGCAAATTCTGATTTGTTCACTGTGGAACCCGCTTTCTTTTATTTTTTATTTAATTTTTACAATTTGTCTTATATTTTATGTGCTTGAATGAGTTTTTAATTGTTTACACATTCTTACAGTATTGTATTATTCTATTTAAATTCTTAGTTTTATTCTTGTATTTTCATTTTATTCTGTTTCTGGTTGGTCGTCATTGTGCAGCACTTTGGTAAACTTGATCTCTTTTTAAAATGTACTATATGAATAAAATTGGATTGAACTATAAGTGCATAATCTGCAAATGTTTAAAATCTTTGAGAGGGTTAAAAGATGCATGAGGACTGAATACATGATGGATTCATGTTGGGTTTTAGATATATGTATGTGTATATATGTGTATTTCATATATGTATCTTTGTATATACGCACATTAGATTAGATTAGATTAGATTAGACAGAACTTTATTCATCCTTTGGGAGACTTCATCAGGGTAATTAAGATTCCAGTAGCAGTTTGTAAAGCAGATAAATTAAAAGATATATAAAAAAGATAGATATAAACAAAAATATAAGTAAATATAAATAAAAATATCTCTAAAAATATGTCTACAGGCTATATATATATATATATATATATATATATAGATATAGATAGATATAGATAGATATAGATATACATATATATTTATAGAGACAGATAGATAGATAGACAGATATAGAGATAGATAGATAGATAGATATGTGTATTTATAAAATAAAGGACTATAGCTTCAGCTTGCGCTATTGTAAAGTGTCTTGAGATGACACTTGTTATGAAATGGCGCTATACAAATAAAGACTAATTGATAATGAAAAGCATGTTAAACTCTTTTAATGGTCCAAACATCTAAACATACTGTAGTTTAAATGACCACTTATTGTCTGCCCCAGAACTACCACTCCGTTTGTGAAGCCATTTAAAAACTATCCTATTAAAATTAAGTAAAAAGGTAAAGAAGCCTTTAGCTCGACAAACAAATACACAACATACACTAAGTGCAATATAATATATCATTTATTCATATAAATCTTTAAATGGTGTGCATTTGAGGCATTACGGAGCACAAATTAATAGTAAAAGACAAAAAACAGGAGCAAAGCTGCAAATGTGAGAGCTTATTGCAAACACAGCTGACTGCAAACAAAACATCTGCTAATACACAAAAGTACACATGTAAACACGCAAACACAGAGGAGAGACATGGACCGTCTGTTTTCATAGCTGCAGCTGTCCCCGATGGATGCAACACCCCGAACACACAGAAGAGGAATGTCCCGGGCAGACTGAGCCCGGCCAGCAGCTGGATATATTTAAGAGGTGAAGACAGACGAGGAGGCGAGACGTCGGCATGTCCTCTCTAATACACACGCTCATACACTCATGCACACTTCAAGACCGGCCCAAATCCTGATTAACCCACTGACCCCTGAGAGAGACCACCAGGGTGGACTTAAGGACCCACAGATATGTACAAACTGAACACACGCTTCAGCAGTCTTTGGAATGAGCTAGGGCTGGGTAACATAAGGAGAGTTAAGGGTATATTTGTATACTCTTTAAATAAGAAACCAGTCAAGACAGTGACATCTACATCAATGCAGTTACCCTGAATTTCCTCATAGTCCATCTACATAGCATCCTGTCTGTGCTGCAGCTTTGTTCCAATCAATTGCCACATCCTCGCACACTGGAAGCAGGTTTAAAGCACCGTGCAGTGGAGCCCTAACCTGATTGGCTTGAAGAACAAGACTTTAATAATGTGAAAAATGCAGCTTCACAAGCAGGAAGAAAAACATGTAAACAACAGGCTAACGTGTGCTAAGCGTTGATTTGCTGTCTGCGTTGATGTAAATTACATTAATAAAATTAATTACATTTTTACCTCAGCCAAGGAGGTTGTGTTTTTGCTGGCAGTTTTTGAACAGAAAAACTCAAAAAGATAAGAACAGATTTTTGTGACATTTTCAGGGAATATTGGTCACTGAACAAGAAGGAAGTGATTACATTTTGGTGGTGATCTGAAAACACCTTTTTATACAAATTTGTTAATTATGAGATAAGAGAGCTATCCAAATTTTTTGCTAATAGCTCAATAAGTTCTGACCAAATTTTCCAGACATTTCCAGCAAATGTTGGTCAAGGCACGAGGAGGAAGTGATCAAATTTTGGATGTGGATCCAGGAGTTTTATTTAATGATTTTTTTAATCATGCAAAATAGGGCAGTTTTCCACATTTTTGACAATAACTGAAAATAAACTGTTTGAAATGCTTTAGTGTAGGTGTGCTGTATTTTGAAATTCTGGAAACTCTGAGCTTCAGTTTTGGGTCGATGTGCTTGGGCTAAAGTCATGCAAAGCTGAAGATGCTTCGGCTGAAATTAGACTTGGTGTGCAGTGCTCACCATTTACGGAGCACTATGCAGGTAGAATATGTAGAAATTGGGGGTTATGTTGATAGCGTAAACAGATGATTAATTTAGTTTGTTTTGTTGCATTTAGGACACTCATATTTGGAGTAATAACTCATGATACCTCTGATACTGCTTCAATGCTGTAACAACAAAAACAAAGTTCTAAACACCAATTATCAAAAAATGTGTTGCTTTTAGTCAACAAACATGGCAGGCAAACTCCTGCACGGTGTCTAATATGTTGGCCACAGTCACATGACCAGCTTGGAGGGCTGGAGGGCACAAAAACTGATCTACTACTGCCTCACTATGTCGAACCACTCGGTCCTTTGACCTCTGGTAACAAAAAGAGATTCTGGCCTGGAGGCTGCTAACTGGATATTTTCTCCTTTTTGTACAATTCTCTATAAACTCAGGGGATGGTGGTGCGTGATAACCCCAGTACATCATGCAAACAAAAAAAGGCATATTTGTCCTACTAAAACACCAAAAAATACACCTCTAAACAGCATTCCCAACATTCCCTACCAATGATATGTCTTTTGAGTTTTGTTAGTTTGTTCAAAACATGACAACAAAGGCTTGTGCCCCCCATTGGAGGTGCCTGGACCCCAGATTGGTGGCCAAGTTGCTGTCATGGGACTGGCTGATCAGGTATTTGTGTTAATGGGCAATATTTAAATACACTTTGTAAATATTGATAGACACAATATAATGTAGGCTTTAAATTTCAACTACGGTAGTATTTAGGAGCTTATTTGTAATATTTGATAATTAAAACAAAAGATGCTTGTTTGGTGTCTCTGACTTCTTTTTTTGTTGCAGCTGTAACAAGCAGGTGTCATCTTAGTTTGAATTTGACCAGAATCATGAAAAAGTTTATATCTTTTGCATTTTGACAACCATTTATTATCCCTCTAAAAAATAAACCCTTGGGTGTATATTGTGCATTGACCTCTGGTCCATATCTCCCAGCCTGAGGGTCAGCAGTTCAAACAGCATCCCTGCAGATGAAGGGCCGGAGTCATCTTCACGTTGAATCTTCAGGTGACCCCTCCGTCCCCTCGCTCTCCGCCCTCCTCCTCTCTTCTGATGTCCGTATGCCTCTGAGGATCTGACTTTGGTTGAGGAGACACTCCTTCAGCTTGTCCTCAGTCAGGGTGAGACGCTCCTCCAGTACGGAGACGGTCTGTGTGTTTGAGGATGTGGGAGAGGATGGGTGGGGGTTTAGTAATTATGAAGCAGCCACAGAATAATAATTGAAGTGGAAAATCAGAGGAGCACTGATCAGTCTGAGGACCCTGAAATCAATCCTGTCACCATTATGAATGAAAAGCATGGAGTTGAAGGAGACAAAGGAGCTTCTAAGATCTTTTTCAAACAGCAGGGTGTTTTAAGGACAGCAACGGTTCAGCCTTCATCCTGGAAAACATCTACTGAAGGGGCTTTTTCACTGAAATGTAAATTATTAGAATACTTTTACAGTTTATTTATTTCCCTTCTGGGAATGTCTCAGTTTACTGACTGGAATCAAATAATGGACTGAATATTACTTAAAAAAAAGTTAATTAATGTCCAATAATAATCGAGCACATTTTCAAACTGAACCATAAAATATTCAGAAAAAACTCCTTCAGCACTCACTTTGTTTCCTCTAACTGGCGTCTGTAGATTTGAAATGTATGCATGATGCAATACAGTCCATTTCTATACAGCTGGATAAAGGCTGTAGAAACTTGTATGCTTGTAATAATTATCCATTGGCCCATTTTCTTGCCATTTAGTATCGGAGCTTACGTTTGGAAAATGTTTCAAGTTTCAAGTAATTTATTTCAAACCAAACAGACAAGATGACTACTAGCCAACAACATTAAGACATTACAACAACAGACAAAACACCAAACAAGACAATTACGTCAGTTTGAAATGGGGATGGAAGTAACAGGGCTTATCCATTTCCAACCCCAGTCGTCACAAATATATAACCAAAAAGACAAAAAACAAACCCACATTTAAATTGCTCTCTTCGACCCACTTTCCCAAGCAAACAATACTGGGGAAACATCAAAATTCAAATATTTAAAGTCGGAATTTAATTCTGCACGGAAGTAAATAAGTCAAGATGTTAGCTTGCCAGGAATGTAGCATCAAATGTTTCATTTCAAGTTAATTGTCCTTTAAATTTGTTTAACATATCTCCACTTTATAGAGTACTTCAATGAACAAGACAAAAGGTCTGTGGCATCAGTTAAAAACATGTGGTGCTAAAAAGCCCAGTTAGTAGTCTGGCTAAGACAACTAAAACAGACTAGGCCCATGTGGGGAAGGGGACACTAATGGTTGGCCAAAAAGTTGATTAATGGCAGAACCATGATTCCTTATCTCCAAGATTCGGGATTGATTTAAAAATATAGAAAAGTTTCTCTGAGCTTTGTCAACATCAGGCAAAAACCAGATTGGTATATCTTGCTTAAGCACCCTTTTTAACAATTAGACCTTTGATTGTGAATCATGAAGCAGTCTGGATTGCAGATTTTGAATTAAATTATCACTTTCAAAATCAAAATCCAACCAAATCGTGAGATATAGGAAAGCTTCCCATCTCTAGACCTTAGGCAGTCTGGTTTGGTTCGCCTTGGTATAGCTCACAGTTAAAGGTTTTCCTACTGTCAAATATTAGGAAAGGTAACCATATTACTGATCCGTGCTGACCCATTTTTTTGGCACCCTATTGTTGGGGTGCCCAGCATACTAAAGGTGCGTTCACACCGAACGCAACTTTGGTAACCTCGGCTACCTTGGCAACCACTCTCCATGTAAAGTCAATGTACAGCTGCAATGGGGCAGGGTTAACCCTCCCATCACGCGACGGCCACGATCAAGGCGACCACGTCGCTTGTTGCTCCGTCGCCAAAGTTGAAACAGTTGGAATAATGTCAGCTTATACATCCTATTATATGATATATGATATGATCGCAGTGAAACTCGAGTGGACGTGACGTCACCGAGCGACTGTGACAGGCGACCATGACCAAAATGAGGTATTTATGGACAGGACGCGACTTCAGTGGGCGACACGATTATGGTCGCAAAGTCGCGTTCGGTGTGAACGCACCTTAATACTAATACGATACTAAAGTTTAGAGCTAAAAACTGCAGTCTGTTGATATGTCCTAAGAATTGTCACTTTTTCCCACCTCTCACTCCAGTCCTACTCTGTAGTAATAAAACAACACTTATGACCAATTATTTCCCCCCAAAAGCAAACTATTACTTCATGACAATCTGTATTTAGTTGTCCATGTTCCTTTCCTGGTTATTTCACTCTCTGCTTCAGTTTGTGTCAACAGTCTGGGACGTGACTATTTACTGACCTGAGTGAGGATATCCAACTGTTGAACGATGTGCCTCAGGGTCAAGTCCAGACTTGATGGATGACCTGACAGAACCTCTAGCGGGTGCGTCTGCCCTCTTTCTTCTTCATCCTCCTCTCTCCTTCTTCTTCCTCCCTGATCAACTCCTGTCTGGCTCACAGCCGTCCCACCTGCCCGTCTGACACTTTCCTCTTCCATCCATCCTCCAACTCTTGAAGTGAGCTCATGACTCGGTGGAAAACCATTGGAGTGAAGACCGTTTGTGGCAGTCTGCTGAAACATCGAGTGAGTCCGACCATTGAAGAGCTGAAGATTAAAGCAGGAACACAGAAAGAATGGTTATTTGCAGAACATTATGATCTACAGTTGTGTCATCTTTCTGACGGAGGTAGCGCACTCAGAAGTGTCATGGAATTTTCTTGTATAAAATGTCTGCCCATGCTCGAACAGATCTCCATGTACACTGGCATTTAGTTAAGAACACGCCACTCTGACAAGGTTTCCCCCAAAGCCAAGCCAACATCTGCAATCTGATGTAAATAAAAAGACAGAGGATTATATTTTCTGATTTCTTTTTCTAATTTTGTGAACTTGCTGTACTTTATGCCTGCTGTAAAATAACTTGAAACATCAAAATTAAAAATGTTGATGTGAAACTGATTGGGGATTCAAGAATTTGAAATGTAATTAAGTTTGAGGTTAAAGTCCAAGTAGAGAACAAAAACTTTTAAAGTGACTGAGTAACTATAGTAAGATCTTGGGTATGAGCCACATTTTAACACCTTTATTTTCTTTTTAAAAGACGAGACAAGGTGTACAGCAATCTCATTAAAGCTGAGGACATGTCCTTGCATATGAAGTTTGCAATCTTGTCTGCTGCGGCCTTTTTCTGTGCCTCTGGTGGAGGGGCCTGCCGAGGATGACTTGTAAGCACTGGGCTTAGCACTTGACAAGGTGCCGCTGGACTGTGGATGATGAAAAGCCAACAAATGGGCTCATAGATTTGTTGTAGTGGGCTACTTGTTTTGCACATAATCAGCCCACAGTGGAGCCCAAAGTGCTTCCACACTGCACTCCTCGGGATGTTTTGGTGTTGTTACTGTCCGTTTAGAGTGGCTTAGCCAGACCTGCCTTTACTCAAAGTGTCTTCTTTGTCTGTTTAGCTGCGTTTCCACCAAGCAGTCTGGTTCAGTTTGGCCTGGCATGGTACACATTTACAGGTGTTTCCATTGAACGATAGTGAGAGGAGGTACCCAAATAACCAACCTTTGCCATCCTACTTTGACAAAATTGACCCTAAAGGATGACCAGGTTGTTGATTGGTCATCAACTGCAGCAAAACTAAAATGTTCAAAATAATCTATGGATTAAAGTGATTTGTTCACTGTAGCTGTAAAAAATGTCCACAAACAATGCTACACAGAATACTGGAGAACTAAAGTACTCCAATTGCACTCTACTACAGATCTCTGTGACCTCACTCATTCCGTTGCCGGCACAACCCTCACCTCCCGGCTCACATCCCCACCCTCAAGTGAAGGTACAGCTAGCAGTGGAAACGCAAACAAGACCAGGGCTGACCGCTCCAAGCTGTACCGAACTGTACCGAACCAAACCAAACCACTCTGTGGAAATGACGCTTTTATTTCCAGAAGACAAGATGCAGCGGATGTTGAGGTCAAGAGGGCACTGGCCGAGTGGACTGCGCAGGGAGCATCCTCTGCTGGATCAGGTGGTTCACTGCTCCAGTTTATTGACAGTCAAAGAACAGATTTTTACCCCAATGTTTGCCTGGCTTTCCGAATATCCAGTGCAAGATGACAGCCCTACTGTGGATTACACAGTAAACCCTTGAAACCTCTACTCCGACTGACTGACATAGTAATTGAGATGCTAGTCTTTTAATTGAGAATTCGCTGATGGAGTTAAAACACTATTTTTAAATGAAACCATAGTAGAGTTAATGTGTGATCACTGACAAAAGACACATAAAAGTGAGGATTCAGAGGTATTAGTCCATGTGAGTATTATGGACAAGTATGGGTATAGTTGGTCATATGGCTCCTTAAAAGGAGACATAACCTTAAAGCTTGTATCACTGCTCTGTTTGAATAGTGCAGGGATATAAGGAGTCAAAGGTAGGATAAAGAGAATGAGTCTTATTGTCCAAGGTAACGTGGAAATAATGATAAATAAATCTTTTCAGGGTTAGCCAGCCCAGCATCCCTCCTGATTCACTGTTATTGAGAGGAAAAGGCCTTGAGCCTGTTCTGACTTGGCAGACTGAAGGAGCTGAATGACTCACTCTGCTGGATTACTGACTTAACGGCTGGCTTTGTGAACGACTGACTAACTTGCTGGCTAAACAGGAGTTCACAAGGTTATTTGTAATCCAAGGCCCAGAGAGCCAAAGCTACAAAGAAACCCAGAAAGAAAATAGTACTCTTTTTTTATCGTCCAATCTTTTCTTGTAGAACAGTTTTGAACTGAAATGAGTCTGTTTGCGAGTAAAGACAGACATTGCATTGAGGCTGAACAAAGTGAGGGGACATCATGTTCAAGTTGAACCAGGGACAAATTTTTATCATTCATCATTTTCCCAGGAAGAGACAACTGAGCGTGACTTCATATTAATAGTTTCACACATTCAAAGAGGTGTTTTTTCTCTGTAGGCACAAAAGCTTTGAGTGGCTGCTTCAGAGGCTCTTTATACAACACGGTAATGCTTAAGGAGGAATAAAAAGCACGTTGGTGAGTGTGATTCAAATGTACATTTTTCATATAAACACGCAGACGTATGGCTCTACAACTTATACAAAACATCCAGGAATATGGGGGGTAAGCTCATGTGTGAAGGCAATTATCCAACTATTTCACACAGATTTTAATTGAATGTTGTCTTGCTGATCCCTTAGAAACATTTCCCCTTGATGTTTAGGTAAGTAGATTTATGGACCCATCAGTAAACATGGAAGATTCACTAAGGCTCTATCCACTTTTACAGAAAACATTCACAGTGAAGACAGAATTGTTTCAAGAAATGTGTCCATCCACATGAGAACACTGAAATCACTGAAGCAGACCAGTGAGAGACTGAATTATTATGCATGAAAAAAAGCAGCTTTACCCTTTTCTTTGGATTGAAAGTATGTCTAAAGTATGTTCTACCAAATGTGGCACGCTAGGCAAGATTTTATATGCCCCGCACCCCCCCCCCCCCCCCCCCCATCGGCGATTTAAATACGCTTAAAAAAGAAATCAAATAGCATTGTTTTCACCATTGTCTTTAACAATACGTACAAAAAAAATCTAAAATACGATATAAATACCCTTGCCACAAAATAAAAATTCCTGTAAATAAGTGAATAAACAATCATAGCTTATTTGGTACTATAATTAGTATTATATTACATGTATTATGGTACTATAATATTAATTGGGCATGTCATTACTTTCAAATCAATGTTAGTTTTTAAGAGTAAATAGTAATAAATACTTTTAAAATAATTATGTTGAAGACGAATCACAGAAAGAAAGTGGCAGGTTCGATCCTCAGGTTGAGCAGGGCCTTTCTGTGTGGGGTTTGTATGTTCTTCCTGTGCTTGCATAGGTTCTCTTCGAGGACTCTGGCTTCCTCCCACAGACCAAAAACATGCCCATTAGGTGAGTGGTGACTGCAAAGTGCCCTTAGTGTGGGAGTGAATGGTTGTCAGCCTCTCTATGTGGCCTTGTGATTGGCTGACGACCGGTTCTGGGTGTACTCCGGCTCTTGCCCAATGGCAGCTGGGGTAGTCTGTCATTGGTGACCCCGAAAGGGATAAGTGTTACAGAAAATGGAAGGATGGGGATTTTTTTACCCAATTTTGTGGCACCTCCTTGAGGCCATAATTCATGAATACTTTTTAATTCATAAATACTTTTTTTTCCAATAGGTTAATCACCAAGTACCAGCATGCATATCGAGAGGGTCACTCCACTAGTACTGCCTTAACTCACATGACAGACGAGTGGTTAGAGGAAATGGATGCAAACAGATTGGTTGGTGCAGTCATGTTAGATTTCAGCGCTGCATTTGACCTGACAGACCATAAAATACTGCTCCAAAAACTATAATGTTATGGTTTTTCCCCTTCAGCTCTGTCATGGATGAGCAGCTACTTATCTGATAGAAAGCAGTGTGTATTCTTTAATGGTGAATACTCCTCTGTTAAGGCAGTCCACTGTGGAGTTCCCCAGGGCAGCTGCCTTGGCCCTTTGCTTTACTCCATCTTTACTAATGATTTACCTTCTGTTCTGAAAAACTCAACGGTGGTGATGTATGCAGATGATTCCACTCTGTACTGTTCAGCAAAAACATCTGATGACGTTTCAAGTTTGCTAAATTATGATTTGATTCATATTAATAATTGGGTGAAGGACAATAAATTGGCCTTAAATATAGCTAAAACGACATCCATAATCTTTGGCACAAGATCAAAATTAAAAAATGAGACCTCACTGAAATTGTTAATTAATGGACTTGAACTGAAACAGGTGAAGCAAACCAAGTTATTGGGCGTCACCCTGGATTCTCACTTGTCTTGGTCTGCTCATATTGATGAAATCATGGCAAAAATGGAAAACGGTATTGCAACGTCCAGGAAATATATGTCATACATACCTATGTCTATTGCTAAATAGTTTGTACAATCTCTTGTTCTGTGTCATTTAGAATACTGTCCAGTCATATGGTCGTCTGCATCACAGAGAGATCTTCAGAAGTAAATTCTGTAAATGAAATATTTTAAAAGACCCCAGGAAGACTAGTGGCCATTAAATGGGAAGCTAATGGGGATCCTAATAAACTAATAAACTAATACCATGACACCTTTAGCATTTACCTGTGTTGCCTAATAGGCCAGTCGACCCTGCGTGTACATAATAGTGATTAATTCAAAACTTGGGTAATTGTTCAGCTCTAGACTGAATCACTGCATAGGTCTGAGTCCACTATCACCTTTACAGCTAATGAAAGCTCCTATTTGCTAGTTCTATCCAAACTGCAACCCTTAACACAAAATAATCAACATATAATGACACGGAACATAAAAACAAGTTATTGTGCAGCATTTAGTTGCATTACTTGATCAATAAGAGGATGATTAATTTAATATAAAACGACTGAATAAATGTATCCACATCATCACCAGATACACACTTGCACCTCCACCCTGAACAGCTGCGCAACATCAGTGTCCAGACATTACTCCGTATCAGCAACAAGTGAAGGGAAGTTGGGTTTCAGCCCAGAATAATAGCAGGGTGTTGTGTAAAAGGTGGAGGGCAGCAGGTGGTGTATGGAGAGAGGGATCAGGAGGAGGTGAAATAAATGAAGGATATGTCGGGAGGATGGAGGAGGAAGGAAGAGGAGGAGGGTGTCACACATTCCTGTCCTAATGCACGGAGCAATCGATTCCGGCCTGCTTCCTGCACACTGTCCTTACTTCAAAGTGGGCGCAGAGGGAGGCAGGAGAGGAAGGAGGGATGGAGGGAGAGAGTGCGGTAAAGAAATGACGGGGGTGGGGGGGTGGAGAGTTGTGCTCAGTCTCAGAGTGGAGGTGAACAAAGCTGTCAGTGTGTCTGCTCAGTCTCTCGATCTTCTCCTCTCTATCCCTCCACGTCGCTCCTCCTTGGTGACATCTGGAGAACATCTGCTTGGCTCATTTACGCGCCGCAGACGCAGACCTCCATCCCTCAGCAACCCCTCCACACACACTTCAGGAAGTTTGGGTGCAATCAAACATTAACAGGCGGGGTATCCCGGCCGGACTGAATGCAAACATACAAGCTGAGAGGAACTCATAAAAGAAAACACACAGTGCCGAGAGTCGGGGATACTGAGAGTCTTTATGGCCTTTGGTGGGGATTTCAAACTAAATTATCATTCAAGAGTAGAGATGCACAATATTGGATTTTTGTGATATTTGATATGCCAATATTTCCAAACTTATTATCACAGATATAGCAATATTGATGTTCTGTGTCAAGAGCAGTAGGTGTCTGCTTTACTAAAACTGACCTGTTCCTTTAATGGTTACAGTCTGTTTGTGTAAGACACAGATATGAAGCCACAAAACAACATTTTAATCTTTAATAAAGATATTTTTGATTTATAAAAGTGGTCACTGAGTAATGATGAGGTAATCCATCATGGTACATTTGCACATTTGGCCAATATTACAACCAATATATGGGATATTTATGGACAATTTGTATGGTCAAAATATCTGCGGAAATGTTCATATCTGCCAATACCATAATTGATCTGATAAAGCTGTGCATCCTTATTCAACAGTCAACCACAATACTTTGATACGGTTCAAGTTATATAGTCACTTTTACACTTAACAAGTTTTTTCTGGACCAAACAAACTGGTTGTTTTCTTGGAAAGTTTGGTTCATTTGGGGTGGTAAGAAAGCTCACTATGGTGTGGACCAAGGAAGAACCGAGGTCTGTGGACCAGAGTTGAGTTTGCGGTGGGGGTGAAAGTCTTCCCTGACACACCAGATTTATCATTCAATAATTTTCATGAGTCCATCTGGGAAAGTGTCCATAGAAAGTGTTTGTGAATTGGCAGAAACATTCATCCAGCAGGTGACTGGATGATCGTTCTGTCTGTCACATTCATTACAGACCAGTAAGATAATGTAGTAGGTGGGAGGTGTAAAGGACAGAACTTGAGCCATTTAATAAAACAACCTTTTGTCAAAACATGTCGAAAGTAAAGCAAAAAAATTCTTTCTACAGAGAAAGTAGTTCTGTTGGTATTTGTTTTTTATTTTATGAAGAAATGTGGACCAGATCTGCTAACTGCTAGTGAGGCTGTTAGCATCTGTGCTAATCTCCCTCCTCCTCCTACTCTAAAGGACTCTAATTGGAGCTATGTAGATCTGGGTGGTTTACAATCGTTGTAGATTAAAGCTATGCAAGATGACTCTGCCGGATTACAAACACTAAATCGGGCTGATTCACCTGCAATGCAAGTTCAATAAAAGCCATCCAAACCAAACAAGGACCAAACAAGGCAAGTGAACCGAAAAGCAGGGCATTGTGGGTTAAATTTAGCCAAATATCACAACAGTAAACAAGCTAATAGCATTCACTGACAGTTTCCAGCAGGGAGTGGCTAATGTTAGCATTGCAAGCAAGCCTTCATTTCTCTTAAAATGTTCAATCCACAAGTCGGTGCAGAATACAGTTACAAGTTCCTCCAGTAAATACGCAATTTTCACCTGGGCAGCCTTAATACAACTCAATTTTATTACCCAAAATGCTGCAGAGTTTCTTCAAGCTAAACAACGCCATTACTCAAAGCCGGTCCTGTGTTTCAGGGTCATAGCGCAATTATGGGCCACATGCCAGGATCAAAGGCCACAGCTAGAGCCCCAACTAGTGGAGACTATATTACACAACATTTGACAGGCTTTGGTCAGCTTAACGAAATGCAGTGTGAAAGCAAAGTGAACCAAGTAGAAAAATTAAGCAAAAAACAGGATTTAACTTCATCCGCCAACCAAACTGAGTCTGACGAATTTTAGGCTGAAAGCGACCTCGATTACATTTTTAAATAACATTTTTTTTTTTTTTTTTTTTTTACTGAAGCACTTTGAACAATTGAAATGAAATAAAAAGTCATATAAAGTCTGAGAGAGGGGCCATTTATCAGGATCATACATCACAAGTTTGAGGATTATGTCCCCAATTTTGAGTAAGTGTAAGGGTATTAGTTTATATTATTATTCAGCAATAGTGTTACATCTTTAACAGTATTTTTTAGAGTTCTGCTGCAAGAAGTTAAAATCTTCTTCTTCTAGATTTTCATAAATTGAATGGAAGTAACCAGAAGCTTTGTAAACCATAAGGTGTGCAGGGAAATGCAGGGAAAGCTTTCATCAAAGCACCTAAAAAGCACAATTACTGACAGCAAATTAGACAGAAGCAGCAGAAACAAAGTTAATTCAAAAGAAACAAGGAGATATTTTTAAAGTACTTTACTGCATGTTGGGCGCCTGCATTCTTGACAGAAAACTTGATGTTTTAATCTCCGTTTCACTCTGCAGACTGTCAGGGGTCACTGCTCACAGTAACCGCGGACAGTAGTGACGGGAATGTGGCGATGGCGTTCTGCCAGCCAGGGGTTTAGTGTGGTGGATGGGAGAGGAGTGGGTGGTGAGGCTTGGGTGGCAGAGCAAAGTAACCGCTGTGATGATGTGGGGGGGGAGTGACGTGACGGAAAAATGGCATGCTTACTGTTTTGAATTGATTGGTGCATATATTGTTATATATCATAAACAAATTTAAGGACGTATTATACATATAAACTTCAATAAATCATTAAATTGGGTAGTCGGGTAATGTGCAATACAGCATACACTTCACATCTCAGTGCAGTAATTGGGCAATGTGAAACATAATGAGGACCTGAGCTCCCAAGCAGCTAGCACTCTGCACTTTAGCATTTTAGCACAATGGAAGTTTAATTAGCACTCCAGAACATTATAATTCATTGTGTATAATTCTCATGGTCTCCCAGCTCTGAGGCTGTTATATTCTGGACATGTGATTTAGGTTGTCTATGGTTTATGTACAGTATGTTGCTTGTCTTTTAATATGCTTTATGTGTTTTATTCCTATTATTGATGTTTGTTTTTGTTTTATGTGTTGACACCAACCTGCCAATTAGACTGGGGATGGAAATTAGCCACCTGGATATTATCCCATGTATTTACATATAAATGTCCATTAATGCATACTGTCCCATTTTTTAAAAAATAAATAAATCTCAAATATCAAAAGAGTTTATCAGATCATTGCTTTTGCAATCTTACCTCTGTCCTGTGCAAAAGATTGTCTTAAATTGAAAGTTTGGGATTATTTGACAATCACTGTATTGTCATTACCCGGTGATTATATGTCTACAAGAGGACCTAAAAAGGCCAAGTGGTAGTGATAGATACTGCCATAGCTTACATATAAGACAAATTTGGTCTAAAACACTTGCTTTTGGAGCTTCTATCATTGTTTTGTTTCCAACATCTACTCAAATGTTCCTGATATGGATGTAAAGGCTCATAATCACATGCAAACTGACATAAGATGAGTTGGCCCACATGACTGCAAAAGATTTACCTAACACATCGATGCCATCGGCGGAGCGGCTCGTTCTGAAAACGTTAATGGTAGCTGTGATGTTTACGATCAAAGGGCTCCTCAAGAAAAAACAGATCAAAAAGTGGCCTCCCTTCAATTTCTAAATCAAATCACAGATGTCTGATCAAAAACATGATTAGCATCAGAGCCAGAATTAGCTTCCCCTCTCTCTTGGCAGGAAGGCTCACACAGTGTGACCCTCACATAAAGAAGCCGTTTGATCTGAATTGAAGGGCCTCTCTGATGTAGTGCCCCCCCCACATCCTCGCCTCTACCTGACATCCATACTCATCTTCAAATAACTACCTCATGTTTATTACTCCATTCTAGAGAGAAGTTGTCCTTATGAAACAGGATTTTACTCTAACTTTTCTAGTGTTAATTGGAAAATCTTACGTAATACAGTCCCCTTTAAGGGACAGTCCAGTATCATTTGAAGTGAGGTTATATGAGGTGCTTGTCAATGTTAGTATTGGGTAAGGGGCCTTTAATGGTAACAATGAATGACCTGTTTCGATACAGCATTACATTTTGTTTGATTCACACATGGAAGTAACCAAAACATAAAACTCTTTACCTGCTTACACCACATCAGTTATAAAACAGCATGAAGTAACAAGTATCTCATTAAAGCTGCAGCATATGTTTTATTTCTTGTGCTACTGGCTCCAAAAAAACATAGCAACTGTCAGGATTCTGTCATTTTAGCCATCTGGGTGACTTTTAGATATTTGCACCCTCTCCTGGTTCAGATTCAGCCTTCAGAAAGTCCAGTAAAGGACTGCTTTTCAGTCAATAAGGACCCAGTTTAGAAAGACTGCCTCCATTAGCTTCACTTTCAACATTAACCCACTTTTTGACCAATCAGGGAGGGCTATCCAATCAGCTGTTCCACTATAAGCGCGTACACATGCACCAAACAACCAGAGAAAAGAAATCTAGAGGGAACTGAATGGATGTCAAAGAAAGTTTGTGACTGCAGCAACATCGGTATTGGTCTAAAGCTGGACCAAGAGTTGGCTGCTCTATTTGATAGGTAAACTGCGAAAACTTGTATTTGTTATATTTAAATGTGCTTTGATTGTTCCAGAGGATGCCATTTGTGGCTCTTTTGAGGCTCCAAGGAACCTTTGAACCCCTAGTGACCCATTAAACGGCCATGAGCGTGCACGAGAGCAAATGTAAGGGGCATTGCCAGGAGTGAAGCAGGGAAGGGAAGGGGCAGTGGGGTTGACTTCACTTCAGTTTCATTAAATACAGCAGCTATTATACCCAAATGATCAAATTATCTGGACGTTAACCGTGCCAGCCATGTGTCTGAACACGAACAGCTGAGTTCTTCACTCTGACTTTACCCGGGTATTTTCCTCTTGCCCCCTAGTATTTTATCTGCGTGAAGTCCGAATGAGCTCATGTCTAAACACTGCAGTGAATCGCCAAGGTAATTCACTTAGGCCAGTGTGTCGAGTTAGTGACATCATACTATGCAACCGGTGTGAAACCGAAGAAGGTAGACTTGTCAGGATGGATTAATAACCACGACCGTTGCAGGAAAATAATATTTGATTGAAAGGAGAGTAACAAAAACTAAAATGTGTGTCTGGACACCGGAAGCGTTGATTCCACTGCACATCATCAAAGTTCTGTGGTACATCTTTTCTAAAACCAGACCACCATCCACGCAGTTGTCCCGTGCTGCCGCTGTGTACGGAGCTGAAACACTGCAGCCACTTTACCCGGTGTTTGTCAGGAAAATTTCCCCTGACTGACAGCCCAGATGGAAAGAAAAGACAGGAGAAGGAGCTTGTCTTTGATATTTTTTTCTTGCAAGGAAAACGAGCAGTTTACAACAAAGGCAACTTCCTCTCGCAATAAAGAGTGCATCTACGCTTTTCATATTTAAACAGTCAAGGAACACTTTATCACACAAGCATCAATCAATAATATTGCAGTTCAGAGTTACACAAACATGCGTCACAACAGTGGTCATCTTTCTCATTTAGAAACTGTGAGTTCTGCTGATGTGACGGTGCAGTCCTGTTATCAGAGACAAGATATTCTGTCTTGATTTCTTGTTTCCAGTTTCTAGTTTCAGCATGAAGGCTTTTCACACAGGCATATAAGAGGATCATTATATGTGTATAATCATAATGATAATAGATACACATTTTCTTTACATTATTCATCGTGCATGTAGAGGCACTGCTTCATATTCACTCCTGAAAGCTACAATGCTCCATCAATGCTGTTGATATGCTTCTTATCATGTATCAGTAAAGTTAGGATATAAATTGGGATCATACCCCCCCAAGCCCTTTCTCCCTTTTCCAGCAGGGACAACCCCCTGCCAAGAGGAGCAAGTGTGAATGATCCTGCCAAGGAATTACCCGTGTGGACTAACTGGGTATAAGCTTGATAATATTAGGTCTGTATGTGTAAAAAGGGTAAAACATGACATCTCTAACTGTGGAAACAATGGACGTTCCATCAAAGACTGCAACATCGAACGCTGGAACATCTTCTGTCAGAGATGTGCTATTTCTGTATCTCATTCATGTTTTGTGCTGCGTACTTGTGACTGACCGTGATCATTCTCTGACATTGGTTTCACCAAAGCACATCAGAACAAACTGGTCTGAAATCATGTGGTTTAAATGCAGGATGATGCTCAATGTTACTTCAGTATAGGCAGAAATATGACTGAAGACGCCGGTCTTGAACAGCTCTAGTGGCAAAAGGCTTTTTTATACACACTTTCCAATTTTTCCATTAACCCTGTGTCACTCAGATCTCTTCAATAGAGGCACTTTAGACTTGGTGCAGTCACGCTTTCACCTTGAGTAATGACTGTAACATTCGTCACATTATGGTCAGAATGTAAACACAGTCGGTGCACAGCATCAAGAGGAGCAGGCACTTGGAATATTAAACATCACGAGGCTAGAGAGCCCATCTGTGTGTCCTTCAGCAGACAGGATACTCTCTGACCAACGTGACAGTCTGTCTAAGAAGCATCTATTCACCGTCTGATTTACATTTACAATTTAGATTTATGACATTTTATGTTTCCTAAACTGTATACTTGACCTACAAACAGAGGCAGAAGGAGAAGAGTGCTTATGAAATGTGGTTACATCAAACCAATGGGTCTCCAGGGTGACAACTAGGGTTGCAATATTACAGGAATTTTAAAAGATGGAAACTTTTCAATGGGGATTGATGGGAATTTAAGGTAATAAATGGGAATAAACTTGGAATTTACTAAATAGAAGGTTGGCCCCGAAAAGGGAATTTAAATATGGCTGGGAAAATGTATTTTGGCGTAATCTTGACTAAAACAACCGGATTTCATGCAAGTATACTGAAGAATATCTTTGGTATTCCTCAATCACATTCATGTAGCACACTGCTTTCTGCAGGGAAACTGAGGCCACGCCCCCTACATGTACTGTGCAGAACCCTGGACTATTGAGGACACACATCTGAACCCACCACCACCTATTTTTTCTATTATATTATTTTGCATGAATGTCTACCAATGACACAACAAAATATTTATATTTATGTTTGGAGATGATATAGTTTGTTTAAATTACCCCCGATTTCCCGTTAATTCCTTGTGCTTGCAGCTCAGGTTCGACTTCCGTCTGAAGTCCATTTGACATTTGCCCCCCACCCCCCAACCCCCCAACACACTTTGCCAAGTATATCCAATCTCAACTAATTTCAAACTAAATATTCTACATATTGCACCTTTAAAGGTTTAATAGAAATCACTTGTTTTTTTTTAATATACCAAATAACATTTTTTACCATCTGTTGCTGATGTTTTACAGAAAAACATGCAACTCTTTATAGAAATGTTTTGAATAAGAAAATGGTCACGGCAGAGTTCATCTGGGAAGTGAGCATTATAAACTCTGTCTAAAACTTTTGTTAAACTCTATTGTGTTAACATCACATAGCCCCCGCTTGTTTCCTGTATTAAATGATTGGTCTGGCAAACTAAAATCAGTCTTGTGATGTTGGGAGGAGGGGGGCAGGCTCCTGGTCACAGGATGCCATGTAATGCCGTTAATAAAGCTGGCTCCATGGAGGGAGGAAATCCTTGTTAAAATTCAAAGAGGCTATTAACTGGCCCTGACCCTACTTTCACTTCTCTTTTTTCCTGATGACCCACACACTGTTGCAAACAATGCAAATGGCTGCCCCCTGGAAACACACTGCCATCTGAACCAACAGACAACCACACGGAAATAGTTAATCACCCAACAATTACTGCCACACCCCCACACTCGACTCAGAAAGCTGAAGTCTATCCACAATCTTTGATCCTCCCTGATTGTGAACAGCAGTCAGAGATTTACTTTTTTCATGTGAAATTATAGGCAGCAACAAAACAATACCAAGGCGTGGGCTGATGATTCAGGTTCCTCTAGGACATGGATTTAGGATCCGGGGCTGCCAGGTTAACAAACATGTTAAAGTGAATGACAGTTTACCAGACTTCAAGTTTAACCTTTTATATGTCAGCATCCATCTAAGCTCTAATACAGGGGTGTCAAACTGATCCAGTAAAGGGCCACTGTGGCTGCAGGTTTTCATTCCAACCAAGCAAGAACACACCTGATCCAACAAATCAACTGTGTAAAGACAATCCAGTTGATTGAATAATTTGCGTCAGCTGTGTTCTACCTTGGTTGGAATGAAAACCTGCAGCCACAGTGGCCCTTTACTGGATCAGTTTGACACCTGTGCTCTAATAGGTCTATATCCAAACCCAGTTTATTTTCCATGCAGTAAATCAGTTTATAGAAGCGGCTCAGTTAAAAGTTCTGAGTGTGAAGTTTATTGATCCTACAAGATACATCTACTTCTTTGAAATTGTTCCATGTTCTTCATCATTGAAGTATATATCCGAATAACTCTATTAAGTGCTTTACAGATGTGGAGCAGAAACTTAAACTAATTTGCTAAGGCAATAGCAACAGTGTTTGTTGAATTATAGTCAAAAATGTGGAAAACTGCCTTATCTTGCATTGTTAACAAGTCCTTAGAAATCCACATCCATATTTAGTTCACCACCAAAACCAAATCACTTCTTCCTTGTGCCATGAACAACATTCTCTGAAGATTTCATTACATTCTGCTCATAACTTTTTGACTTATCCTGTTAACAAACAACAAAAAACAAACAACCTAAGAAGTGCCAGAACATGGCTGAATGAATTACAATGACATTGCTGATGACTTCTTGTTTAAGCTACAAAGGCAGCAGTAGTTTGAGGCAAGTGTTAAGACTTTTACTTGACCTGCAACAGCAGAACTACATCTTAAATCTTAGTACCAGTACCACCATCAACTTATAACCATATGAGTATCATTTGAACCCCACAGCCTACCTGGGCATCGTTGCTGACCATGTTCATCCCTTTACGACCAAAGTTTACCCATCTTCTAATGGCTACTTCCAACAGGATAAACTTCATGTCACAAAGCTCAAATCATTTCAACCTGGTTTCGTGACCATGGTAATGGGTTCTGAATTCAATAGAGCACCTTTGGACTTGAGCTTATAGGATTTTTCTAGTCTCTTTGAAAACTCGAGGCAGGCCCTCACATTTAGCTACTGATGGTTGAAGTTTTTATGTCCATCACTATCAACTAAGGCATTCACATCCTTTCGTACCTGTTTACATGCCAATGACGCAACAGTGGGAGCAACTTGGGGTTGAGTGTCTTGTCCAGAGCTAGGCTCAAACTTGCAACCCTCTGATTACCAACCATGCATACGATCAGACTGCAACACCGAATAAAAGTTTCCATCACCTTGCTGAATCTTTGTCATGAAGAATTAAGGCAGTTCTGAAGGCAAAAGGGGGTCCAACCTGGTACTGTCACAGTGTACCTACTACCAGAAGCAGTAACAATATGACCTGGAGGACACACAAGTGATCACAAGACAAGAAATACTGTATTTCCTGTAAATGTGTAAACAATGCCCTTAGTGCAAAGTTGACTAATAGCAGCAGCATTAGCACACTGTGTTCAGGCTCACAGCTAAAAACGGAAACAAACATAAAAGAAAGAACTCGTCTCCCAAGTGGTAATGACCACAACACAAACGACATCCTCCACCCAGGACCTTTAACCTCGATCAGGTGGAGGGTAGAGCTGGCGAGAGATCTGAAGCCTGTCAAGGTTGCTTCCTGTCGGTGCGGCCAAGACACAACATCAGAGGAATCTTTTTTTCATTCATCTCTGTCACACCTAATTGTTATGTACCCAGGTGCTTGATCCACACCCACTCTATCACACTGTGGCTGCTCAAACAGAACACACACACACGGTTTAGGATGTTCTCACCCATGTATGAATACACACTGACACACCCCGACGAGAAGAACTGGTAATCAGTCAGTCACATGAAAACAAATACAATCATGGAGCTGTAATTCAACTGGAGCTGTAGATCTGAGCAAACAGCGGTGCAGTTACGGTGTTTTTACAAAAGCCTGAGAGAAAGGACAAGCAGAAAACAGAGAGGAGGTTCACGAGGCTTTGAGGAAGTGGATACATCCTTCTGATTTCTCACTCCTATCTGTCTGCTTCTGACATCCGCACAGCAGCCGCCCACACACTGAGATGAAAATATCTCACTTGCCAGCGGACTGCCATTAAATACAGTGTTTTCTGGCCGCATTGCTCGCACATGGAGACAAACAGTAAAGCCATGAGAGATAGATAAAGCAGGAACGATCTGCACTGTTCAACAACAGGTGAGCCAAAATCAAAAACACAGATTTGCAGGCATGAAACCACAAATCCAGGAGTCAAAAGAAGTGATGAGTAATAATAAAAATTAAAAATGCATCATAAATGACCTCATAAATAATATAGATAGACACTAAAATGCTCAGCTGAGCTTGAAAACACCTGACCATACAAAGTACAAGTATTTGCACAAGCATAACACTGGTGCTCACACCCACATGCTCATATAGTTAATCTCCTATGTGGTGCGCAATGAAGGACTAAAGCTGAACCTATGGGCTGGAGGTATGGAAGCACAGAGGAGAAATGCAAGGATGTTCAAGGATTTATGCAAATATGTATCACAATAATTCTCCTGGAATACAAAATGTCTTCACTCATAAAATGCTTCTTTTTGAGTTTCCAGTGCATCACGGCCTTCGCTGCCTCTGCTATTGTCTCACAGAATTTGATAAGTTATGCATAATTGATGTCTCTGGATGGGAGGGCTGGTGGATCCAGTCCTACGTTATTTCAAAAAATGTGAGAAAACTGACGGCAGGAGAGAGACCTTCGGAGGGAGGGAGTTTCAGGGCATACAGTGGATGGTTTCTTCCTTTAAGATGCCATCCATCTTTCTATAAACCTTGTTTATCCAAAGCAGGGACACAAGCATGAGGGGTAAGCTCCTGGTGATGGGTCTAAAGGGGTCTAGAGCTAGATGAAATAAAAAATCTGTGCAGAACACTGCTGGAAAAAGAGATGGTAGCTAAAATGTAAAGCCTGGAGGCAATGAAGCCTCTTTCCCCAGGTGAAGGAAAGGCATAAATGCATTGATATTGAACAATCTTTAAATAGTGGAAGAAGGGGTGCTGGCACTTCGGCTGACCCGAGTTTGACTCCCGCCTGAGGCTCATTTTCCGAGTGTCCTCCCAAATCCCTTTCACCCCCTTTGACAAGCATATCCTCTGTCTCTCTCTCCACTATTATCTATTAAAGGCAGAAAATATTAAAAGAAAACGGTAAGATGAGCACTGCACAGGGTCAAGGCATTTCATGGTGATGTGATGAAGACATGCCCTGACTCAACCAAGCCTTCACATGGTTGGGGAAATAAAGGGTTTATGACCCGTCCACACGGAGACAAATTCAGGCGTATCCGCACAAGTTTTTGATCATTTCATTCACACAGAAATTGTGTTTTGGGTCACTGAAAAAACAAAAGCATGCTCTAACCCTGACAACAGAAACAGTGGCCGAATTCGGTGTTGCGCTCGTGCTGCAGAAGTTATTGAGCTTGTTTTGACATTAATAGCAAAATCTTCTGCTCCTCTATGATCACTGTGAGGACATAGAGAACAATATCAGCCAGTGTTTGCTGACATGTCTTATGATGTATGCGTATGCATCACTCCATATTTTGGAAACTGCATATGTCCCAGTGTCTTAGTCCAAGTTTTTCCATTTTATGTTTACTCATTACTTTAACACATAACCACCAAACAAAATAGAGAGTCTAACATCAGTAATCATAAAGCAGAGAAGGAAAAGGAGGTCATCATAAATCACACATAGATTTAAAAGGAATCTGATCCTATAGGTTTTACATACTCAGTCCATATAGACCACATTGAATAGAATTTTTCTCTTTGCATTTTGAGGGAAAATTACAACTTCTGTGTACAATATCCATCCAGTACTCAATGGTCAGTGGGTCAACCTTGAACCATTTTCATGTTTACTTATTTTATTGAACTTTTTCCATTTTAATAATTCATTTTCCTTGTAAGTTTCATTTGTTTCATTGTACTTTTATTAATTTCTATTTGTTTAATTTCCTTCCTCCCTGTTTGAGTCTTTTAGTTTATCTATTTTTTAATTTTCTGCCTGATTTTATAATGTTTTTAACCCCTATTATTGGGTTTTACCCAGTTTACTGTATTTTTTTCCATTTTAATATGTCATTTTCCTGTGAGTTTCATTATTTTTATTGTTCTTCCTGGCTGTTTAGGTCTGTTAGTTTTCCGATCTTATTATGTTTTAACCCCTGTTATTGGGTTTTACATTTTTTATTTAATTTTTCCATATTAATAATTCATTTTTCTTCATAGCAAGAAGGTCGCTGGTTTGATTCCCAGGTCTGTTAAGGCCTTTTTTATGTGGAGTTTGCATGTTCTCCCCGAGCATGTGTGGGTTCTCTCCGGGCAAGGGCTTCCTCCCAAAAACCAAAAACATGCTCAGTATGTTGATTGGTGACTCTAAATTGTCCTTAGGTAAGAGTGTGAGGGTGATTGGTTGTCAGTCTCTCTATGTGGCCCAGTGACAGATTATGGATGAATGGATTTTCCTTGTGACTTTTGTTTGATTTTACTTTTATTCTTTTGTATTTGTTTTGCTTCCTTCCTGCCTGTTTAAGTCTGTTAGCTTGTCTCTGTTTTTAATTTTCTGTCTGCCATTCCTTGTAAAGCACTCTAGGCAGCATTTTTATGGATTAAAAGAGTTATAGAAATAAAGTTGAGATGAGTTAAGACAAGCTTAGATACAGAAGTCAGGACAATGCCACT
The DNA here is from genome assembly GCA_037902135.1 of Cetoscarus ocellatus. NCBI lineage: Eukaryota > Metazoa > Chordata > Actinopteri > Labriformes > Labridae > Cetoscarus > Cetoscarus ocellatus. The sequence continues at coordinate 351,272 of JBAMNC010000276.1, forward strand.
AAAATGGAAAACAGAGTAGAAAAATCTCAAAAGAATTACGAAACCAAAGGAGGACGGCAAAGGGAGGACGGACGTACATTAGAGCATGAACTGGGCATCCTGACCCACTTCAGCAGGATGAGAGAGTTAGCATCTGTCGCAGGACACCACCATGACTGAAGATGACTCACCGCCTGGCACTGCTGAGCTCACCGAGACAAATGGGTGGAGAGAGGTCAGGAAGACACGGCATGAGAGAGAAAGACGTGCAAGATCATTCATCCGATAAATGCTTTTACTTAAAACAAGACCTTCTTTTCTTTATCGGTGTAGACGGGGGAATCCTCAGAAAAGCTCGGATGGGGATATGGACCTTAAACAGAAACTGGTTTGACGGGATGACGTGTCTTTCCTGGTTGTATAATTTCAAATAACAGGTTTCACTGAGATCTAACAGAGAAAAAACATCTGACTGCATTTTCCTGCACAGACTCCATGTCCAAAATAAATATGTCATGAATATTTCATTGACAAACCACATAACAATCTTGTGCTATGGTTAAGACTGGAGTCCATGTATCAGTGTTAACATTATCAAGTTTGCACGTGTTTTTATACACGCAAGCCATTAGTAGATCAGGCCCTATGTGTATGTTATTTTATGAAAGAGGCAGTTTTGAAGCAGTGTTAATTTTGACAGCACTTTTTAATTTAGTTTTAGTTATAGTCTTTTGACTAAAATATCTTTTATTTTTAGTTATAATTAGTCATCTAAATTGTTTTGATTTTAGTCTGGTTTTAGTCGATGAAATTTCACAACATTCAACAGTCGACGAAATCTACTGTAAATTTAGTCAACTAAAATATGAAGTGTAGAGGGCATTTTTTATGTTTCCTTGAATTTCTGAAGTCATGTTTTACACCTGAATACAATGAAACATCTAATAACCCTTTATTGAATGCTAGTAAAGTTTGAATGTATAAATTAACAGAAACAAATTTAACTTTTGTGTGAACATCTTAGTTACAATACCAGAATTGACAACAAACAGTGAACCTGCTCTACATGAATACATCAATTCATAAAGAGAGTAGCTCTGATTGGATCGCTCCCCAACTTATCCCACCACCATGAAGCTAAGACAGTTGTGGTTGGATGTCCCTCTTAACTCATCCAACCTTTCCACACAACCAAAGTAGCTGTGATTTCATATATTCCTAACTTGTCCCTACTTTCTACATGACAAAATTAGGTCGGATTGGATTAAGTCTCTGTCAAACACTTTTGCCTAGTTTTTATTTGTTGATGAAAATATCAGTTAATTTAATTTTAGTTTATGTCCATGTGCACTTGTTTTTATTAGTTACTGTTTAGTTTTTTTTCAGGGGAAAAAAGGTTGTTGACGAAAGCTATGACAAAAACAATTCGTCAACAAAATTAACACTGCTATGTATATGATTGATAAGATTTCTATCATTGTAGATTTGACCCCATGACCATTAAAACTCATTTCACAGAGAGACATTTAAGATGTCGCTGTCTCATCCAAGATGTCTCTTAATTAGGCATAACTTGAAGTTAGGAAACAGCATGCAGGCCAGTGTTTGATTAAAGCACCTAGAGAGCAATTTTTATGGTGCTGCAATCTCTTTTTGGTCTGATGTTGAGAACTTTAGAGTAATTTTAATAATTTGGTGATTCCAATGCAGTTGACAGAAACAAATACAAACAGGATTTGGTAAATAGACTTGACCTTAAATGATTCTTTTCTAGCCTCTCTGACGACTCAAAGCACTTTTACTCCACAGGTCACATCTACACGTTCACATCCATTCATTCACTGATGGTTCTGAGTATCTTCACAATCAGTATTTAATCAGTATTACCCATATATCCTTGACCTTTTATACCCATTGATCCATCACTAATGCAGCACTGGGAGCTACTTGGGGTTAAGTGGACACATTGACATGTGACAGCCAGAGCTGGGCTTAAACCACCAGACTAAGCCACCAACTGGACCAAAAGCTCAGTTCATATTTTGCCTCAACTCTAGTTCATATGTTCAACTTTAAAGATTGCTAGAATATGTTAACGATCGCTAATGTCCAAAAACCCTCTATTTTTCACATACCAATCACCCCTGATCCACCTCTATTCCTGCTCTGTCCTCTCTGTTGGAGCTAATGTCACTTTAAGGTCCCCTACAACATGACCTCAGTCTGTTCTGATTGGTGGACTGGTCAGTTCTATGGTTTTTGGTCAATTCAGTGCTCCCAAAACTAATGTCTCTGCTCTACACTGGGCCTGCAGGCTTCTGGTGAAACAATGATGTCACACTGGTAGGTCTATTTGGGGGGGCTTGGGAAACAAGCCATTTTAGGAGCTGTAGGCAAGAGGACAGAGAGAAGTCTAGATGCTTCAAACTTCTTAGAAGTTCTCTATCCCACTGAGAAGATGTGAAACAAACAAAAGGGTGTGTAATACTTAAAAAAAAGCATGACATGGGCTCTCGAACAAACTTCACTAAGTGAAACAAGGAAAGGAAAAGAAAAAAAATCCCATGCATCTTTTTTAATCTACCTTATTCCTCATTCCTGACGGTAACTATGCCAGTAACAGAGATGAAAGTGGAAACAGGGCAGCATGCTTCATCATGTTGCTGCAAGGCACTTAAGATATTCCTTTAACATTTAATATAATAAAGCTGACTCTGTTGCTCAGTTGTGTTACCTGTAAGTTATATGTTCTGTAATTATAGAGGATAAATTCTGTCGTATTTACATTCAACCTTGTATAAGAATAGCACTTTAACTCAAGCACCTTCACACATCCATTAAAAAACATTTATTAAGACTGGATGCACTTTCAGTATTTTAGATTGTTTTATTGTTGTTTTAATCCCGCCTGTATTGTTTTTATTGTAACTGTACCTGTTGTTATTTGTGGTATTGTAATGATTGTATGTCTGTATCTCTGGTTTCATGTTTCTTTTCATGTTTGGGACTATGGATGAAAATTAGCATTGTGCTAAATCCGGCATTTTGACTTTGGTATTGCATGGACTCCCAAGATATTGTACATTCATTAATATGCACTGTCTCATCCAAATAAATGTTCAAATGAATAAATTATTGATGATTCTATGAGCTGAAGGTGAAGGATAACATCCAAAGCATGAAGCTGCTGAAAAATGACACAATGAGAAGCTTTATTTTAGCAGGAGATGTTGCACTGTAGCCAACAGATCTAAGGGAAGGAACTATTGGTGCAAGTCCCTCTTGCATATAGATGCTGTTTGTATCTTGAAAAATGAAACGACTAGATGTTGTATATGTGTGGGAAATTCTATGGATAACATGGTTTCAATTAAAGTCAATAAAGTGGCATACTAAGATAATTTAATAGATTTTTTTTACCTTGATGTTTGCAATGAATGAATGAATGAATGAATGAATAAATACACTGTTAACACTGGAGGGCTTTGGTTGAGAGCAGCCTCCTCAAAAGGTTTTGTAAATTTCAGATCAATTATGATCAAGCACTTGCAGCGTTGGCTTGGCAACCAGCTTTGTTCATCATGGACTGGTTTCATGTTTACCATTTCTGGTCTGAAGACGCCCTCAATTAATCCGCTCCTCCTTAAGAATAATGAGACATGGGGGAGCACAAGTTGTGATCTGGACCAGAGCTTGTTGAAGAGACCTCATTATTGGTGATTGTCTGGTTTAACAACAGAACACTTGGGTTTATGATGAATGAATAACAGACCTTTGATCGGTTTGATTAGCGGCACGCTCTGGGGGCAAGGGTTTGGTCAAGAGCCTCACTGGGCTGCAAATATCCAAATATGGAGATCGAACCTGTGAAAGTTGTTTTCAGATACTCAAGATCATGCTGCTAAATCATGCTATGAAAAATTAAGTGTAATTTCAGCACATATTGCAACTGATGCAAAGTACAAACCCCAATTCCAATGAAGTTGGGATGCTGTTTAAGAAAAATACAATAATTTGCAAATCCTTTTTGACCTATATTCACATTAACACACACTAAAAGAACAGTTTATTGATGTCCAAACTGATTGACTGCTTTGTTCTTTTGCAAATATTCACTCATTTTGAAGCTGATGCCTGCAACACGTTCTAAAAAAGCTGGGACAGGAGCATGTTTACCGCTGTTGATATCACTTTTCCTTTTAACAACACTTGATAAACAATTGGGAACTGAGGACACTATTTGTTGAAATTTTGCAGGTAAAATTTTTCCATATTCTTGCTTGATGTACAACTTTATTTGCTTAACAGTCAGGGTCTCCATTGTCATATCGTGCACTTCATAATGCGTCACACATTATCAGTGGGAGACTGATCTGGACTGCAGGCAATGAGTGCATATTTGTAAAAAAATAAATAAATAAAGTTTATCATTTTGAATGTTAAATATCTTGCTTTTCTAAAGTATTCAGTCAAATATAGGTCAAAAAGGATTATCAAATCAATGTTTTTTGTTTGATTTATGTTTTACACTGTCCTAACTCCATTGAAATTGGGTTTTGTAACAGCCCATATGTTTAGATGGTCTATAGAATCTGTGATTATATTCATGTAATCAGACAGATGTTGTTGCAGGTACTTCATCTCACTCATCTTTGTTAAAAACTGCCTCTGACCTGGTGTCTCTGTGCCCAGTTTTAAAAGAGCACTTCACTCTCTTATATAACAACCCCATACCAAAGATGAGTCACTGTCATCGGAGGCAGAGGTTAAGCTTCCTGTGGCGCCCATGAAAAACATCCATGCTGTACTTTTGTGGTGCAGCTGAAAAACTGGCACAGATACAACAACTTCGAACTATGTTCAAAGAAAAATTCATATAATGTCTCCATAAAAAATGGAGCAAACATTCTCACCCGTAAGCAAACAAAAAACCGGTCTTCTGTTTTTCTTTGTATCTGTAACCCACTTTCAAGAATGGGTGGGTCATGTTTACGAGAAGTGCATTTTCAAAATTCAGTTCATTCATTCAGCTTCAGTGATAGGAACTGATGTATTACGTCTGCCATTTCTTTTGTTGCCAGGGTTTGTTTGTGTTTATCATCTGTTCTCGAGCAGGATAACAAAAAAAGTATTCAACTGATTTGGATGAAATTTTTAGGGAATGTTGGTCATGGCACAAAGAAGAAGTGATTAGATTTTGGTGGTGATCTGAGGATGGATGAGGATACAGAAATCTTTTTTTAAAGGATTTGATCACATTACAAGATAGGGCAGTTTTCCACATCTTCACTGATACCTCAGCTAAGAATTTTAGAAATGCCTTGGTGGAGGTTTCTGAACTAGGAACACTTCTGGTTGAGTCTGTTTGTGCTTTCTGGGTGATAATTCATTGGATTACATAAAATAAAACACACATGAAGTGATTTTAAATGGCAATACTGGTGTTCCAGTGACACTGGAGTCAACTCAGACTAACACAATTTGTTATTTTCCATTTTTTTCTCTTTTTTGAAACATTATTATTATTTTGAGAGAATCATTGCAAATTGAAAATGGATTATGTTGTGGCCATGTTTAGACTAATAATGATTACAACTGTGTGGTCTTCCTCTTCTTTTGTGTTTGATTTTGGTGTGTCTTTTTATATGTGTATATGTGTGTTTTGTTGTTTAAGTGATAAGTAAGCTGCTGTTGAAATGACCGTCATGTGTTTGTGTCTTGTTTTTTTTTTTTTTTAATTATAAATAAATTCGAAAACCAAAAAAAAAAAAAAAAAAAAAAACAACTCATAGCCCATTTTAAGCGGGGACAAGAGTTGAGAATGGTTATAATGTGTGTACAGTAGGAACTGTGCAAGACATTTTTTGGGGAATTATTTTGGTTTCTCTGGGAAGTTTATCTGAAGCATACTTGTGCATCCAAATTTTTGCAGAGTTTTATTTTTCCATGAATGTTGACTAAAGATTGTAAAAAAAAGTGCTACAACTGATGTTTATGGTTTGCATTGTTTCTATGATTAATAAAAAAGTTGGGAAAAGAAGGACATTGTCAATTTTAGTCTAGAGTAGGAATATTTTGGTAGTAAAAAAAGAAAATACAGACACACAACATCATAAAAGCTCATCTCAACTATTTAACAAACATCTGAAGCATGAAATTTCATTTCAAAAACAACTTATCAATTCAGCTTTATCTCTATAATGGATTCAAAAAGACAAATACATGTAGTATTTTTGTCTTTGAGATTATTTTTCAATGTTGAGAAAGGTCGTTTGTGCAGCAGTCAGGCTGTGACGGAAATAAGTGAGCATGTGTGGCAGTATGGCTATATTACATGAGAGCAGGAAGCTATTAACATGGCATTACCAGACCAACGAGGGGCAGGAAATTAAATTTGGCTGCCTCTGAGAAGGTTACATCCCAGCCCTCCCTCGTGGTGAGTAATTGATTATCGTGACTCTCCACAGCTTCTGTTCTATATATTTTCCACTCAGAGCTGTTTTCTACATATTCACACAGATGAGGATCATCCTTTAAAGCTCTGGAGGCTTATTGTCTGCTCTTTATTAACACTGACCCATCTATAAGTGTTACTAAGCTTAACTGACCTGGACAAGGCATTACATAACCATCATCCCACACCCTGTTTAAAGCCTGTGATTTGTCTCTCTGGCCTATCCACAAATAATAGAAGTAGTAACTTAAACTTTATTGAATATGCTCACAATCTAACCATGAACTAGGCAGAGGAATTGAAACAGCTGTGATCCACCATCTTTCAATGAAACAATTAAACAAAAGCTTCTGAACTTATATTTCATGCAGGTATTCGGTAGATGTGCATGCACTGACACAACTGTGTTTACCTTCTGCAGCTGCATGCCTAAATGCTTATAAATCACACAGATGCTTCAGGGGTTATTTTCTCACTTATGCTTGAAATAACACAAGGAAAAGTATGATAAGATGTTTTTTTGTAGTGGGTTACTTTTGTGAAAATAAATAACCAGTGACAGCTAACCTGTTTATCACTAATCGCTACCAAAAAGTTATCCAAGAGTCCAAATGATTTCTTAGTTACTCTTGAAAACTTCCACAAAACACCAGCAATACACCGTGTAAATCATGAATCAAGGACTACATTGGCACAAAGGTCATTTTTTCTCTTGACAGATGCTGAGTGGGTCAGAATCGGAATTAATATACAATAATATCAGTACTTTAGTCTGAAAAACATAAAACAGAAGCTCTGAGGGCCAAATAGTAAGATTCAGGGGTCTAATGTGGCCATTGGGCTGCCACTCGATGATTACTGGTGTAGAGAGTTAAGTTGTTTCTTTGACCATGAGCAACAGCCTCAGCCTGTTTCTCTGACTGAGACATGAGAAAAAAAACACATTTGATTGGCTGCAATGAAGTTTCAAATTGCTGCACCCCCACCCCTCCACTCCTTACATGAGATAAATCCCTCCCCCTGCCCAGCTGCATGCCTCAGAATGTGCTCAAATGGTCTGTTTGAGAAAAATCCCACCTGAATTATATGAAGGTATGCAATTTTGGGCCCAGCCCGTCAAGCTTGGCCAGAAACCAAGCATGTAACCCTAAAACTTAAAGTGTTTATTGGTGAGTCATAGCTCAGAGGGATTCACAGCTTTCTAAATATGGCCTCACTTTGTTGTGATGGCATTGTCACACAACGATCATTAATCACTGAGAGTCTAAAGCCACCTTCTCCTGATGTGACCGACTCTTTGAGCCAAATGCTTGTTCTGCTTCATATTTTTTATTGATGTGCACACAGAAGGAACAAGGCACTTGCATATCAAGGCAGCATTAAACATGTTTGTATACTCCTTTAAACTTGTATGCTTTTAAGAACAAATAATGAATGCAAATAGAAAACCAAACAGGGAATAAATTGAAAAAATAAAAATAAAACCAAATGCTTGTTCAAAGCAAAGGCAAATCCAGGAAAAGGACCATTTCTTGGAATTACTGTGCAGACACAGTAAACAATAGAGTACAGTAGGGATGCACATCAGCTTCAGTCTGCATTTATACTGAAAAAATTGGCACAGAGGCTAGAGCTATATGTGGCACCACATGGGGCCACCTTTTATGCAGTGTTTTAGGTGAAAACGAGCCATGAAAACAGCGCATGGAGATTGCGAGCTCTATCTAATTTATTGACATCAACTTACTTTTCCACTGCCAAGCAGTTTTTTTTGGGCATTACTTCAGTACACGGCACAGCTACCAGCTACAGTCTGCAGGCCTTTCAAGAGGATACAACACTAACCAAACTCTAGAGATGATCAGCAATATAAAGCTCTAGTTTCTGTGCTGACTATTTCTGTACAGACGCAGACCTAATCTCTGTCACTGCGGTTCAGGCTAATGCCATGCACTGAATACAACCCAACTTCAAAAATCCTGAACTTTCACTTTAATTTAGAAGACTTCTTTGAAATGTTTGACTGTTGAAAACTTTTAGTTATCAAAAAGAACAAATGGTAAATTCAAGATGTTTATTGTTGATCTGCGTTGTCAGTGTAATATCACAGCTGAACTTCAGACCTGGTATATCACTCTTTTTTAAAGTTCTGAAATCGTTTAGTTTAATTTCTGAAATTGGAACAAAATAAAATGGCCTCACATACACACCGACAGAGCAGTGAAACATCTCTTTTCTTCCAAAAACGACAAAGGTTAATTTACATAATAATGTTCCGTCTGCCTCTGAAAATGTATTGTGCTGCTGTTATACAACTCTGACAAAGGTCAGGCATATTTTCTTTCAAAATATTCCCTGACACAAAGCTTGTTGATTAATTCCAAACAACAAGCCGGCCTTGTCACGACTTTCTTCACACCGAAATGAGAAAACAAAAGACTTCACAACCTACGCTCCACAGGTCATGACAAAGCAACTGAAGGTACTTTTGTAGGAACACCTGTTCAACTGCTTGGTGAAGCAAATAGCTAATCAGTCAATCACATGGCAGCAACTCAATGCATTTCGGCATGTAGACATATTCAAGATGATTTGCTGTAGATCAAGCTGAGCATAGAACTGAAAAATATTGTTGTTTTAAGAGAATTTGAATGTAGCATGGTTGTTGGTGCCAGACGGGCTGGTCTGTGTATTTCAGAAAGTTATGATCTACTGGGATTTTCATCTCTAAGGTGTAAAGACAATGATCAGAAAAAGAGAAAATATCCAGCGTGTGGCAGTTCTCTGGGTGAAAATGCCTTGTTGATGCCAGTGGTTAGAAAAAAATGGCTGAAAGAAAGACTCAAATAACCTCTCGCACAGGCTCACCAAAATCATACAATACATGATTGGAGGCATGTTGCCTGGTCTGATAATTCTGGATTTCTAGATGGTAGGGTCAGAATAAAGCAACAACATATATTTTGGCACACTTTGGGCCCCTTAACACCAACTGTGCATCATCACAGCCAGCCTGAGTATTGTTGTCAACAAGGCTAAAACTTAACCTGGTTTTAGTCTTTCTCACTGATAATTCTCTATCAGCTTTCTTGGCCCAAGTCCCAAGGCCCAAATCATCTCAATCTGGTTTCTTGAACATTACAATGAGTCCACTGAACTCTGGTGGCCTCGACAGTCAGCAGATCTCAATCCAATAAAAAAATAGAGCACTTTTGGGATGTGGTCAAATGGAAGATTCTCATCACGGATGTGCAGTCGACAAAATCTGCAGCAGCTGTGAGATGCTATCATGTCCATACAGACTAAAATCTCTGAGGAATGTTTCAGCACCCTGTTGAATCAACACCATTAAGATTAAAGGCAGTTTTGAAGACAAAAGGGGTTCAGTGTGGTTTTTAAAGGTGTGCCTAATACAGTGGCCAAAGTTGTAGCTTTGCACAACCTATGAATGAGCCATTGTACTTTCACTACAACCTCATTAGTTCTTATCAGAGAGACGTGCATGAAGACCTGAAGGTAACAGGAAGTCAAACAGTGAGACAGTCAGCCTGCCGTTAAACAGGAGTATGTCTGAGTTGGTAAAAACATATTTGCGTGAGTAGACTGAATTTCACTCCACAAACACCCACTAAGTAAATATCACAAAGTGTAAGTGGATGCACATGCTCACTGTAATACACACCTGGCACATCAGTGTCCACACGCATACATGATCACGCCCATGCAAATACACCCACGCACGGTTTTAACCGTTGTCCTGATGCTGTTGGTTGTGTTTACCAGGAGGTACAGAGCTGCTGTTTGAATGTTTTTCACCTCAACCAGGTTTGTTTTTTATTTGCTTTCATTCAGTCTCATGTTAAAATGGACTGTTGCCTGACAAAGTCCATTGGCCTCTGCCAGTAAAGGTTGTCATGACAGTAGAATTAGACTTAAAGGAGCTATAGTAGAGAAAAATCAAATACTGGGACCTGCATATATACTACAGCAACAAAAAGAGAGGATGGAAGCATCTAGGGATAGCCTGATCATATTGCTGGTTGTGTTTACCAGGAGGTACAGAGCTGCTGTTTGAATGTTTTCCACCTCAACCAGGTTTGTTTTTTATTTGCCTTCATTCAGTCTCATGTTAAACTGGACTGTTGCCTGAGAAAGTCCATTGGCCTCTGCCAGTAAATAGTAGAATTAAACTTAGTGGCTTAAACTGAGAAAAATCACACTGGTACCTGAGTATATACTACAGCAATAAAAATAGAGGATGTCAGCATCAAGGGATAGCCTGATCACACTGTTGGTTATGGATACTAGTTATTGGGCCTCTTTCCTAATTATTGGTCCACAGAGCAGGGGCAACATAACCTTGCAGTCCAGTTGGATCCACCTGATTCAGGCAGATACTTTGCCAAGCTCCAATCCACTACGGCTTTAGGCAGTCCAGTGCAGCATGGAAGTGACTGTTCGTACCAAGATTAGCATAGATGCTAACAACTTTTGGAGCGGTGTTATCAGATCTAGACCACATTTCTTTATTGAATAAAACCAAACATAAACCTTACTCGATAGAAATTATATTTTTGCTCCACTTTCGAAACACTGTCAGTGAGACGTTTTCCCTATGAAGTGACAAATGTTTTATATTTCAAACCACGGCAGTAGTGGCCATCTACTACAGCATCTAACTGGCCAATAATGAATCTGACTGACGAAGCCATTGTCCAATCACCTGCCTGACATGCTCTTGAAAGGTTCTGCCCATTCCCAAATAACAAAGTCTGGGCTCTTTTCTTCTAATGACAGTTTGCTGCTCCTGTCGTGACTCCTACAGGGTCTGGTTAAACAAAGAGATTTTTTAGATATTGTTGTTATTAAATCTTTAATGGCAGCATGAATGAAGCTTCAGTTTCTTTAAGAGGATGACAGAACAGCGAGAGACAGCAACAGCCAATCAGTGGACAGCTGATTTATATATCACCTAGGGCTCTAATTTCGTAGACCAGGCAAAGGCGGGGCGCACCTGACCTGCGCCTGATCTGACATCAGATGTGATGGGACAATTAGCATAGATACAAATGTATATGCTGGTTCAGACGGTTACATTAAATAGTGGTTGTTGTGATTGTTTATTGCATTGAAATGTGCCTGACACTGCGGCGCCGCAGGGCAGGTACGCCCCGCCTTCGCCTGGTCTACGAAATTAGAGCCCGGCGCAGCCGGTCTACCAAATTGCCAAATTGGCTGTTCACGGCGGTGCGCCGGACGAAATTTCCACTGCGCAGGGTGCGCCAGGCTGCGCCACCCTGAGTTGCGCCAGGAAATTAGAGCCCCTAAAGTCAGGTGATTGACCAAAGGCATTAATTTCAACCAAACAATCACAAATTTAAAAAGATATTAGTTAATAAAATTGGCTTTGATTGATCAGGCACCTCTAGTTTTGTTCCATTGTTAGAAGTGCTGTAGGAGTCCAGATTTTTCTTCTCAGTCTTGGCTGTTATCTAAGAACCAGGCTGCAGCCGACATCCCAAATACTTGTCTGCCTTTATCATGACCCTGACTTACAGAAATAAGAAAACTGCGGCCCTCATACAGCTGACAGACCAAATGTTTTTGTCACATTTGATTTGAGCATTTTCACATAGGTCTAGAGCCAGCTGACAGCTAATGAGCACTGCTTGCACATGCAGCTCACAGCATGGTGTGCCTAAACCACACACAGCGACAAGTTCACAGTCTGAGTTTGTGAGGCTAAAAATAAAACTGAAATGTGCTCCATGAAAAGTCTAACCATCAGTTTTCAGCATCAAAAGTCATTTGATGCTTAAAAGATAAACATACATTAAGTCAAGATACATTTTTGACTTAATGTATGTTTGTAGCTGCAATCATGGTCAGTTCAAAAGTATTGAGATGACAGTGTTCAGAGCTTTTAAGGTCAATGACTGCATGTGGTTCAGCCTGAGCTTTGACAAGGTAACAGCAACACTTGGAACAATACATAGACTACAAAGGAAGAGACATATAAATATTTCCAAAACTCTCCAGCTGTAACCGGCTGTTGTAAAAGCCTCTACCTTTCTGAAAAAGGACACTCTCTTTCCTCCTGTAACTGTTCCTCAGGGAGGTCAGTGGTCAGGGTCGGCGGTGGAGCAGCACCGCTGGAATAATCAGTGTTTTAGCCCAAGGACAGTTCTGCAGGATGTTTACTGTCACAGGGACTTAAACATGAAACATGACCCCGTCAGTTCACATGTTAGCGGCAGATTTAATCAGTATTGCACATGTGGATAAAATTTAAGAGTGACCTCTACGCCAAGAAATGAACCATATATGGAGAAAAGCCTCGCTGTGAGCACAACAAAAGTAAATGAAGACCAACCACCTGAGTCATCAGCCCAGACACTGGAGGACAGAGTTTTCCTCTTTGTTGTAACTTTCACTTCCTCTCTTTCTTTCACTCCCGTCTTCTTTTAGATCCTGAGTCAGTCAGCAATTCTGGTTTCACCTATTTCATCAACCCCTCATTTTTTTGCCCCACACTTTTACTACACTTCTCTTTTCACATCCACATTTCTTTGCGTTGCGTGCCCAATGGCGTGAGTTCTGCTTTATTATCTGTTTCCTGGTATGAACGGGTACGGCCTACAATAAGTGTTTGATAATCATCAATGTAGGACACCTATGACAAACCAGCCAGTTATAAAACAAGTAGACTCTCAGTGATTAATGACTGCTGTGTGTCAATGCCATCACAACAAAGGGAGGCCATATTTAGAAAGCTGCGAATCCCTCTGAGCAATGACTCACCAATAAACACTTTAAGTCTTAGGGTTACATGCTTGGCTTCTGGCCACTCGATTGACGGGCTGGGCCCAAAACTGCATACCTTCATATAACTGTGGGGAAAATCAAACTGAGAATTTAGTTTGTTCTGAATAAAAAGCCTTTAATCTATGTGTGTGAAAAATAGATAAAACTTATACTAACTGGGCCAGAAGCTTAAAGTCAGAAACAGGAGCTCATTTGTCAGTTTGAATCTGCAGCTGATGGACTGTGTTTCCTCAGACTGTCTAAGAAAATGATTTATGAGTCACTGTTGCTCAGATGTCTCAGTTGTTGCTTGTAGCTGATTATGGAAGTCTCATTTTTTTGAGGTCTGTTGAGTTTCTGATGAAAACAACAAACTTCCTAAAATGTCTGCATCATCATGTAAGTGTTTTGACAACGGAAGCGTTGGGCAACCGGACGCCCTGAGGCAACACGCGGTCCTCCTCCAAAGTCAATATGACCTGCCAGTTGATTTCTTTTAATTTATTGTGATTTCCTCCAAGGTGTTTCGATCCCCCTTTGAACAGAATCCTTGTATTTGCAATGATTGGTCCTCTGAAACTGAGAATAACAATATGGCCCTGGAGGTGACTGAAGTTGCCTATAGCTGAACTAGGGGGTTTTAGTTAAATGCAACTACAGTAAATCTGCCACCAGTGGCCTTTCAACCAAAACGATGACAAAAGCCAAGTTGGGACTAACATGCTGAAGCTCCGCCCAACTCCTCTCCTTACTTCTTGTTTTGAAATGAGGACTCTATTACAAGTTCTGATCATCGAGTGTTTGAGACAGCATGCTCCAACAGTGTCATGAGCTTCCTATGCCGTAAGACGATTTGAGTATGTGGAAGACAATGATCAGACCCTTAAATCTTTAAATTACTCATTTTGAAGGAGTAAGAAGGCTCTCACGTAAAACAAAAAATATAAAATCACATCATATTTTCAAAATGTTTATGTTATGGCTTTGGTTTAGCCTTAATTTGTTTCTGTATGTGCCACAAGCAGATTGACAACACCCATCAGAGGCCCCTCAGTAAAGTCTCTTGTCAGAGAGGAAATGATGCTTTCACTGAGAAGTTCACAAACTCATAACCCATCCTGAGGTTTCTCCTCAGCTTCATTCCCACCAAAGTCTCAAGTGGAGGCGAATCCTTTCACAGCGAGGAAGTGAATGAGCTTCATTGTGGCTTTGCGTGGGATTAGCCCATTTTAAAGCCCCTTAGTAAGATTTACCCACATTATTCGCATTTTAATGGACATTCCCACCCACACATACACATGATGCCTAAAAATCAAAATCCCTGGTAATGAATAAGGCTCCGGGGGGGCTTAATGCAAGGAAGAAATTTCAAGGTTCATTGACCTCTCTGCTGTTGTGCTGACACAATGAGAGCATTGAGGTTATTACAAAGAGAGTAACACATATGAGGGTAGTACCTGTTAAGAAGAGTGAGCGTGAACATGTTAAAATTATTTTAAACTAGAAGTAGAAAAGCGAAAATCTCCGCCAAGGTAGCTCACATATTGCTGTTACAATAGTTCCATGACAAAGTTACCATCATAATATGATTCATGACCCTGAAAACCAACAACTAGCACTCAGAATCATGTTGATATCATTATTAGTTCGACAGTTATTGAGCAAAAATGATTATTCACCAATGGCGGTTATCTGGGTCACCACCAGAATCTAATCATTTCTAAGTTGGGCCATTACCAACATCTTTGCTGGAACATCTGTAAATTCCAGCAAAATCCGTCCAGTACTTTTTGTGTAATTTTGCTAACAAACATACAAACATACAGTACACTGGCAAAAACATAAAAAGTAGTGATGCACAATATGAAGAACTTTAACCGATCCCGATAACCGATAATTTCCTGCTTCTCATGGCTGAAACTGATGCCGACAACTGATAAGTTCTTATTTTTATACTTAATATAATCTTTTTCATGTTGACATCTTGATCCTACCACTGAGCCATTAAGCTAAGCTTGCTGACCGACTAACATCAGATGTCCATGTGTCTGTGGTAGAACTTATATGTAGTCTGTTCTTGTTTTGTGCTATGTTATCAAGTGATGATTGTGTGATGCAACAATACCTTAGACGGCATGGAGGGATACATCGAAGAAGAAACCACGGCTTGGGAAGGTGTAACGCGGCTCCAAATGTGCTATTAACTTGCGAAAACCCAGGCTCTCAACGACAGAAAAGGGCTGGTCGTCGAGCACTATGAACGCCATCACTTTGTCGTTAATGGCTTTAGCCTTTTCATTGTCTCTTAAAAAGTTTTTACAGTTTTCAAATGCCTGCTGAATGGGGACATCCACGCTCCGTGTTGTTGTTTTTAGCTTAGCACTGCTAGCTGCTACCGCGGCTGCTTGGTATTCTTTCAATAACGCTTCGCCGCAATGACGACTTTTCAGGTGAGCTATAAGATCTGTTGTGTTAAAACTTGAAGTCCTCTTTCCTCCTCTCAGAGTTCTCGCCGGTTGTGCAAACAGCAATGCTGTTGTTATCTTCTGCCACTGAGAAAAACAACCACACTGGTGAAGCCATGTTCACTTTTGGTCTGGCAGAGAGACGGGGGCAGGCTTGGGTCCTTCTAGTAAGGCACATTAGATGACGTAACTAGCGCGACATGGCTCGTATTGGGGCTACGCGGCCTGCAAGCAATTTCTCCAATTTAAGTAATTTATCTGATCTTTTTATCAGACAAAATGTACATATCAGGTCGATAAAAAATGACATCATATTCCCCCAAATTGACCGACATTATATCAGTCCGATAAATATCGTGCATCCTTAATAAAAAGAGAAACATCCCACATTACATGTTTAAAACATGCTAAAACATGGCTGTACATGACATGGATCCAGTGTCTGCACAACAAACCTGCAAAACCAATGATATACCACCACTCTAATAAATCAGCATGCAAATTCTTCAAGCTATCTGAAGTTGAACCTGGTATTTATCTATTATATCAAACAGGATGAATGACAAGTAGCTGCAGTTTAATGAAAAGGGCTGACCATCCCGTCCTGTAGCTTCTGAGTAAAAGCTGTTGACAAAGAATCCTGATTTAATTAGCAGCCTTCTCCTCTTCACTTAATCAGATGCAGCTCTAAATGAGGGGATGACAGATAATGATGCTTCACTTTGGTGAAAGTTATCTTCATCTCTCTATTGTAGCAGAAATCGAGAAATAAAACTAGAAAACAGAAATGTCAACACCGATCCACAGACAGCTCCAACACCCTCCAGACCCCCTCCAAAATGCCAACCCGCAGGGAACACTGATAGCAGGTGGTTAAATGGATGACAAGAGAGGCTGGCTGATTGGACGAGAGAGGCCTTTCACAGAGGAAGCAGCTCGCAGTACAGAAATAAAGAGAGCGGCGGAGGAGAAAAAGCCAGGAGGGTTACTAGACTGACTGACAGCCAGAGCAGTGGGGAGGTGGAGGTCGTGCTGTGCCTTTGCCCTTCACTGTACGAGCAGGAGGGAGCAGACAGAGCTGCCCAAGGCCTGGAGAGCCACAGGTGGGCTTTGTGGTCTATCATCATGAGTGCTGTAGCATCAAGCTGCTTCTCAGCCCACTATCAGAGAGATAAACAACAAGCAGGCTTATCTTTCCGTGTGTGTCCATAGATTTCCATAATGTATGTGGGCTCTATGCTGTGCTCCTATTATTAAACTGAAAGCCAATAAGGCAGCAGATACACTCGCTGTTTGTCCTTGTGTTTGCAGCCACCAGTGTCATGATTGCTCTAATGGTTTCACATTGGATGTATATGAATGGCTGCCAAGGCTTTTGAACAAGGTGTGTTTTAAGTTTTGGTTGTATCTATCTACTGCCACAGCTCTATTTCTCCATTAAACCTCTCAACTTCACAAGGTGCTGGTGCCCCCAAGCAGTAAATCTCATGTTGTTTACAATATATCTGCAACCATGTGAAAGACCTTTAAGAGGACGCCATTGTTTGGAAGCTTCTCATTTTGTCAATCTACAGCAGGCTTCAGGACAAACATGTCCCCTCCAGAAGGTTTTTAATCCAGCCTTAATCTTCAGAATTTTTCTCAGATTTTAAACTTAAAACCAGCAGTGAAAAATCCTAAATTATATAGTTATTTTCTGCGTTTTCGTATTAAAAAAAGGATCTGTGATGTTGTCGGACCTCCATGTTGAATTCGAAGTGACCACAACTTTTGTTCACTCCGTCAACCAATCAGATCTGCCTTATTCTTATTCTCTTGTTATTTTACCAGTAACTATCCATTATACCCAAAGCTCAACAAGAGACAAGACAGTTATCTGCCAGGCTCAAACAGAACGATAAAATAATAAGGTGATAATAATGGGGATAAAAAAAGAGAAGATATTTATTATTTATACACACAAGCATATATGTTTTGAGTGCAAACTTTTTGCCACAAGAACTCAAAATTGAAGTTTGTTTTGTGGATAATTTCACTCCCTGGAAGTAAGAGCAATGTGACGTTTTACATGTACAGGTTGGGATTTTACAAGTATTTTTACAACAGAAAAAAAATATAGGTAGACCAATAATAGCAAAAAAAAAAACCAAAAAATCTCCCCAAAACTGACCTTATCCATTAAATAACTAACTGGAGAAAAAATCTCTGCCAAGGCATCTCCGACATCGTTAACTGAAATACACTGCCTGGCCAAAAAAAAAGTCGCCACCTGGATTTAACTAAGCAAATAGGTACGAGCCTCCTATTGGATAATTACCGCATGGGCAATTGTCTTTCAGCTGGCAAGTTACTAAACCCCAGCTGATGCAATGAGTAGCTGATGCATCATTGGCATGCATCAAGAAGAGAAAACATCTAAGGAGATTGCAGAAACTACTAAAATTGGATTAAGAACTGTCCTGGAGGAAGGTCATGTGGTCTAATGAGTCCAGATTTACCCTGTTCCAGAGTGATGGGCACATCAGGGTAAGAAGAGAGGTAGGTGAAGTTATGCACCCATTATGCCTAGTGCCTACTGTACAAGCCTGTGGGGGCAGTGCTATGATCTGGGGTTGCTGCAGTTGGTCAGGTCTAGGTTCAGCAACATTATGTGCCCAAAGAATGAGGTCAGCTGACTACCTGAATGTACTGAATGACCAGGTTATTCCATCAATGGATTTTTTCTTCCCTATTCCAAGATGACAACGCCAGGATTCATCTGGCTCAAATTGTGAAAGAGTGGTTCAGGGAGCATGAGACATTTTCACACATGGATTGGCCACCACAGAGTCCAGACCTTAACCCCATTGAGAATCTTTGGGATGTGCTGGAGAAGGCTTTGCATAGTGGTCAGACTCTCCCATCATCAATACAAGCTCTTGATGAAAAAATTAATGCAACACTGGATGGAAATAAATCTTGTGACATTGCGGAAGCTTACTGAAACAATGCCACTACAAATGCATGCTGTAATAAAAGCTAAAGTTGGTCCAACTAAATATTAGAGTGTGTGACCTTTTTTTGTGGTGGCAACTTTTTTTTTGGCCAGGCAGTGTATTACCAAAAGAGTTGAAAACTGCCCTACCAAATAATGTTAACAAATCATTTTGGAAAATTCTGCATCTCACATCCAGATTTATCTAAAATCGAGTCACTTGGTCCTTGTGCCATGACTAACATTCCCTGAAAATGTCATCAAATTCAGTTTCTGAGATATCATGCAACTAAAAGAACAGACTATCAAATACTGGCAAAAACATACCTCCTTGGCAAAGGTAAAAAACAATTCTGAACAATAATGTGGTATTTAATTTGTATTTTTTGGTCTGTAGTCTCTTTTGTATTGTCAGTGGTTTTCGATATGACCTGTCTTTATTTGTTGTTGTTTTCTTATTTTTGTTGTGATTGGTATCTTTATTTTCTCATTTGTCGTGTTTTGGACATTGGGGCCACCATACTTGTACACGCTATGTATGTATTGTAGCTCTGGTGTTATACATCACTCCAATATGTGCCTTTTCTCCTTAACAGTATCTTTACATTATAAGTTTAAAGTGAACAGAGATATAATGTTCACACTCTTAGTCTGAAATCAGCCTTTGGTCTCTTCTCATTTTGAGAAAACATCCCTCTGTGACAGTACTGAAGGTCAGATCAGACCGTGGTTTGAGGAGCTAAATCAGACCAACTTCAGCTGTAAGACCTCCCACACGAAACAGAGAGGCATGATGATTATATCAGATTTCCTAAGAACAAGAGGATCATTGAAATGTGTTTTGTGTCTGTTACCTTGATTTCACAAAGAGCTTAACCTATAGAAGGAAACATTTTGAATAAGTAACACTAGCAGAGATGCAGGTACTTTTCTGGCACTGACCATTTAAAACAGTGTTGTTAATATGTCTAATGCTATGGACTCTGCATCTGTGACAATCACAAACACAGTGACCCAGAAATAATCAGTTCCCGGAAAGCTTTAAGCAGCAGTTCTAAGTTTATATAAAGCTCATCCTCTGAGATGTTTGAAACATTTGAGGTTTATTTCCTCATTAACTTGTCTGTAGTTCTAGAGGAGTTCCTGTCTGGACAAAGGTAAGCCTGTATGCTATGTGCTTTACGGGATTACCAAAAACAATGAGATTACTAATTTAATGGTGTGCACAAAGCTGATTAAACAAAACTGAAAAGCCATGGTCACCCATTTATCTACGCAGACCATTTGGTCTGTTCAGACTGGGACTCTGGGGTAGATAATACTATCAAATGTCCCTCAAAATGAAGTGTGAGGTGTCTGATCTGTTAATCGGTCTGATGTCAGAGCAGGAAGATTAGTATTCTAGCAAAATCAAGTAAATCTGAACATGGCGTTGTCCTCATTTCGACAATTCAAGGCCATTTCCAACTTATCCAGGCCAGGTAATTTTGGCAGCAGGCTATGTTGACCCAGGCCTCCTTCTTTCCAGCAATGTTTTCCACGGTGATCCGAGCTGTCCCCAGGCCAAAATGGATATATGATCCCTCCCGCAAGTTCTGGGTGTGCATCAGGGCCTCCTCCCAGTTGGATGAGCCTGGAAGACCTCCAGAGGTAGGAGACCTAGAGGCAGATCCCCGAGTCTCTTCTTTTAATGTGAAGGAGCAGTGGCCCTTTGCAGAACCTCCTTTGGACTTCTGAACCCAGGCACCTTCGAGGAAACCTGCTTGTATCAGACGTCATTGTTTCTGTCACTCTGTAGCTCATGACTTTAAGTGAAGGCTGTAAGGAAGCTTGATTAATAAACTGAAAGTTTTGCCTTTTGTCTCAGCTCCCTCTTCTCAATGGTGGTCCAGTACAGTACAGATTAGGGATGTAACGGTTACCGGTAAAATGGTAAACCGCAGTAAAATTTCTGACGGTTAGTATTACTGTTTCCTGTTTTAATTACCGGTAAACCGAGTTTGATTACCACACTGTGTCAATAACTCACAGTCATGCTGCTCATTGCCTAGAAAAGTCAGAACTATGTGTCTGCTCCTCAGTAAAGCAGCCGCTGTCCCTCACAGACGGAGGCGCGCATGCGCAGTTTGCATTGTTTGGCCTCTGAAAGTGAAAGTCTGGCCACAGCGGTTGGTGCCCGCACAGACCTTATAGCGGATATATTTCCCCCTTGAAACGGACAAAGTCTGAAGTCTGGTCGAATTTTGGATTTTACAAGGATGCCAAGAAGAAAACTGATTGAAGACGGTCACCCTCTAAAACACGGAGCTGCAGTGAAAGAAAAAGATGCGCGTGATTACACTGCTGCAACTCCTCCAGTAAGTGAGTTGACTGAGCCAGAGAGAGTGAGTGAGAAAATTCAGAGAGCCATACCTGAGTGAATTATAGGTGATTTATCAGTATTTTTCATGTAAATAATGTATAAATGCTGTAAATAATTGCATTAGTATCATTCTGGAGTGTGTTCTTGCCATTCTTCGCTGTATTCCGCCATGTATTTCATAATTAATCGTCTTTTTCCATCACAGTTCGTGTTTTATGGATTTCATCAATAGTAATTTGGAGATATTGGAGTAGGAAATGTGGAGGAGATCTGCCAGGGAGAGGGGAGACCAGAGGAGAGTCATGGAAGGGGGTTAACTGCTTCAGGGACTATCGTCAGTAAACATGGTCTGATATAACAGGCTGTAACATGGACACTAATGCTGTAGGCCAGTGATTCTCAAACTGGGGTACTCGTACCCCCAAGGGTTTGCGAAGTGATGTAGGGGGTACACAAACACCTGTCAGCTTTCAATCAGTTGTTTCAGTAGTTAAAGTTCAAACTGGCAAATGTTTGTATGGTGAGCTCTGATAAAGGCCTGAAGTGTTGGCAGAGAGGCTGGAGGCTGGACTGGTGAGGCATCTTGGAGAAGGAAATCTGTCCTGAATTGTCTAAGATTCTTATAGTAACATAAGTTCAGTCAGACACCCTTCACATTAAAGCTGGGGTGAGTTTGTACTTTACAGTTTCAAGGTCATTAATGAATATGTTCCAGAAATGTAAATATCTACCCAATGAAATTGCTGGTAAATAAATCTATTTTGCGAGAAATAATTCACTTGAAGAGATTTTTTTGTATGTTATGCATCTTATATGTGGGAGGTGGGGGTGGCGACAGGCTTACAGACACATTTCTTTTTCTAGCTGCTATAAGTGCGTTAAAGTAGGGGGTAAAAGGCTGGAGGTCGAGTGTCTGAAGGGGTACAGGCTGTGAAAAGTTTGGGAACCACTGCTGTAGGCAAACAAAAATGTGAGTGTATGTAAAATAGGTTAAGTTTATTTTTTAAAACACGTTTATTCACCTTTATTTGATTCCGCTTAAAGTCTAGGGGTTGGGAATGGTTCTGATTGGACGGGGGCGAATGCGACGTATATACCTCTATCAGAAGAAAACAAACTCCAGTTCAGCGTCTCCAGCGTTTCTGTCAGGGAAACCTCGTCCAACTTGGACGCTACAACTTTAAAGAGGTCTGCAATTTTATGCTTATGTCCATTCACTCTTCATTATTTCCAAATCTTTTAAGGCTCTAATTAAATAAATTGTCTCAGATCGAGTCCAACGTTTCCTTCAGGCGGCCATCCTGTTTCCTTCAGCGCGACAGGACAAGGGAACAAGCACGCGCAGAACAACCTGAATTGATTTGAAGCGGAATGAATGTATACATGATCATAAGTCATGATAAGTTTTATTCGGAATGGTCATTTTCATTCGATATTAGGTGTTTACAAGGTCATTTTTAATCGTTTTTAAAGAGGATTTAAGTTTTATTCTGAATTAAAGGGGAATTAAAGCTCTCATGTAAACATAGCCATTGAAATTCATAATTTCAGGATGATATTTCCATAAGTAAAAGCAACCATGATTCACACAGAGCAATTGAAAATGACCTCAAAAGTGGAGGTTAACTTTTGTAACCCAGCTATATTAAACACTGATGAGAAGTGCTCTGAAATTAGGTGTGATCACTGCCAGCACATAAAAAACACAGCTGTGAACACAGATACAGCCCTAAGGGTCCTACTCAAGAAATCGGCAACTGTGAATGCAGGAGCTGGGAGAGAGCCATCAATCATGTGTTTGAAAGACACAAGATCCTACCACTGATTCACTGTTGCCTATGTATATGCATAAAAGTGATGCAAAGAATGTGATAATCAGGGTAAGTGTTGCTGAAACCAATGTTTGAGATCATCATTTTAGCCGAAAATGCCAAAACTGTCTATCATGTTTGATCATGACAACAGATCAGTTTGTCCAACAGGTCATTATTACCACTCAATAAAAAGAATGTTCACTAATCAGCTGTTAGGTGTGCCAGATATCGATATTCAATTTGTATGTCACAACAGATAAATATCTGAGACTGGTATCTGTTCACCCAACGTTAATTTGCTGATGGTGGATGTTTGGAAAAAGGGTTGATTCCGAAGTTGAACCAATGTCAATGTGCATCCCTCATGCATATGCTTGACCCTCAGTATTACCACGCCTTGTGCCACAACCCTTAAACACAATGTAAAAGCAAACGCTAGGCCGTTATGGATGCCATGTATACAGTCAGTTTGATTGTTCCTTGGGAAGTTCATATTAGCTTATCCTGGAGAGTTCAATGAGTGCAGACAGAAGATCCAAGGAAAAGCCTGGAAAACATTTCAGCAGCACTCAGGTGTATTGCTGTGTTTATGTTGGTGGGGGGAGCCACACTGCATAAACTATGACATATTGTATTCATTTGTTATTTCAAGGAAGGAGAAATGCCTTCACAGCCTCAAAGAATACTTTGCAGAGGAGGGCCAAAACTCCAGCTGTAGGACAGGAGCGGTCTGACTTGATAATCTTTTGAGAACCACAGGAAAAAAATCATGAGACCAGGAGAGCTTTATAAACAGAGGAGGCCTTCATGTCATCTCCATCGTACCACCTCCACAAGGGTAAACAAGCCGAGCCTTGAAGCCCACTCAGTCCTGAAACAGGTGGATCAACAAACGGTCTAGAGTTTCCTCCTGGGCACCTCCAAACACTGAAGCTTTTGTGCTTCATGAATGAGGTGGAAACAGAGAAACGTGGTCCACTGTAAACGCTGCACATTCCTTCTGATGACCGAAGACAGAAGATAAGAGAAAAAATTAAGATGGAGATACTGAACGGATGAGAAATATGAAATCTACAGTGATAATATAATGAGGGATTGGCATGAGTATTTTGAGTGAATATTTCCATTTTTCAAAAGTTCTTTGTTTTTGCATGACCTCAGAACACTCATATGTGTTCCTGTTTCACTGCTTAAGGCCTGCCTTTTTCTTCAGGCTCCTTCAGACCACAACTGCCGCCATTGATGCCTTCATTTAAGAAATCTAAGACCACTTACTGAGTAGTAAAAGGATTATAAAGACTTACGCACACCCTATTAAATCATCAGGGAAAGTCAGAGTGATTAGATTCTCCCCTCCTAATTTAATTGATCCATGAAAAACTCAAAAGCCCCGGTTGTGTGACACCAGTTCACTGAATCTTTCTTATCACGGTCCACGGCTGAGTGCAGGCTTTTGAAGTGCTGTGAGAGCAGCAAAGGGATTTTCTAAGAATAAATGAGGGAGAGAAATGGGTGACTTCCTTTCATTAGGCTCACTTAAGTGTTCAAATATAGCAGTCACGAGGGGGAGGTCTGCACAACGGTGGCATGTGGACACGTTAATAAGAAAACGGTGGAGGATCAGAGTGAGGAGGTTTATTCTGAGTTTGTTTTACTGCTAGTTTCTCTCTCAACATGGGCTCTTTTTGTTACAATGATCGAACAAATAATCTGGCATTTGGTGTCGCAATGAGGTTTTTGCTGCCAAGACCAATTGGATTGGCATAAACCAATCATCAATATGGATGATAGTTGATGTTCTCCTGTATAACTAACCTTGCATTGCTGCTGGATTTGCCTGATTCAATGTGTAAACTCAGGCAGATCCATCTATATCCATCTCTAGCATCATCATCAACTCTTCATGTCTTTGATTTCAACATCACAACTAGAAAGCACTCGGAGAGCACAAACCTCTGCCAAGGTAGGTTTTTGTGGAGTTACATGAAAAAATGCCGAAAATGGTCCTATCTCCCAATGTTAAAGAATCCTTTAATAAATTCCTGGATCCAGACGGTGATCCGGATCACCCCCAAAATTTAATCAGTTCTTCCATATCCCATTTCCGACAATTCCTGAAAATTTCATCCAAATCCGTTCAGAACTTTTCAAGTTATTTTGAACACAAACAAACAAACAGACAGACAGACAGATAAACGCCGGCAAAAACATAACCTCCTTGGCGGAGGTAATAAGCATCAACATACTCAGTGCTTAGTTGTTTGCAAAGAGCTGGTCCTTCAACCGTCTACCAGAGGAGAAGAGTCAGACTAAGTGTTCTAGGGGTGTACAGGTTACCGGTAAAATGATAAACCACAGTAAAATTTCTGACGGTTAGTATTTCCATTTCCTATTTTCACAAAAAGCCCCACAGCAGCATCAAAGGGGAGAGGCATCACTGGATTATTGGGAAAGATTACCTCAGCAAGGAACCAGAGAGGTGAAGGGGGTCAGGTCGTTCTTAAATTTACATTATTTTTCACTAAATAAAACTTTGTTAAAATATGAAGCTGTCACCGGTGAAAGAAAAGCACATATGTGCTTCAAACTACCGTAACTCCTCTAGTATCCATGCTATCCAAATAATTCCAATGGATTCTGGAAGCTGAGAAGCGGAGCTTTCCAGTGATATATGGCAAAGGTTTTGCTGGGGCAGGGGAGTAGGCTCTGTCTTCAGCTGGACAGGAACTGCTTCAGGGACTATCACCAGGAAAAAAATATAAATTGCCTGGACATGGTCTAATAGAACAAGCTGTAACATGGACACTAAATGCTGTGGGCAAACAAAAATGTATGTAAAATAGGTTGAGTTTATTTTTCGTCATCTCAAAAACTTTGAACATGTTCATTTACAATTGTTCTTAAAAAAACCTATTGAAAGTTCAAATCCATTTTTTTTCTTTTCTTGTAATTACACACTGTTTTAAGTACTTATAACATAATGACAATTACTTCCCAGAACTGTTTACTTTTATGTCTCATAAAAAAAGATTGAAAAAGTGTACTCAAATTACACTTCCTGACACATTTATTGACCAATAAATGTACAATAATTGTACTTATTGTCAATAATAATTATATGACAGTTTTTGTAAAGATGCGGAAAATGACTTCTGCAACATCAGCTTTAGAGATTGTGCTTAAATCCAAAATGTATTTGTCAGTATGTGGACTCAAACAATTTTATTTAATGTGGATATAACATAAAAAAACACCCAGTTCTCAAAATCAATCATTTACCAAGGCCCCAATGTCTCACTGAAGCAGAAGTCAGTTTAAATTAGAAATACTGACCAGAATTTGTGCTAATGATACATGTGTCTGACATGTTTTTCATCATCTTTTTTTATCATGTACACATTATTTTTTTAGCTGCGTCACATTTACGTGTGACCTGTCAGATAACTCTGAAGTAAAGAGCAGTCGAGCATTAATGCAGCCCATTCACAACTTGTACTGTTCTTCTGAATGAATGTTACATAATCCTGCTCTGCTAGGCTGAGAGTCCAGACTAAAACAACTCTGTTGTGACTGTCTACGATACACATGAGCCTGAAATAGAGAGAAAAATCTCAAGACAAAGTGAAATAACAGAAAACTTCAAAGTTTTTTTGTTTCTTTCTGTGTTTTGTGTTGAAAAATTGTTCTCACTAAAAGCTGCATTTTACACCTCAGAATATAACTGAGTTATGATGTTGATTTAATTCAAAATATAAAAATATTAGTTAGTTAAACAGACAGAACAATTTATAACAGTGAAAAAAGGGAACAATGTGAGATAATTAAACAGTTTAATTATTATAACTGAAATAATTTCCACTGATGCACAAAAGTGAGAGCAAGAAAGTCATCATACACCTCTGAGGGATGTTTTACATCATGAACAACACATTGCTGATACCAAACAGCCTCTAAAACGCTCTCATCCTCCTCAACCTTTAAGCTTTATTAACGATACACCACGGTATCTGTGTTTTTAGTGAGGACTTTACACATAAAAGGTCCCGTGTCTTAGTGTGTTTGACCATTTACATCATGTTGTGGGTGTCTTTTAAGCCAGAATTTAATTTAAGTTAAGTCAAAAAATGAAAAAATAAGTCTCTGTCGAGGATCATATAAAGCTCTTTAACCCTCTCCTTTAGAAACACTTGAATCTGAAGGGTCAGGAGGCTATGAGAGGCTACGATAATGAGCTCTGTGCTGAATGGATGCCCAAACGTCTGATAAGAAGGGGGGAATGGACTTTCAAAACAGGCATGGAGCCTGCCTGTGATGAGCATTAAACACACATCTAGGTGGAGCCTTTGTAGCTATGACATAAACTTCAGGAAGAAAAAAAACAGGCCATTCTATGGCAGTGTTAATTTTGACAACACTTTTAAATTTAGCTTTAGTCTTTTGCCTAAAATGTCTTTTAGTTTCAGTCATAATTTAGTCATCTAAATTGTTTTAATTTTAGTCTAGTTATGTTAATAAACTTTCACAACATTTTAGTCGATGAAATCTACTTTAAATTTAGTCAACTAAAATATGAAGTGTAAAGTGTAAGGCATTTTTTACGTTTGCTTGAATTTCTGAAGTCATGTTTTACACTTGGATAAAATGAAACATCTAAAAACCCTTTATGAATGCTAGTAAAGTTTGAATGTATAAATGAACAGAAACAAATTGAACTTTCTGTGAAATGCAGTCACCTTTATTTAGGCTACCTGACAGAGTATCTCAGTTACAATACCAGAATTGACAACAAACAGTGAACCTGCTCTACATGAATATATCAATTCATAAAGACAGTAGCTCTGATTGGATCACTCCCCAACTTATCCCACCACCACCAAGCTAAGGCAGTTGTGATTGGATGTCCCTCTTAATTCATCCAACCTTGCTGTGATTAGATATATTCCTAACTTGTCCCTACTTTCTACATGACCGAATTAGGTCTAATTGGATTAAGTCCATGTCAAACATTTTAGTCTAGTTTTGATTTGTTGATGAAAATGTCAGTTAATTTAGTTTTAGTTTTTGTCCATGTGCACTTGTTTTTATTAGTTACTGTCTAGTTTTTGTCAGGGGAAAAATGGTTGTTGACGAAAACTATGACGAAAAATAACTAGTCAACAAAACTAACACTGCTCTATGGGTCATTTTCTTTAAAAACACATAACACATCTTCTGCTCCCCAAGCTTCTTTTAACAATATTATAAAAAAAGATTTTGCAGGACGTTGGACCTTTAAGCCAAACTTAAACTTAAGCCTACACTGAAACTGTCTCAGGCAGTGCAACACCCTCTAATGTCTGAAGAGTGTAAACTCATCTTAAGTGAGAGCCCTGGTACATCTAAGCAGTGTTTGAACAAACACACAGATGCTTCATACCTGAACTGGTTAAGGTGTCCATTTTTTAAAGACAGAAATTCATCTTTATTGCTGTTTTACTTGTGAAATCAAACAGCATAGTAATTATTTTAATTCAGACTCCAAAAATATTTCAGATTTAAAATAATGATAGAGTTCTGTAAATGTAGATATATTGTTTTGAATTACCAGTAATCCGACCTTAGAACTACCAATAATTTGTATCTGTATCAGCCTTAAAAATCAATATTGGTCAACCTCTAATTTCAAGTCCTAATCTTAAATGTCAATATTCAATATACTGATGGTGCAGTTTTCTAAAACAGTATCATCTAACATTAAACTCCATTTCCCTCCTACACCTCCAAATGATCAGTTAAGCTCTTCTTTCCTATGACGATAACACGTGCCTTGTTCAACTAATTCGATTTTGGTCTGAAAAGACCTCATCAAGCAGCTAATCAACCAATCAACCAGAGGGTGTCAGCCCTACTCAAATGTGACTAAAACTAATGCGCATTTCCGTCTTAAGATTAAGACTTCATCTGAAACAGCAGCCAAAACTAACACTTTAACTCATATCAACCTGCAGATTACACCAACTAAGAGGGAGAGCTGCAGAGGTAAGGAAAGATAGTCATGAAAGATAGAGCGTAAAGGAACAAAAAAGGACAATAAAATATTCTTAATAGCTCCAAAAAT
This sequence comes from Cetoscarus ocellatus, assembly GCA_037902135.1. NCBI lineage: Eukaryota > Metazoa > Chordata > Actinopteri > Labriformes > Labridae > Cetoscarus > Cetoscarus ocellatus. The sequence continues at coordinate 380,221 of JBAMNC010000276.1, forward strand.
GCACAAAAGCAGCTATTAACCTCTTTAAACTGAGTGCTCACTGCTTCAAAGTTTTGTTCAAAACCGGAGAATTTTCCTTTAATTTCTCTAAAATGGAAGGAAATGCACTCAAAGAGTTGTCCAAGACATTTTTACATTTGGTATCTGTTGTGACTTTAGAAGCAGATCCACGGCTGAGACTATTAACTCAATGTAAGTATGATGTAGCATTTTAAAGGCCCCTCAGAGGAAATTGCTAATAATGGTGCCTTTTCATAGGGGAGATTAGACTGAGCTGCATTGCCACACAAATACCTGCTAATCAGCTTCAGCACTTAACGCTAATACCAAAAAGACTGCAAAGTACCTGTGGGAAACTCATTTGCCATTCAGAATAACCCCACTGCTAATTGCTAATTGTTCCCCTGAAAGACAATGTGAGCTTGAGGCTAGCCCTGATCCCCCTCTCAGACCATGCTAGCAGGCTAACCTTGCCCACGTTCCCACACATACCTGGCCCAGAGCCACCGCAAAATACTTAAGAGTCTTTAACCAAGAGTATTATTTTTTTGATTCTGAAAAACAGTCAAACAATAATAATGTGGATCTGACAAACACTTTGAGAGCACAATAACAGCCTTCTGGAATAAAACTGCATTCTCTAAAATCCAAGGGTATAACTGATTAGAAAATAATTCAATACCTGATCAACAGGCTTTAGAGCAGGCTGGTGAAAAATATTCAGCTACTTTTTTACTGTTTCAAAATCATTTAAGAAAAATAGATGATATAAGATATACATGCACACTATTAATTTAAAGTTTGATTAAAGGGTCAGTAGGTTGGGCATGATCAGCAGGTTGCTGGTCAAAAGAGCTTCTAGGGTTGATTATATTGGACCTACTAGTTCAAGTAATGTGAATTTTATTTTTCAGAAAAATCTTGAGATAAAGCATGCAACCTCTGCAGTAGCAGTTCCTTGTAAAAAATAAAATATTCCATTGAAATGACTGAAATTCATTCACAAAATTCGATTCATCGCTTTTTCCCTTCAAGAAAAAAAAAATCTCCAAGTGACACAAAAAACATAAACCAAGATTTTCCTCAATGTTGTCAAAATATGTTCCAAAACTAAACTGAATTTCTCTCTTACAGTGAAACGACATGCTGTAATTTTGTCATTAAATGTCTATTATGTTGTTGGGATGGAGGCAGGCATGTCTACATTAACACTGAAAGCTGCAATTTTATTGCAGTATATGAACATTGAACTATTTTATCTAGGGATGGAGATTTATAGGATTTTATTGATACTATTGCCATTATCAATTCTGCTCATCAATTCAATTCTTTATCGACTCCCTTAATGATTCCTGTGGATTTTCTGTTGAAAAAAAAAAACAGGTCTACACGGGTTTTGATTTTCAACAGCACCAAAGACATGTCTCTCCTAAATTTCATGTCTATTCTGCATAGAGAAGTGTTTCAGCATGTTGTTGGTGTTTCCACAGTTGTTTAAAATCACATTGTGTTCAATTAAGCCAAACATTCAACTGCCTCTGTCTGCTGTCTGATGTTGAGCAAAATGACTGATTCTTACAGCTTTCCGTAATCAATTCTCAACTGGAATTGATATGTGCTTGATTCCATCTCAAATTTTATCAGTATTTAATCTCATTTAAATAACAAATACAAGCCTAAAATGTCCTTGTCCAAACCTGACCAGGCCTACCATCAAGAAAAGTGTAAACTCCGTATTTATATTTCATTTCATCAACATTGCCACAACTTAAGAGAGGAGTAAGAAAAGCTACAAAAAAATAAATAAGAAAAAATGAGTCAATCAATTCAATTGATATATTCCCCAGCCCTACAGCCAGGTTATTTAATGTATTGGATTTTCAAATATACTATCAACTGTATATATATTAGGGCTGGGTATTTCATGCAACCTCACATATCGGTACATATCCCAACACTAAGGCTACAATTCCATACGTATTCCCTTAAGCATAAATTAAGGAAATTTATTATGCCTTTATTGGAATTCCTGGCAACCTTTTATTTGTTTTTTCATTGCAAAAAGCAAAAGATTGTTCTACAACTCAAGACATTTAAATTCAGGTCCTCAAAGATTTTAGATCTAAGTTAAAATTTTGAACATGTGTTTCATTCATGAAGTTTGGCTTTGACTTTAAACTGGGCCGTTGATAACATCACCCAAAGTGTATCAACAACAGCTGTCGCAGCATTTGAGGCCATATCGATTCTGTAGAATCAGTATCGATACAGGTATCGTCAAACAGTGTATAGCGATATTTTGTTGTATCGATAATTTGAGCGCAGGCCTAATATATGACATTTTAACTGTACATCAGTTTGCAAAAACACAATGAATACAGAGTATTCTATCAGTGAAGACAGATCTGGTAACAATGTCTGAACAAATAGATCAATAACTGCATTTTCAGAAGTTACAGATAGAGACAGCTCCAAAGATCGGGAGCTCTGACCTTTAAGGGTCAAGTCTCTTTAAGAAAAACACAGAAATTTAGTACTGAATGACCTTCACTGGCCACTTAAAGAGACAGACAACCATTCATGCTCACACTCTTACGTAAGGGCAATTTGGAGTCACCAGTCAACCTAATGAGCATGTTTTTGTTCTGCAGGAGGAAGCCAAAGGGTATGGAGAGAACCTACACATGCACGGGAAGAACATGCAAACTCCACACAGGAAGGTTCAGACCAACACAGGGATCAGAGGCACTACCTGCTGTGCCACTCTGCCACCCACTGACCTTCTTTAATAGTAACTAAAATCAAGTGATCACACTGATGCCTCTCTAAATTAAATGTGTAATCTCTGCCTTTATTTTTACCAAAACCCTCTGTTTCACAGCAACTCAATTATCTTCATGGGATCTCCGGTTCTTTAATTTCTATAAATTGGCCAAACTCGGGTTTACTGCTCTAACTCTTCATGTGTTCTGGCTGCTGTTACAGAATTAAAAGTATTTGATGGATCCTTAAATTCATTGCAGCAGCAGAGTCATGTCTCAGCGTACGTCTCCATCTATGAAGCAGAAATGTAAGGTACATCGGGAGGTAAACCTTAGGCAGACAAAGTGAAATGAGGAGAGCAGATTAGATTTGGAAAAGGAAGAGGAAACGAGCAGATACATCAAACAATAAAGTCCCATTAAAACCGTCCATCAGTGCAGCTGTGGTCAGAGAGGTGGGCGATCCAGTTATCCCTATCCTGGGACCACAGAGATGAATGACTTCCTAACAGGTGGACTGTGAGCTTTACAGGAGAGGAGGAGGGAGGTAGGGTAGTGGAGAGGGGAGGTGAGGTTAAACCTGGGACCAAGCCAGGGTTGGGTTACAGCTGCACCTCCGGACAGAAACCCTGACCCCAACGCTTTCTCATCTGACAGGAAATGGATTTGTTTTCCGAGCCCTCTCCCACTAATCCCTGCCTCACTGACACATGAATGACTGAGCGAGGAGTCACACATCCACAGCGGTGCACTAACACATGAGCAAAGAAGACAAATATATGAAGGCCATGATGGAAGTGTTCAGATCAGGTTATGGTCTTCCTCTGAGCTACATCTCTGACCTTTTGGTACCATGAGAGCCAGCATGTACACCGAGATCCTTGAGCAGAGGTCTTCTGGTCATTCCTCACAGCAGACTGAATAATAGAGGGGACAGGACTTTTTCATGAGGGCTTCAAAACTGTGGGATGATCGGCCTGAGAGACTTAAATTGTTGTACTACTTTTGTCATGCAGTGAGACGAATTTGGGTTTACAAAAGGGATGCACAATATTATCAGTTTGTTATCAGTATCTGCTGATATTTAAATTTCTGCAGATATTTACAGCCAATATTAGGGCTGAACGACTTATCGTTTTTGGATCGAAATCGCAATTTCAGACAACACAATCATGTGATCGCCAAAGCTGCAATTTTTTGCAGCATTCCTGACCAACCCAGGATCTGTTGTGTCAATTATTTTACACATTTGCATTTACAGAAGGGCTGGTAAGCAGGTCAACAACAAAGTCTCTGTTTAGGAGCAGAAGTTGGAATATCCCTTAGATAATGAAATCGGATTACTTATCATAATCATTAGATGATGAATAATGTGTTAAGTGCTTTTGATCATTGATTTCCTTACTGTTGTCTATACCGTAAACATAGTGAATATTGCACTGAAGCTTGATTTGAAGAAAAAAAACCATTCAGTCCTAGTCAATATTTCGGCCTCACATATTGGCCATATATTGGCTGGAATATCTGCAAATTACACAAATGTACAGTATTGATGCACCCTCACATCACTGCATGGGTTCATTTAAAAGTCAAGGGTTTCATTTTTGCAAGAGTTAAATGCTGGTTGTCTTGTTTTACATCTGTTTCTCGCAAAAATATACTGTCCATTATAATATACAAGTCCATCGTTGTTCAGTACAGAGCTTGTCTCTTGACCAGAAATATCGGTATCAGCAAAGGACCTTAAAAAAATCGGCATATTGGATATCGACAAAAATCCAATATTGTGCATCCCTAGTTTAGAATTCCTTTAAAGTAATTTCATGTCTTTAAGTTTTAAAGTGTTTGGCCTTGTCTTGATTTTTTTTCCCCTTGCTTATGATTTCATAACCTGCCTGTTGGGTTGTGTTTTATTTTGTTTTGATTATTGCTCTCCTTGCAACACACTTTGTAACTTTGACTTTCAAAATTGCTTCAAAGAGCATTATTATTATTATTTTTATGATAGGTGGCATGGTGGTGCATCAGTAAGTGCGTGTGCCTCACAGCAAGATGGTTGTGGGTTCGATCCCCATGTAGGTCAGGGCTTTTCTGTGTGGAGTTTACATATGTTTTGTGCATGCATGGGTTCTTTCCAGGCACTCTGGCTTCCTCCCACAGACAAAAAACCATACTTGTTAGGTAAATTTGTGACTAAAATTGCCCTCAGGTACGAGTGTGAGCATGAATGACTGTCCATCTCTCTCTGTGGTCAAACAACTGGAACATCATTGCGGCACAAGTGTTCTGATAGCCAAGGTTATCCTGAAATATGATGTTCTTTATCTTGGTTCTGCTTGAAAGGCTTGAGGTTCCACGTGAAGTCCTTCAAACAATGTCAAAGTGGACAGAAAATAGCAAAAAAAAAAAGCATGTGAGTTCAAGGGTTAACAGCCAGTACATCTCCAGCCTGAAAGGGCATCACTCACTGGAAAGGATGATTTATTTTATCAGTAAATATTCTTGGTGGCTGTACATACACCTCAACAAAACACCAGAGAACCAAATATTTATGTGATATACAGTGGTTCTTATTGACAATCTTACAGAGCATTAAGTATGGCATCTATCTAACTGCTGTCAACATAAACTACACTGATGTAAAAGTAAGGAGGCCTTCATCTTATCAGGAAATACAGTCATATATCTTAAAAACTCTGTATGTCTCCCAGCCCTGACTGAGCTTTAATAAAGCAGACAATAATCTATAGAGGAGCATTCCCACAGACGCTCAGAACAAAACAGATTAAGAGAGAATAAGCCAGAGCTTCTCCCTACGGCAAACAAAGGAGACAGTTAGACCTTCTCAACCCACCAGCAGCTTAAAATGGCTGAAAGAATCCATACCTGACTGTAATCAAAGTCTCCCTTTAAGATAAACCTCTGTTTCTGCTAACCTTCGCCCCATTGTTCAAGGTCTCTGAGGTAGATGCCATTAAATTGGAGGAAAAATGAAAACACATAAAACCATGTATTCTGGAAAATCGATGATTTGTTTTTCCTGGAGCTGGGATGAGTCGTACTGAAATAAACGAGGCTGGCAACAGAGTCATGAGGCGTCTGATCTGCCTACGCGGTTCACCAGGCCACATCCTCTCTGCCTCCTCTCCGGGAGAAAATAGCATCAGTGAGCAACAACAGCGCCAGATACCGAGGTAGCCTGTTATTTGTACAAGAACACAGACACACGTGGTCTCATTGTACTGCTGTAAGAGCAGCTGTCCACAAGGTAAGAGATAATGCTTTGAATGTGATCATCTGGACTTCATGTGTTCATCCACCTTTGAAATTATTGTTACCAAACCATGTTGAAGACCTCAGTCCTAATACACTTAGGCTATGTCCACATGTAAGCGGGTATTTCTAAAAAGCCTCTGTTAACATGCAAACGGCGCTTTCGGTCACTAGAAAGGCAAATCTTGGAGAATTAATGCCAGGGTGAAGATTTTCAATGCTTTGTGCCGAGTGGAAAATGGCATTTAAGGCCTAAAACATCACATTCTGCACCAATTTCTCCTCTTTGGAATGAGCAGCATTAAATCCTCTGTTACATGAGAAATATTTTGCAGCAGAGGTTGTTGAACTTTTTCTGGTTTCAGTGCTGCTGACTGGATTACTCTAGAGATGCATGATAGTAGAATTTTTTGGTGATATCCGATATGCAGATATTTAAACACCTATCATTAGGGCTGAAAGATTTGTCGTTTTCAGATCAAAATCGCAATTTCAGACAACGCAATCTTGTGATCGCCAAAGCTGCAATTTTTTGCAGTGCTCATGACTGACTCAAGATCTGCAGTGTCAACTATTTTACACATACTATTTTACAAATTTACAGGCAATTTGTATTTACAGAAGTGCTGGTAAGAAGGTAAATGACACAAAGCCTCTGTTTAGGAGTAGAAGTTGGAGTATCCCCTAAATAATGAAAACAGATTATTTATCATCAATATTAGATGATCAATAACATGTTATGTGCTTTTGATCATTGATTTCCTTACTGTTGTTTACACTGTAAATATGAAGCGTGATTTGAAGAAAATCAGGAATCCAATTGTTATCGCAATATCTGCCAAAAAAATTGTAACTAGACATTTTACTAAAATCGTCCAGCCCTACCTATCATTACCGATTCCAGTATTTTTTGGAAAGAGTAGGAGGTATCTCCTTTAGTAAAATTGACTTGTTCGTCTCATTGTGATTGCATATTTGTGTTAGAAAATTATGCCGACCAAAGAAAACAACATTTCACTCTCCAATAGGAGACACGTTTTTTTTTTTTTTAAATGTAAGCGTTCAGCAATAAAAAGGTGAGACATCGTTTTACATTCATACATTTTGTGGGTATAACAGCCAATATATGTGATGGCTATGGCTAATAGCCAACACATATGGCTATTATGTGATGGCTAATAGCCATCACATATGGCTATTATGTGATGGCTAATATGTATGGCCAAAATATCATCTGTAAATATTGCCAGAAATCTTGTGATACAGATATGCCACTTTTTAATCTTATATCATGCCTATAATATTGTGCATCCCAAGATCATTTACATGATGACACATGCATTCAGTAGCTCCTTCACTATGACACGCCTCAAACAACGCTATGATGACACAAAGTTTTGAACAGTACACACGTGACTATGTTGACTGGCGACCTATGGCTTCCTGTGTTTGCGGTAAAAACTAACCATAGTACCCATCAGTGCTTCTTAAAGAGAGGGTCTGATCAAGCTCATCGGCTATGACTCTGAGTGAAATCCAAATAAGGAAATATGTGCTCAAATTAACATGGTCACAAGTTAAACCATAACAACCGTCAGACGTGTTGTTGGCAAATACTTGAAAATGAAGCCACGTTTGAATTGAATTTGCAAAGAAAAAAATAATAATAAAGGCCCATGTAACCTCATGTACTAGCTGAACATCATATCTCTCTCCATCGCACACCTGCTGTCCACACTGCATTCGTTAAAAATGAATCCCATGCCCTGTGTTTTCTCTTGTACTAAGTACATCAAGTGTTTTTACCAAACAGCTGGAGGAAAGGACGTGAGATGCTTTGTATTGCAAGGCTTGGTCTAAAAGCCTTGTCAATACACAGCTCTCTGTGAGCCAAAGTTTTTCTCTTGTTGTTGAAAGTGAAAGTAAATCATTTCGCTCACCCAAAGTTTTGAATGCGTCTCCATTGCCGCCAGATAAACAAGCTCTGTTGAGTGAGAAAAGCCAAAGAAAACCTAGAAAATCCCTCCTGCAGATCGTCAGAATTGCTGTTTCCCCACTCCTTGTTCACGTTAGCACGGAGTGTCGGAGACAAAAACAGACACAACGGGCCGCGGTTCAGACACTCACACATTATTCATTGTCATTAGCCTGATTCTGTTGCCAACACTCCCGTACGTTAGCTGTTACATGCTAATAAACATGGCGTGGACTTGTGGCTTCTGTTGGTACTTCTCCAACAGTGGAGGACGGGTGGGATGATTGACTCTCCAAGATTCAACTACAGGTGGGATGACTGACTGACAGGTTTAGAGTTCAGAGTGAAAAGCTCAGAGTTAAGAATCCTGTAGTGACACCTGTGGATTTGACTTACTGAAACATTTTTACACTTGTTTTTGACACCAACTCTTTTTCAATTGAGGGTAAATTTCAAGGGAACCCTGCACTCTTCTCAATTTGCTGTGTATCACTCTTGCAGACAGTGAATATGGCGAAAGTATTTTTTGTGGCATTTTGCCAAATATTACAATCTCCCCTCAGGTTTACAAACCAGCAAACTGACAAACAATGGAGGGAAGCTTAAAACTCAAAGACAAGAGGACAGCGTACACACCGTGAAGCCTCACAAGTACTTGCCAGGGTTATTCTTGTAATCAAATCTTTATTTTTAATCTTCTTCTATTTCCATCCTCCGTCCCAGTACTGTCATATCTCCCCGGGCAGAAGAACGGCAAGCAGAGGAGTAAACACAACACACCATCGTTTGCCTTTCAGGTGTCCCTGGTACCTGTAATAGACCTGCGCCGCTATTTTTAGCCTCCTGTCAGCACGTTCCCTGAAGGCCCCCGAGGACACGAGCTGTACCCTTGAGAGAGCGCATTCAGAGCGCGGGGGGGTGGGCAGATATAAGGATGGTGGAGGTGATGTGAGGGGAGGAAAGCCCTGAGGATTACGTAACTAAAGGTTAATGACTAAGAAATGATTGCTGTTCATGAGGAAAGCAAACAAACAAACAAAGAAACTGGTGGAAATATTCATATGCATTTTAAATGTCTAGCTGATACGTGAGCGCAGGTACAAATGAATGAATTATAAATTAAATGAGGAGTCGGGATCTTCATTTGTTCTTGTTAGTGTCTGTCCTCAGAGAAAATTAAAACAAAACCTTAATCCAGAACCTAATGATGCAATAATCATCATCATCAATATGTCTGACCTTGGCTCTACATTTTCTGTACGTTCAGAACACTGTTTTTCATCATGGAAAATCTGCATGGACTGTAGATACTGTTAATTACCATGATATATTTAATTCTTAAGATTTGTTTCAGGCTATGTCCAACAGGGTGCCTACGAACACTGACACTGAAGTAAAATTCAAGACTTCAAGGTCTTTTCAAGACCCAAACCAGGAAGAGTCACAGCATAGTCTTACACTGCATAACAAACAGCAATCAACACATACATGGTATGTTCTTTTTTATCCTCTAATGCACTAAAAAGCTGATTTGTTAAAGTGAAATCATTAAAACATAGAAGCCAGGGAGCTAGATATTAATGAAACAGTAGGGGTGTAAGAAAATATCGGTATTCTAATATATCCCGATATTTTGTTGCACATGCAATATTGTGATATTTTATTAATGAATAACTTATAGAAATTCAGGATTTTTTTATTTGAGTGGGTTCTTTGGAGGGTAGCTGGCAACAGAAATTCAGCCATCTGACTCCCTGTTTCTGGGACATTTATTGCTATTATTTCTGTCCCTGGAACAGACAGTTAAGTTTACAGCTTTACAGGTGCCATGGTTTATATGAGTAATACTGATCAATAAAATAATGTGTGTTCTTAAAAAAAGAACCAGAAAAAGACTTTTAGGTGGCTTTCACACAAAACATGTATGGTCTGGACCAAAGAAAGTCTGACTCGTTTTTGTTTTTGTTTGCTTTGACCAAAGAAACAAACTCTGGTCCACCAAAAAAATGGGAGTCTCGGGTTTGGTTCACGTTGAGTGTGAAAGCAACTGTACCAGAATTGTTCATTGTAAAAGCTACCAAAATGCTTAAGCCAAAGATGCTGAGCCTTCTCTGCCATCTCAGCGTAATGAGCTGCCCAGCATTTTCCTACAGCTTAAGAAACAGTCCTTACAGGAGGCAGAATCTTTATCATAAGAGCGACAACAAAAGAAAACATCATTAAAGATATTTTTTCCTTTTACAAATATCAAGAAAATGTTAAGGCCCCAGCAGCATCTTAAGAACAGCGATGAAGCACCGGCATCAGAAAAAAGAACTTTAACTATACTCAACCCTTTACCACTCTAGTGACAGTTAACCAATTTGTCATCCAAGCAACTAATTATTTGAGAAGCATGTTGAAATACTGAGGATTTTTTACATTTTTCACACACACAGGCGGTAACAGAAAATACAAAATCACAGTTTTGTCACATATATCCAGAAAAAATGAAGATGATCTTATATCCGGCAATACAAGGTGGGAAAAAAACGTCTTTTCTTTTGCTCAGATTCACAGAGTGGGCCGCATGTCCTTCACCTGCATCCTGTAAGTGAGTGTTACGTAAGGCGTCGATAGGAGACAAGAGTTAGAGGACAGAAAGGGGCGGGACGATAGGGTTGGGAGAGGTGAGGCATGAGGAGTGCATGGGAATCTGAAGAGAGAATCCTCCTGAATAAATGATAAGGCTTGCCCTCCTCGTGTATTTTTGATGAGGAAGATCAAGTTTTTGAACACTTGCATTCAGCGCCAAGAAGCCTGGAGCCGCCACGGGGAGCCTCTGGGCAGAACATACCCTAAAAGGACATGCAACATGTCCTGGGACAGGTTTCCACTTAAGCTCCGCTGACACTGTGGTGATCGATTAGTCAGGAGGTGTCATGAAATTGGCGAGTTACGCAAGGTCTCATTAAATACATGGGAAAGCTGCACTGAGCACTAGATGACCATTGAAAGGAGGGAATCACAAATGATGAAAATATGGACACAAATTTTCACTCAGGTTAAGCTGAATGAATTGGGGTAATGTAATGATGGTGCATGTCTGAGCATTTTTACAAGCTTTGGTCACACTGGTGCACAAGATTTAAACCATTTTATTTGGTTGCTTGTAGGGCTAGGCAATATACTGATTAAATAGATGAATTCAAATTATTTTCTTTAATTATTCCAATTCATTTTTAGACAAACCTGCCTACGTTTGAACCACATAATCAACATTTTATGACACACACTTAAACTTCAAGAGGGAAATTCTGTTCGGTTTAGGAATATATTTTTAATAACGTGCACATAACACAAGGTAAAACTTGATTCATGTCATTTACGTGTCACTTGGAGGTTTTTTTCTGAGAGGGAAAAAAAAATCAATGAGAATCGTAAATTGAGTGTTGTGGAAAAAAATATGGGATTTTATTTTTAGGCCATATCGCCAAGCCCTAGTAGCTTGTTGCCTATTTCTGAGGGATGAGAAATAGAATTGGAAACCGAGGGAGAGAGTGTGGGGAATGATGTTTGGGAAAGGAGCCACAGGCTGGATTTGAACCCAGATCGCTCAACTGGAGAACAGCCTCCACTCATGAGGGCATGCAGATGCAACCACAAGGCCACTGGTGCACTTGGTAAAAAGGTTTTTGGAGGAAATTATGCAATAAAGGCGCTTCTTATGCACCATATTTTTGAATACTTCTACCTAAGGCTGGACAATATATCGATTAAATCAATTAATATTAATTATTTTTTGCAGAGGATTTAAAAAAAACTAAAAATGAAGATTTTTTTTTCTTGACTTACACTTACTCTTAATGTAAGTTGTTGCAATGTTCAAAAATATAAATACTGAAAATGTACAGTTTTCATTGTGGTAGGCCTTGTCAGGTTTTGCACAAGCAGATGTTTAGGCTTGTATTTGTTTTTTAAATGAGATTAAATACTGATCAGAGAGTTACATGTTAATGCACTGTTAAAACAGCTCAGAATTTAGTGTTCATGTAGACAAACCTGCCTACATTTAGACTACATTAACAACATTTATGGAAAAAAAAACAGCATGCAACTTAATTATTAGACGGCAATTCTGTTTAGTTTCAGAACACATTTTTATAACATAAAGCAAAACTTGATTATTGCATTTTTGTGTCACTTGGAGGGTTTTAAGGGGAATAAAATCAATTAAAATCTTAAATTGAGTTTTGTGGGAAAAAAAAATAGATTTTATTTTTAGGTCATATTGCCCAGCCCTACTTCTACCTACCATAACGTCCAGCAGATACACTGATTGATTGATTGACTGTTCTTTATTCACACAAAGTGTCCAACCCTCATGGGTTCATAAGACACCAAAAACAAAGCTGCAGTGGTTCGACAGTTCATAACAGAACAAAATAAAGTTGCATTTTCTTTTACAGTTCAGTCTGAAACACTGCGTTCTGCCTTTGTGCCATGTTTCTGCACAAGAGTCAACATGTGAGGAACAAACTCAGAGTCTCAAGATGAATGAGAGACGACATTATGAATGAACCGGCCTGGCTGTGCTCTCACTGAGTGTTTGCCTGAGTGTAACAGTGTACTCTGGTGTGTGGGCATGTGTGTGTGTTTGAGGGTGTTATGCAGCCTCCGGGAGCCCTTGTCCTGGTGGAAAGTGTACCCTTCCCCTCCCCCCCGGAGCTGTTACTATCTTTAGCTCGTTTCCGTCGTGTCTTGTCACTCGCACTCTCCTCTACAGCACTTAAATCTGGTATCTAAACCTCCGGGCCATCCAATATCCTGTACTTCCCCTGAACAGGAAGCTGAGGAGGACTGGGGGAGGGCCAGTTCATAAAAGTGTAAACACATAAACACACTGCCAACTCACAAACATGCACTCTTTACACACTCACTGTTGACTGATGAACCTCAGAATTCATCTACAACAATGTTAATCTTAAATATTACAAATAAAAAGAACCACCTGGTGGGTATACGCCTCCAAAATAGCTGGACGGTAGAAGTACAGAGGAATATAGAGGATGGAAAGGAGCAGTAGCCAGCCAGAAGCCATATTTTTTATTTATATTTTTACTTAAATCTATGCAAATTGTTTTTACTTTTGATATCCTCTCTTCCTTTTTACCCTGTGTTCTGCTATACAATGCTGCTGGAATCTTACTTTTCTTTAATAAAGTTCTTTCTAATCTAATCTAATCTATTCTACAGTGATGGTAAAGAGGAAAGGCTGTGGTTATTCCTATAGTAGAGTGATTTGTAGAAAGATTACAAGCAAGGGATGATCACAGAGATGCAGATGGGATTTTTGAACTAGACGGGGACCAAGCTGTCAGCAAATGACTTCAACTCAACATGTTATTTTTGTGTAATTTGGCCTTTACACTCAAGTAGTTACTTTATAATAGTTCATGGGCCAATGGTTTGCACTAAAAAGCCACTGGATAACTCTTAATTGAAATTGTGGATAAACAACAATGAATATTGTTAAACAAAGGCCTACCTCGACACAAGCCATACATGATGAAACTGTTATTTGTCTGGAATGCCAATCACCCTAGAAAACTTTATGCCATAAGCAAAATATGTTTTATTTAAATATTTGTGTATGAATTCAGAAGAACAACAACATATTTACATAAATAAAAATAAAGTGCTTATACTGTGAATGAAATTCACATTTTAAATGACGAAAGTAGCACTGTGAGGAATTCTCTAGTGCAGCCCAACACATTTACTGTCTAAAAGCAGACTCACTGAAGGACCCAAAAACATCTCTCCTCCTTTCATCACCCTGAACATACTGCTGGGCAATTTATTGTCTATCCAGAATGTCAAGCCTCTCTTGGTGAATATGGCACACAGCAAGGCGCAGCTACCAGTTCCTCTTCAGGACCCTGAGGAGTGAGAGTTTGCCTTATGGTGTGTTCAATTGGAAGTTGTAACTTGGAGCTCTGATCAACGTAACCCCAAAGTTGAATGCTTCCGGTGCTCCCCAGCCTGACAGACATAAACATGTAACTACTGTTTACATAAGTAGCAGATAGCATGAATTCTATGTCCAGTTGGTGAGATTAATCCAACCTTCCAAGTCGGAGAACCGACTTTACGGTGATTTCTGATTAAAATTCTGTTTACAAGTAGAAGATAATACGATGATAGTAGAAGATAACTTGACATAACGTGGTAACAAAATGAGTCACAACAAGCACACAGGACTGTTTAGAGTTGCTGAAGAGTTTGTCTGATGACTGTAGGCAGAGGCAGGCTAACAATTCTCATTGACTCCATGTTTGAGCTAAGCTAATAAGTGGTGGGTGAGCTCTGCCCATCTCTTCCTTGTTACTGCATACACAGGTGAAAGAATGGTGTCTACCTGTTTGTCATGGACTCGGGAGTGAGGTAAGACACAAAATGACAAAAAAGTTGGTGTTTCCCTTTAACTAAAACATAATGACTTTTGAATTTGACTCATCTAAAATGCTTAATGAGTAAGGCTAGGTTAAAATACTATGGGTAAAAATTACACTAAGGTGGACAAACAAATACTAGTTTCATCTGTAGACTAACACCTAATGTAGAATAGCTGCAGCAATAACCCTGACGACAACAATGTCCCGCATGATAAAATCACCGTCTCATCCACACACTGTGCAATGACAAAGGGCTGCAGTGAAACACATAAGCACACACATTTATACACACAAACAGATCAGTGATGGAGGTGTGTGAGCAGAAGACACCTTGTCTGGTCACACTGGCGTCACCGCTCACGTCTGCAGGGACACGAGAGACGAAGAAGAAACCAAGTCTAAGCTTCTACTATCTGATAACATGCACGCACATACACACACGTGCACCACCAAAGGTCCCAGGACTGTTTGTGTTGGCAGTATTACCTCGTCTCGTCTCTAAATTCAGCATTAAATTAAGGTGGAGGGTGTTGACCAAAATCATAACTTCATATAACTTGAGTAAAAAAAATCCCTATATGAAAAGATATAATTGATAAAGTTTTACCCTATTTAATGTTTGAAAATAAAAATGCATCTTTAAAACTCCAACATTGCCTTGAACAAGTATCAAACTGTAGTTAACCAAGTTCTTGACCCCAGCATAGGTGCAAACTAAACTTCAGAAGCTGCTCTCCTATTCATCGGCTCAGCAATTTGCACGTTAGTCCTCACAAAGATTGGCACACCGTGAAAACCACACACACACACACACTCAGCTGTCTTCCTTGGCCTCATTTCACACTTGCCATTCTTCATGTGTTTCACAGCTGACTTGATGTCTGTTCAGTGTGATGGCTCTGACACTCTGCCAGCCTTCTCCGTCTCTCTGCTGACACTCATCTACAGGACAGGCTCCAGCAGAACGGAGACACATTTATAAGACGATGTGCGGCACAATTAAACACCACGTACGGGAAATGAACCATGTCCTTGTCTTTTCTTAAGTTTCATAAATTTATTAAGTTAGTCATTCAATAAGTAATTTATCATTTTATGGTTCTTTCTTAGCTTTTATCAACATTTTATCATCATTATATTACCCCACCTGTATTCATTTATATAACTATATAATCAAGAAATTAAAAGAGGAAAAAAATCTTTAAATAAATTCAAGTTGTGTTACAAAAAAATCCCCTCTGTAAGATTAAAATGCAGTAATAACTCGAGTTGCTATTTTTAGAAAGATCAGTCATAAAGAGTTTATAAAAAGCGTATGAAAGGTTTCAGCGCTCAAGGATGCTCGCACAAAGCAGCAGTGGTCTCTGCTGTTTTTCAGATACGTCACAGCACAGCAAAGCGAACAGTGTGTCTGTCAAAGCTCTGACATGTCAATGGAGAGTGAGCGAGGGCACCACCACGGGCCTTTGGGTGCTCTGTAATGACACCGTGTTTGCTGCTAACACTCCATTCAGGAGCACTGAGCCCTGCAAGGGACACTTGCTCACCGCGGAGATGAATGGGTAATGTACAGGGGGAGAGAGAGAGAGAGAGAGAGGGCGAATGGACTGAGCTTCAGCTGATGCCACATCAATGTCATCGCGTCACTCAAACTTCTTCTACAAGCACAGAGCAGCACGTGGACTTTTGACTCAATCAACAAGTAAAAGGAAATCTGCACCACGTGTCACCAACAGCACAGTAAGGAAGGAAAGTTATTAAATAAAAACATAAATTATAAAAAGGGAAGCATGATTGCATGTTCTCCCTGTGCATAGGTGGGCTCTCTACGGGCACTCCAGCTTCCTCCCACAGACCAAAAATATGCTCTTTTTGTCCTTCAGTATGGGTGTGAGCGTGAATGGTTGTCTGTCTCTCTGTGTTGCTCTGGGATTGGCTTGAGACTTCTCGCCCAATGTCAGTTCCCTAAAAGGGATAGGCTGTATAGATGATGGATGACTTGATTATAACAGGAGAGAATGGGTAGCAGAGCAATGGTGAAACAGGGGGTGCCACCAGCATTTCTGTCTGAGATGTTCTGTTTGGAGTTTTCATCATTTTAAGGTCCCAATTCACTCTGATTGGTCGATTGGTCTTGCAGATTGGTAACATGCAGTATTGTGCATCTTTAATATTGCTAGCTTCTCTTATTCAAGCATAACTTTAACATCTTTTACCTGTGTCACTGCCTGGTTTAACAAGTTGAGAAATACACTTCCAGAGTGGCACTACTGATAAACTGATCAACAGCCAACCAACGTACATCCAGTCCCCTTGGACACCAGTCTTAACAAATAAACCTCTTTTGGGAATAGAGCTGGAGCATTATTTTTAGGTTTTTCTTCTTTTACAAGTATATTTCTATGTATTGCCCATTGTTAAATGTTTAAAATTATAATATCCAAAACATAAATGTTCAATGAAGGCATGTAGTGCATGTTTTGAAATCAGTGACTAATCATGATCATAAAGGGTTAGTTCAAGTTTTTTGGGTGGGGTTGCCAGAAGCCTGTGGCACCAGTCGATATGAGTGCCAATAAAGGAACTTGCAAGCTTCGCATGGTGCCACGGAAAGCCTTGTAATTAACCCATTTATAGGTTAAAAGTTAAAACTACTCAAAAGTTGTCTCGACAATCCACTATAGTAAGACACTTTTTAGCATTTAATCTTTTTCTTAACAAAGCTCCAATGTTTAGAACTACTTTGTAAAACGATGAGGGATTGTGTATCCTTGTGCCAGCAACTCTCCTCATTAGATCAGGTCGGAGTGCTGCAGGCTGCAGCCACAAGCCGCGTTACTAAGTCCCACTCGTGACAGCAATGGACCTTCGAGTTTGTGGACTTGAGCTCACAGTTCATTAATCTGCACCAGGAAGTAACCTGTGATCTGTAAACCTGTGACCCTCCGGCAGAGGGATACATAACCCATACATCTCAACATACTAAACTTTTAAACTCAGGGGCTTTGTCAAAGAAAAGTTGAATGCTGTAAAGAATCTTGCTGTAGCACACTGTCAAGCAAACATAGATTTCTGAGTAGATTTAACCTATAAGCAGGGACAAAGCTTGCAAGTTCCTTTATTGGCACTCATATTTACTAGTGCCATTGGCCCCCTAGCAACCCCACTTCAAAAAACCCAAACCAACCCTTTACTATCTATTAAAATAAATTTGATTATGATTTTTGCCACATTCAAGCATCTCTTTGGTGGGACACACTTTAATATATCTTGTAAACTCAATATATTGCCCAGCCCTACCTCAGAAGGCACTGAATTAAGTACAGAAAGTTCATCAATGGGTGCAGGAGCAAGCCTTGAGTGCAGGAACCCCCCATCAAGCCACCCACGCCCTCCCCGGGGCCCTTTGCATCTCCCGTCCCTTCCCTCTTTTGGTTTCCGCCCACGCTCGGACCCATTAGGGCAATGGTGGGGAAACACGGATGCAGGGCGGAAGGGAAAGCTCTTAGCGGACATCATCAATGATGGAAGTCTAAGAGGAGTTAAGAAAGAAAGAAAGAAAAGGAATGACCGGAGGAGGGGAGAGGAGAGGAGAGGAGAGCACCTCGGTGATGGAAACAGGAGCTGACAGGAGGAGTAGCACTGGGGGGCTCCGCGCTCTGAAGCGAGCTAAACAGGGATGACTCTCACACGCACATTCACACTCCCAAACTCAGTGACTCATGTGTGCAGATTAAAGGGGCCCGAGAACATTCAAACACACTCACACAGCTTGGCACTTTTGCTAAGATGCACACACATGCAGACTCATTCATTCATTCACAAACACATTATTTATTTATGGTTCATTTGACTGGGACATATTCAACAAAGTGCGAGCGGCCATCATAAATAAGCACAAACCAACTTTTAAAGAGGAGTTTGCAGGGAAAGAAGATTAAATCTACGAGTTAAAGAGGTCTTTCTTAGGGGTGCTTGATATTATCAGTTCGACATCAATATCAGTATCGGCCAATATCAGCCAAGGAAGTTAACACTGGTATCGGCCGATACTGAAATTTTTGCAGATATTTACAGCCGATATATTGGCCTCACATATTGGTCATATATCAGCTGGAATATCGGCAAATTACACAAATGTACAACGTTGATGCACCTTCTCATCACTGCATGGGTACATTTAAAAATCAAGGGTTACATTTTTGCAAGAGTTAAATGCTGTTATTCTTGTTTTACATCTGTTCCTCCCAAAAATATACTGCAACACTGAAGAAACAAGTCCATTTTTGTTAAGTACAGAGCTTGTGCTCTTGACCAGAAATATCAGTATCGGCGATAATGAATTTAAAAATATCAGCATATCGGATATCAGCAAAAATCTAATATTGTGCATCCCTAGTCTCGTTCTTTTCCAGCCTTATTCGCCCCGTAGCATGTTTTTCATGTCTCCTCTGTGACTTATTTGCGCTTGGAAGGCAGAATATCATCTGTGTAATATCAGCATTGGCTGAAAATAGCTGAAAAGTTAAGTATCTGTACCTGTAGGTAATGTTTCTGAGTAATATAAATGTATATAATTTATCCTAAAATGATTAATATTATGCATTTACTATGCTACATATGACACTGTATGTTTACTTTTTACTTTTAATGATTCCTCACAATAATTATTACTAGTGATTAATAATATGAAACCATTATACTTACATGCATCTTTAATGATTTATTTATACATTTATCTTAAATGATATGTTCAACAGTTAGACTTTTGTGATTTTTTTGCACAGGTGGCACTATAAGGGCCCTAGCTTGCATCAGTGGTGATGAAGGTGCATCAACGTGACCTACGATCCCTTTGAGGTAAAAGTTTAAAAGAAGATAGACAATTTTAAATTTCACACACGTTAAATTAGCTGTGTTATGTATTGATATAAGCATGATGTATTTGCAAAATATACAAATTAAAATAAAAAAGGTGCTTTTTAAGGTCTTAGTCCCCCTAGTTGGTTCATCTGATCTAGCTAAAATTTTGCGTAAAGTTGAAGGAGACATGAATAATGAAAAGTTATCAAAATCTTGCATTAAACTTAAAGACTGTGGTTGTGCAAGCACCAAAGTTTGCATGTTTTGCACCTTAATAGAAGGTATCTTTTACAATGCAGGGTTTTCAAGGTCCAGTTCTAGAGGGACTCGAGACCAGGCAGATAAACCAATGAACAGATAAGAAAGAATCACGGCATTTAAAAACAGAGAGGCACAGATGAGTGTACAGCTATTGTCACACCACTTATACTCTATGAATAGCAATGGGAGGCACTTTGAAGCGATGGCTGTGCATGAATGAATCAGGAGCTCTGTGTGTGCATTTATAATTTTAGTACATTTCATTTATCTGAAGCACTAACAGGGCAGGCAGAGCCCTGAGCCTGTGCTTCTATTTTGGGTGAGTCTAAAAATAATATTTATGTATTAAATGTGTGTGACACCAGGGTGCAGCGAGTTAGTCAGTGAGTTAAACGGGCAGGCACAGCTCCAGAGAGTCTATTATTAGAGCTGCGGCTGCTGCGGCTGCTGCTCTCCGGTTGGGGCCCCCCTCGAGGGCCAGTGTACTGGCACGTGGATTCCTGCCTCCCCCCACCCATCTCTGTGATCTCGATTCCTCTCCATCTCTCTCGCTCTCTCCCCCTCTCTGATCTCCCGGGGGTCTATCCATTCAGGCATGCTCTGTTGATTCATGTGGAGAGGAAGGAGAGCTCCTCCAAAAAGAGGAGAAAGATGCAGAGAGGATGAGAAAGAGATGGAGCTGTGACTGAGAGACCCTGCTGTGGTCTGCACAGCAGGGACAGAAGAATATTCAGGTGTGGAGAGAAAAGGTTTTGTATAAAGGGCATCAGAAGGTGTTTAATGTGACATATGGTGTTCAATTGTTTCTTACTTTCTTTATTATTTATGATATTTACTTAGAACTGGATGTGTTAAAGCCATTTATCATCTTTTAGTGTAGGTTGATGCCTGAGTTAAGGCAACCTATTGAGGTATTTACAATATTCAACATGTTTTCAAATGAGATAGGCCGTAGGGTTGGACAATCTCACTAATTTTGACATTGATTATGTTGATTAAAAACACTCGCTAGGTCTAATGCTCATTAAAGAGTTTGTTACACCGCACGGCAAAAACACGGATCTTAGCAACTGTGTTTGTCTACTTTCAGGTCACAAATACCCAAATGCTCACTTTAATTTCACATTTATTTAACAAGTTCAGATGAATATCTTATTTTAAGACGTAAAACTAAAAATAAGGCATTTATTCCTGTATTAAATCAGATAATATCTGCCAATGAAATCAGTCAAATTTTACTCTGTCAAGTCTTAAATTCTGGTTGAACAACTACATAAGTTATCACATCTTGTTTTAGGACACTGTATAAGTAAGTTCGTTATGTCTCATTCGTATATGTTTGAAGATAAGATAAGATATGATAGAACTTCATTAATCCCCTTGGAAGACTCCTTCAGGGAAATTAAGATTCAAGCAGCATTGAATAGTGCACAGGTATAAAAGAATACAGGATATCAAAAAGCAAAAAAGTAAAGAACATTTAGCCAATATTAAAAGATATATATACATGCATTAATAAATGTAAATAATAAATAATACAAATAAAAAATAATAAGTAGCTCCTGACTGGCTCCGTCCCATCCTCTGCCTTCCTGTTACCCCTCCTCCCCCCGAGTGAGAAGTTGTACATTATTGCACATGTTTTTACTTCTTACAAGCAATTCAGACTTTATTTTTTGGTCATATAAGCTGAAGATGTTAAGCTGCATAGACATATCAGGCAATTTTGGTTTACAATAAGTCTAGTGTGATTTCTTTTTACTTGAAATTAGACAAATAACCTTCCTTAGATTTGAGTTTTTGCAGTGCAGCAAACAGAAATAAGTTTGTTGACCAAAAGATAATCTATTAAAATGCTACATCTGTGCCTAAGAGAGGCATTTTGTTTTAAAGTTAGAGTCAAATAATGCAATTACATGTTTGATATCACAGCAACAAAATTTCCAAAAAACGAAAATAGAGTCATTTATTGTTTGTAATTACCAAGCATTGCAGATAAAATCCTGCACACTACCTAAACTGCACAAACTTGGGAGCAACATTTGGAAAAAAATGTATGAAACTGGCGAGGAAAAGAGGTTAGCCAGTTCCAAGGCAGGGGGTCACCGACAGGATTTCAGGACGACACGACGTCAAACATACAAGGCGGAAGTCAGTGTTCATAAGATGATAGCAGACTAACTTTAAAGGTACATGTTAAAAAGTCTTTCAGCAGCATCAATGAAAGAGTTTAGAGGAGCATTGTAGCACATAAAAATGAATATGAAGCAGCGTCACTACATGCACGACGGTTATACCAGACAAAGAAAGCTGCAGAGTTTTAGCTCTGTATCTAGCAGCAGCATGGGAAGACTATATGTGCGAGAGACCAAGTGGTGATCGTTTCAAAGGAGATAGCCTTCAGAACTTTGATGATGTTCAGTGGAAACAACACTTAAACTTCTCCCGTAACAGTGGATGTTTCTGTCCATTCTGTCAAGTCTTCCTTTTTCTTGGTTGAAGTCTGGGTGAAAAACTCGCCTGTCTGTGTGCACACACATGACTGACCCGAGTAAAGTCTTGGTAATTTCAGGGGTTTTTTTTCAATTGTAAATTAGGTTTTACTCATTTTGTTAATAATACTAGAAAAGCACTCAAAGAGCGCAGACCTCCACCAAGGTGATCCGGATCAGTCCCAAAATTTAATCAGTTCTTCCATATCCCATTTCCAACAATTCCTGAAAATTTCATCCAAACCCGTTCAGATCTTTTCAAGTTATTTTGAACACAAACAAACAAACAGACAGACAGACAGACAGATAAACGCAGGCAAAAACATAACCTCCTTGGCGGAGGTAATGAAAGAACTGTGAACTTTTTGGTACTGCCCCATATTAATCCTCATTCACACACTGACATTTTTGTATAGGGAAATGTCAAGCTGTGTCCAGCTAAGTCAGGTCACATAGTTACAAAGTTAACATCAGTTTGGCTATGCTGCTGTTGATCAGGTATGTCAACAAATTTCACAAAGAAGGCATGCTTAAAAATGTCTGACGCTTGATCCAACATGCTTGTAAGCCCCAGCAAGAAAAGAGGTTTGCTCCTTGCCAGTTCCACATACTTGGGCCATCGTTGTCAACAAATTGATCCATTTTGATCCCATGTGAATAACCACAAAACCTAATGTCCTGTCAGCACCGAGGGGAAAACAAACTGCTGGTGATAATGCTGGGAGGAAAGCACTATTACTTTTTTATACTGCCCAATATTAAGCTGCATTCACACACTGACATTTTCGCCAACTTTTACCATTGAGCTGTGCCCAGCTAAGTCAGTTAATGTCAGTTGGGGAACGCTGATGTCTACCGGGCACACTGACAAATTTTACAAACAGGGCATGCTTAAAAATTTACGTTTGATCCAACATGCTTGTAAATGCCAGCAAGAGTTGACCTCTTACCTTCACTACCCTAAGTTACAGTAGTATTCATCTATGCTGGCAAATGTTGGGTCCTGCCTGCTCATAGGCTCCTGTTTTACAAATTGAGGCGCCCTTTTGGGGACAGCCGTCTTTTGTCCTCTCGGCTTAGTGTCGAATATTTAGACCAATTTTTACCAGAATCACACAGAAGTCCAGTAAAACTAAAACCAGGCAAGGCAAGTGAACGCAATATATGAGCCAGTAGGGATAAAATGCTGATACTGTTAAAATCAACTTCTACATGTCCACTGAATGACCTTCTTATCTTTGAATATTTCATAAGTCATTGTCCCTGATTGTCTCCCTTGCATGCTTAAAGTCAGCTCCACCTCCTCCCTTCCTCTGCCCATTCATCCACATTCCTCCATGTTAACATCAGAACATTTGTAGTTATGAATGGCTGTTCTGCCGGCCCGTGTTTACTGCAGCCCTGGACCAAAACTACTTATCTGACTTGGCCATCCTGACTCTAAATGACTTCCACTTGGCTTGGTCCATTCATGGCTTTTCCTCCCACACAGCAGCCAAAGGCACAGGAGGAGACGCTGAGAGAAATAGGGCAGCACGCTACGGAAACATTACAGGACTGTGACTTATGAGGACCATTTTCAATTGTTTAGGGGGGATAACAGAGGAAGAGCGTAATAATGTGCTTTTGTTGCTAATATTCATTTTATAGAAAGTATACAAAAGAAGGCAGCACCTACAAAAGGATGTTTGCTTGAACTTTACCCTTTGCCCCTTAACTCTGCCCGAAACATGAAAAACTGTCCAACTTTAACTCTGGTTTCAATAATCTACGTCTCAAAAATAAATATTACTACATTCAACATTTCTGCTCAAAACTAATGCCTGAGATAAAGAGACATCACTGAAGATTATATCTCTACCTGGCTGGATTTTTGTGTGATTATTGGCTAAGTTAAAGACCATCACAAGTCAAAAATCACCTTACAATCATAAACTAATAAAATCATTATTAACCTAAGCATGTTTTTGTACATGACTCTAAAGGTACAATTATTTACCTGCTTTTTGGCACATTTGGCCACAAGATTTACGCCGAACCAAAAGTCTATCCACATTTGGTTCTGGGCAGTTGTCGATTTTGGCCCCTGCCTCTAGTCATGACAGATAGGTGGACACGAGGTCAAAGCAGGGAAAGATGTGCAGGTGCAAATGTTTCACCTGCGTAACTTTGACCCCAAGAGTGAGCATCTAGGCCCCGTACCCATAGAGGGCACTTCGGGTGCATGGGAGGTGTCCTTGACCTTTTTTTTAAGAGTACCTCTCACCAGCACTTATTGCTGCTATGTTCAAGGGTGAGGACGAATAACTGATAAATAATACTAAAAAGTATCATGATACTGATCATACCAAAATATATCTATTTTTAAAATAATGCTTAAATACAGGTATATACATGTGATCAGATCAAAATATATCTATTTTTAAAATAATGCTTAAATACAGGTATGTAGATGTGTTTTTTTTATTTTGGAGGAGTATTCTAAAGTGATGGATGGATGGATTGGTTGATGGATGCTAGCACAGATGGACTGATGGAGATAGACTGAATGATGGATGGATGGACAAATGGGTGAAAAGATGGATGGACTGAACAATGGATGCATGCATGGATGGATGGATGAATGGATGGATGAATGGATAGACTGAATGATGGATGGATGAATGGATAGACTGAATGATGGATGGATGAATGGATAGACGGAATAATGGATGGATGAATGGATTGACTGAATGATCAATGGATGAATGGATAGACTGAATAATGGATGGATGTATGGACTGATGGAGAAATAGACTGAATGATGGATGGATGAATATATAGACTGAATGATGGATGGATGTATGGACTAATGGATAAATAGACTGAATGATGGATGGATGAACATAAAGACTGAATGATGGATGGATGTATGGATAGACTGAACGATGGATGTATGAATGGATAGACTGAATGATGGATGGATGTATGGATAGACTGAATGATGGATGGATGCATGGACTGATGGATAATAGACTGAATGATAGATATATGTATGGATAGACTGAAAGATGGCTGGATGTATGGATATACTGAATGATGAATGGATAGACTGAATGATGGATGGATGTATGGATAGACTGAATGATGGATGGATGTATGGACTGATGGATACATAGACTGAATGATAGATGTATGTATGGATAGACTGAATGATGGATGGATTAATGGACAGACTGAATGATGGATGGATGGATAGACGGAATGATGGATGGGTGAATCGATAGACTGAATGATGGATGAATGGAAAGACTGAATGATGGATGGATGAATGGACAGACTGAATCATGGATGGATGAATGGAAAGACTGAATGATGGATGCATGTATGGATTGACTGAATGATGGATGGATGTATGGACTGATGGAGAAATAGACTGAATGAGGGATGGATGTATGGATAGACTGAATAATGGATGGATGTATGGATTAATGGATAAATAGACTGAATGATGGATGGATGAACATATAGACTGAATGATGGATGGATATATGGATAGACTGAATGATGGATGGATGAATGGATAGACTGAATCATGGATGGATATAATGACTGATGGATGAATGGATAGACTGAATGATGGATGGATTAATGGACAGACTGAATGATGGATGGATGAATGTATAGACTGAATCATGGATGGATGAATGGAAAGACTGAATGATGGATGCATGTATGGATTGACTGAATGATGGATGGATGTATGGACTGATGGAGAAATAGACTGAATGAGGGATGGATGTATGGATAGACTGAATGATGGATTGATGTATGGATTAATGGATAAATAGACTGAATGATGGATAGATGAATGGATAGACTGAATGATGGATGGATGAATGGATAGACTGAATGATGGATGGATATATGGACTGATGGATGAATGGACAGACTGAATGATGGATGGATGAATGGATAAAATGATGGAGTGATTGATGGATAGACTGAATGGTGGATGTGTGTATGGACTGATAGATAAATAGGCTAAATGATGGATGGATGAATGGATAGACTGAATGGTGGATTGATGTATGGATAGACTGAATGTTTGATGGATATATGGACTGATGGATGAATGGACAGACTGAATGATGGATGGATGAATGGATAAAATGATGGAGTGATTGATGGATAGACTGAATGGTGGATGTGTGTATGGACTGATAGATAAATAGGCTAAATGATGGATGGATGAATGGATAGACTGAATGATGGATGGATGAATGGTTTGATGGATGAATGGATAGACTGAATGATGTTTGGATGAATGGATAAAATGATGGAGTGATTGATGGATGCGTGTATGGGAAGGATGGATGAATACATTTACAGACTGAACTGGTTAGATAGATACATGGATGGATGAAAAAGGAACGTATGGATGCAAAGACTGAATGATGGATGGATGAGCAGATGAATTAGATTGTAGTAATAAATGAACTGATGGAGGGACAGATGGATGAGTGGATGGATGAGTGGATGAATGGATGGATAGTTGGATGGATGATAGATGAGAGTTTGATTGTTGGATGCATGCATGGATGAAAAATGGAAGGGGAGGTGGATTGGATTGGTGAGATAGAAAGATAAATGGACAGACCAAAGATGGATAAAAAATAATGGATGGATGAATCGAAGGACAGATAGATGGATGGACAGATGAACTGAATATTGGATGAAACATGGACAGACTTAAGGATAGGCGGATGGATAAACAAATAGATGGATGAATAGGACTGGATGGAACGATAGGAAAACAACAAATTCCAATAAAATGTTTTTTCCATTTAGTCATTTTTCTTATTCAAGTTACTGAAACTCTAATTTTGAGCTCCCCACGTTGTGTCTGGGGCTGTTTGGTAATGGGAACTAAATGTATGAGGCTGCTTGCTCTGTGGTTCTCTTGGTACCAAACGTTGTCCTTAAGTGTCCTAAATGCAGGGAGCACACTTGCAACCTAACATGGAAGCTGCTCACAAAGGACGGGCTGCTGAATCAACTCCTCACTGCTGAGTAAATAAAACTTAACACCTGCTGATCTCAACACAGCCGCTTTAATTAATGTTTTTAATCCAGGAAATGAAATCAGACGATTCAGTACAAGACATTCTTTTGACAGCCCTAACAGAAATCAAACATGTTTTGCATTTTGACACTGTTTTCCTAAAACCTGTGCATTAAGATCTACCCCCATAAATCTCCTGTTTCTACATGTTGATCCAGGATCAGCAGTCGTGGAGTAAGCGGATAGCGCTAATTCACATCCAGGATTTTAAATTGCAACATATCGCGAATGTGGCTGCTGCTCAAGTTCAAGGCCAGGTCACTGCCCTGCAGCCCAAGAAGGGCTCTGCTGAGTGACCATAAAAACTATGGAGGGAAATGAGCCAGAAAACACAACGTGGCACTCACATGGTGAAAGGGGAAAGGAAAACAGGCGGCTGAAAACGATGAAGATTAAGGTTTGTTATGATGGCGTGCATATGTCTCTGCTGCTCTGGTAAAAGATCTGTGACCAACTGTAGTTATTTTAGGCAATACTGACTAAAATCTGAAAGTCATATAAGCAAAAAAAAAGGCCATTATTTGATCAAAACCCTGGAATAGTAAGCTTGAGATGAAAAAAGTTTGAACAAACAGGAGAAGCTTTTCAGAAAACAAGCATTTTAAGTGTGCATTTGAACTTATAAATGACTTTTGGCTGTTTTGCAGCTTCAAAATAAGAAAGATTTATAACACAGGATAACTAAACCTGGTATGGGTTTTTTTTATCTCTGCAGTGATGTGCAGGACATATAGATAGAAATATAAGGAGCAACTTTATCAGTATGATCCTGAAGACTATTTTTTATTCTACTGTTAAGTGGATGTCCTGTTGTCCGCGGACAGATGTCACTGCCACTGAAGCATGATGGGAAAAGTTTTAAACAGTCTGCACTGCCACCTGGTGGTGATGGGACACTGCATGAGTCACACATTTCACATAAAATGTAAACAGCCTTTAAGAAGAAACAATTAAATTCTTTAAAAAATGAGCAAGTAAAAGCATGATATTTATGCTTTTTAGTTATTAAATAGTAATATGTTTGAATTAAATAATGAATTATTACGTGTGTAATTTTTTGGGATATGCGATATCATTGTCCTAATATCGATATTGGCAGATAATTACCTCAAAAGTTAAATTGCAATGATGTCAAAAACCAGATTTGTTGCTGATATTTACTGCAGGTATTGTAGACATATATATATAATTGCATTAAGTTTGTAGAGTTTTGGCATATTCATTTTAATTTAAAAGATCAAGATCGAAGAGGCAGGGCCTGTTTTCTGTCATTAAGTTGTTAAATCCCAATATGTTGCTCTGAATGTGTAAGACCACCTGTAAAGGCATTTGCCCCGGATGTGTTGTTTTCTTTTTCTTAATAAATACTTTGCATATAATGATTGTTTTGGACTCCATGGCTAGTCAATGTAAGCTTACTTACCACTGATGCAATGTCACAGAGCAAAATATGAACTTATTTTTTTGGACAACATTTTTTTTCTAAGGTTCCACATCTGACCAATGAGAGTACTTGTTGTTGGCACGGACCTCACAGTCAGTCAAAACATTCAACATGGTGGCCTGTTTGACTCAGTGTTTGTATCAGCAAAAGTCATAAAGATGATAGGATTGTGAATTTAAAGATGATGTGTGGGTGAAGATAGTGTTGTAGCTGCAGTATGATGATGCTAGGTGTGACTCAAGCTCCTACTGTTGTGAACAGTTGGTCCTGAAGCTGCTGTGCTTCTGTTTCAGCTCCTGAATTAAAGAGTTAAACCCACAAAGTTCTCCTCGACTTCACAGGATCAAACAAGCTCATTTAGTTTCTGTTTAATTAAAATGAGCATCAGGTCATCAACACTGGATTTCGAGTCCTTTTTTACTCCTGTGCTGTGAATTATTAAAGAATGTACACCAGTGCTTCACAAATCTATAAGACCGTTTGACATAAAAACAAGAAAACAGAGATACTTCAGAAATATTTCAAAAATTAAAACTGAAAATGTTTATGTTATGGACACATATTTTAAACAGGAATGAAGAATTTTAAACTGAATTCACTTTATTATACCCAAATTCGAGTCACTCACTTTGTTCCTTCTGTATTCTTGTACAACAGTAAGTCTGAAAAATCATAGACAACAATAAAAATCATATTTTATTATTAAAAACATCATTTCTGTCAAAGAGCTTCTATATACTGGTTCCTCAACCATTACAGAAGTATGAAAGATTATATTTACCAATTACCAATGCTGCTATAGCTTTAAGCTTTCATTGGATGGTGGTCTAATAAATCTGTTAAGCACTGAAAATATGTTTCACTTTTAAAGTGAATAAAAAGGCGAAATACTTGCAGTTTTGTCTCATTTATTTGCACTGCCCTTTGTGGGCTCTAATTTCGTAGACCAGGCGCAGGCAGGGCGCACCTGCGCCGCGCCAACAGGGTGTGTCCAGGGCATTTTCCAAGTTTTGTGCATGGCGCAGTCTGGCGCACGCAGGCGCACCCACGCCTCCGTCCCTCCTACCGGCGCACGTAGCAGAGAGGGAGGAGATAAGACTTGAGTGGGTTTAACACAGCCGAGTGTGATCTTCACCAATCAAATGAACGCCTCTCCTCGCCTTTAAATGCGCCGCGGGCGAGGCGCAGTGACAATTTCACCTCGGTGCCGAAGAAGGTCAGAGCCGCTGTCACTTTTGCAGCAGCTGGGAGAGCGCAGAGGCCACCGGGCTGCGCATCGGAGGCCAGGATGCGCGTCACCGTGTGGACCACCTCGCAGGACAGATGTAATCTGTTCCTGTGTCATAATAGGAGTACAAAATTAAGTGATAATTACATTTAAACACAGCAGCAGGCTAATCCATTCATCATGCTTGTGATCCACCTGCATTACTGCATCGCCAAATAGCAGCACCTTAGGTGAAATTATATCTCCTCCTCATCCTCCTTGCAATAATGTACTCAATCTTTTTAGATCACGTTACGAATAAAGATTAAAACAGAGAAATATGGGCAATCACAAGTTAATCCTTAAGACACCGAGTGACTTACATTTATTCAGCGAGCGTCTCTCTCTGTTTCTTTTCTTTTGAATTTCATGAGATGAGAGAAGCCGGATACTCTGTATCAGATGATGTGGCTGTTTGTGGTTGGCTGAGAGATGTGAACTGGTTAGTTATGACAAACGTCTCTGATCTGACATCAGATGTGACGGGACAATTAATATAGATACAAATGTATGTGCTGGTTCAGACGGTTACATTAAATAGTGGTTGCTGTGATTGTTTATTGCATTGAAATGTGCCTGACACTGCGGACACCTGCCTGTGAGGTTTGCCTGTCAGCCAAATTACCACTGCCCCGAGTGCGCCTCGTCTGCGCCGAGAATAGACCAGGTTGGAGCTGGCGGGCTTTCAGCGCACCTTCAGCGCGGTTTTTGGGCACGAAATTGTCACTGCGCCAAGCCGAATCTTTCGACACCTCCCCCTGGTGCGCTGTCACACCCATCTTGGCGCAGCCGGTCTACCAAATTGCCAAATTGGCTGTGCACGGTGGTGCGCCGGACGAAATTACCACTGCACGGGGTGCGCCAGGCTGCGCCAACCTGAGTTGCGCCAGGAAATTAGAGCCCTGTGTATACAGGCCGTTACACAGTTTCCACCTTGAAGGAACTTTTTCTTTTTTTTTAATGTTAATCAAGCGTCATGATGTAACATTCACGGTGTGTGAGCTGGTTGTTTTTCACTCTCTTGTTTTTGCGTTTTAATTAAACAAATTAAACGTGATCTTACCGTGGTGCTGTGAGAAGCTTCGCCCAACTCAATGACATGAGGATCAGTGGACTGAGTGTCTGCTACTGTCTGGCTGATCTGAAATAAAATAAATGAAAAGGATTAAGTATTAGTTTGGGTACTTTTTAAGTTAAGTAATTTTTGTGGTATTGCTGGTTTTAATGTGTTTCTGCACTGAACAAACATCTGATCAATTTGCTTTTTTATAGTTAATATAGAGAAAACAGAGAGATTGAGCAGAAATTAAAGGGAAATTTTAAACAAAAACAGTTTATTAACAATTCAGACGCGTGTTTTTTGTTTTGTTCTGTATAATTCATTTGCATATTTTGCATGTGAAACTTTCTCCATAGTTTTAACAAAATACTTTTCTCAGAGCTCCAGTCGGATACAACAACTTTAATACTGATGCTTCTTTCTTTAAGTTATTTGATTTGGATATGAATTTAATAACAAAATCCATGTTATTCATATAACATGTAAATCACTTACTGAGGAATAGGAGTGATTCTGATGTTTTAAAGGCTGTAACAGACTTAAATGATATAAACAGATAATATTTGAGAACTTAAGGAGATGAATATTGTTTATTTCTTTATATTCGGATTTCTGGACTTGAACTCTTCCTTCTCTATTAAGTTTTCATAACACTGTAGATGTTGCTGATGTAAAAACTCTTTAAATACACAGCCTGGCCTGAATCACTGACCTGAATCGCTCTGGGCTGCTGGCGGTGGAGGTGAGGTCCTCTGGGGTGGATGTCAGTCAGGTGGGGTGCTGGATCAGGGGTGGACCTCCGGCTGTGCTGTTGCAGGACGTCCCGGTAAGATTTGGTATCAAAGTTTGTCCTCCACATCAGCACCTTCGCATTAAGGGAGCACAGAAACTTGGTAGACTCAATGTTTGTCCTTAAAGTATGAGGTTATTAAGAGTGTGGGGAAATGTATAATTATTATTTTATCATGAACAAACCTGACAATCAGCTCCCCCAGAGGCAAACAGATCTCCAGTCCTGGAAAAGGCCACAGTGATTACAGCACCCTGAAAGAAATTCAGCAATATCAGAGATTTAAAAACCAGGGCTGGATTCAATCTCAATAAACAGTAATATCTTTTCTTCCTCATTTCTAAAGATCTGCTCAGTCTGTGGCAACTGTCTTGAGCACCGTGCCGGTGTTATGGTTTGATGTGTGACTGTGTTAACTGGTGACTTTCAGCCTCTGTGGTTTTCACAGAGAAGACAGGTTTTGAAGATGCACCATGTCCAAACAAATGCCTTTTTGTGAGGATTTTTACAGCAGACAAATCTTTTATGTACTTTTGACATCATCCGTCCATCATTGATACCACTTATCCCTTTTGGGTCCGATCAGAGAGAGGACTGGTTACTAGGGCTGGGCAATTTATCCATTAAATCAATTAATTCAATTTTTTTTGCAGAAGATTTCAAAATCAAAAATCTATATTTTTCTCCTTGACATACCCTAACTCCATTTGTGAGTTGTGGCACTATTTGAATATATTAATACTGAAAATACACATTTTGGGACTCTTCAAATGGTAGGCCCTGCCATTTTCACACAAATGCATTTCTAGGCATGTGTTTGTTTTTTCCAAACTGGATTAAATACTGATAAAATAGTTCCATGTTAATATAATGTGAAAACAGTGCAGCTTTCAGTGTTTATGTAGACAAGACTGTCTATGTCCTAACTACATAATGAACATGTGATAACAAAATTACAGCAAGAACTTAAATTATAAAAGGAAAATTCACCTTATTTTTGAGATATATTTCAATAAAATTAAGGAAAAAAAAATCATACATCGACTTTTGTGGAAAAAAATCTGGGATTTTAATTTCTGGTCATATCGCCCAGCCCTACCGGTTAGTAGCAGATCACAGGGGCCACATGGACAGACTGACAATCAACACTCACCCACACCTAAGGGCAATTTAGAGTCACCAATGAACCAAATGAGCATGTTTTTGGTCTGTGAGATGAAGCCAGAGAACCTATGCATGCACACAGAGAACATGCATACTCAACACACAAAGGCCCTGGCCAACACGGGGATCGAACCAGCAACCTTCTCTCTGTGAGGTATGCGCACTACTTGCTGTGCCACCGTGCTGCCCATTTTTGACAACATAACTTATTGAAATACATAAATGTTTTAAGGTGCAACAGTGTTCAGAGTTGCTGGAAATCAGAGATTTGATTTTGTCTCCATCAGACAGTGCAGTAGAACCTGATGTGGTTCGGTTCATAAAACTGATATCAAATGTCAGCAAAGTGCTCAAATTAAAGCAATTTGGGCAATCTTCCGGGTTCACCATTAACTGGGATAAAAGTCTTTTCATGCCTTTAACTAGTGACCTAGACTCCATTTTTCTCAAGGCTCTGCCATTCGAGCTCGCAACAGATCATTTTAAATACTTAGGAATTAACATTACCAGAAATCCCAAACTCCTTTTCAAACATAATTATATGGAATTTATTGTCAAACTTAAAAGTATGATTGAAAAATGGAAACTCCTCCCGCTCTCTCTGATAGGACGTATTAATATTATTAGAATGATTGTGCTACCCAAATTTATCTATCTTTTCCAGAACGTGCCTATCTTCCTTACATCCTCTTTTTTTAAGACAGTAGACTCTATCATTACGCCCTTCATATGGGCCTACAAGCCACCGCGCATAACCAAGGTGCATTTGCAGAAACCCAGAACTGAAGGTGGTCTTGGACTCCCTGTTCTGCGCCATTATTACTGGGCCTGCAATGCCAGAACATGGATTTTTTGGCACCGTGCTGCAACTGTGGATGGACAGGTATGCAACCTTGACCCCAGCTGGCCTTTAATAGAGTCCCATAAGGCAATGTCGTTGACAGGCGCATCTCTACCAGCAGCTCTGTTCTCGCAATCAAACCTGCTCACCACTTTGCTCAAACAGTTTAAAGTTGATTTTATTTTATCTAACTCACTCAGAATTCTTAAGCAAATTAAAAGTGCTCTGAAGCTCTCCGAGCTGTCCTGTTAGGCCCCCTTAAGGCAGAATCCTACTTTTAAACCAGGTTTAATGGACCCCACATTTGCTTCCTGGGCTGTGAAGGGTTTGTCTGCAGTGAAAGATTTCTATGTAAACAAATCCTTTGCATCTTTTGCACAACTACAGGAGATGTTCCAGATTCCCGCTGGGCATTTTTTTCGTTATCTACAAACTAGAAATTTTGTAAGGCAGTCTCTTCCCCTTGATCAGTTACCTGACCAGCACAAGTTTTACACTTTAATGACCACTAGTCCTACGTCTAAAGGTCTCATTTCTCAGTTTGTTTCACTTTTCACCTCTCATATATCCTCGCTTCACATTAGAGATGCCTGGATCGAGGACACAGGTGTGGAGATTTCAGATGGGCTATGGGAAATGGCGCTGAAGGGGATTAAAGCTTGTTCTATTAATGCAAGGCTTCAGCTTATCCAGTATAAAATCATACATCGTTTACATTACTCCAAAACTAAACTCAATAAGATTTTCCCCACTGTCTCACCTACCTGTGACAAGTGCAAAGCAAGTGACGGGACCCTTGCACACCTTTTTTGGGACTGTCCCAAGCTCAGTGGTTTCTGGGATGACATTTTTCATCTATACAGTGTAATTTATAATAAGCCACTGAAACCTGATGGTATCTTTGCAATACTACACTGCTCTACTTATTCCATGACTCTCCCAAAAGCACTGCAAGAAGCTCTTGCGTTTGGTATGGTTGTAGCAAAGAGGGTGATCTTGAGGGAATGGAAATCTAGCTCTACATCTTGTTTTAAACAATGGCTAAATGACATGGCTTCTTGTTTATATCTTGAAGAATTGCGATACACAATGTCAGACAGCTGTACCAAATTTTTTCGGGTCTGGGGTCCCTTTATTGATTATATTAAGAGGGACAAAGACATAGTATCAAACTGGTCACAACTACAGTATTCTGTAATACACCTTTTTTATGGTTGGATGCTTTCCTTTTGTTTTGTATCTGATTTGTCTGCCTGTTTTCCTGCTAAGCAACTGTTATACATTCATGACTCTGGGACATTACCCTCTGGACCTCCCTGATCACTTTGGTTCTCATCTCATGGACTATTCCTGGCATCTAAAGAACACTTTCACAATTTGTTGGACTGACTTGTTGAGATACGCATCTCGTATGGACTGGCAGTGTTTGTGGTTTGTGTAGTTTGTGCTGTGACCTGTGTGTTGTATGTCTTTTGTGGTCTGAAAAACCTTCGAAACTTTCAAAATAAAATGCATAAAAAAAAAAAAAAAAGTGCTCAAATTAAACTGACCCTCGCTCCTAACTCATGCTGAGAGGACTGACTGTGGTGTCCAGAGATGTCTACTGTTTGAGAGTGAGTTAAGTTGAGCTGCAGCGCCACCTTGTGTCCATGCAGGGTGTATATGAGGCGTCCCTCCAGCAGGTCCAGGATCTTCACAGTGCTGTCACTGGAGCCGCTGATCAGGTAGTTGTTGGACGGGTGGAAGGAGAAGCTGTTGATCCCTGCACTGTGGACTGATGCAAGGTGGAAACATGGTCAGAAAATGCAATTCCTCTCAAAAAAGAAACAAAAAATATCAAGGAGATTTGACAACATGCAGAAAAATGGGGGGTTACTGCTTATGCAAAAACTAGATACTAATGAGAGTAACATTCTCATCTTTGGACAGGGCGCCCTCGTGGGGACAAGTCTGAGGTACCTTTATAATGCTGAATCAGCTTGTTCGTCCGTAGATCCCAGATTTTGAGTGAACTGTCTGCTCCTGAGGATGCGATGCAGGTGCCACTTGAGTTGAAATCAACAAATGTTGCTGATCTGGAAAAAAAAGTAAAGGTTGGTAGACTGCATCAGTTTTTCATTCTGGTTTACATATCCTCACTGTCAGGCCAAAGCATCTTATTTCCAAATTGCTGTTTTTCTGGAAATCTTATGAATACATACTTTATTGTCCTGATTAGAAACTGTGTTTTGTACTTTTACTTGTCTTAAAACTTATATAAACCCAATCACCAACGTGGAAGGTGATCGATAGCACTGTTTTTTTCAGAAGAAGAAAATCATAAAAAATGGGGATAGGAGGTTTTGGCATGACAGTGAGAACATAATACAAGGCAATGGTGTCTGTTGATGAGATGAAGACGTAACAAATGGCCTGGCAGTTTAGCTGTGCCCCATGCAACGAGGCTGTGGTCTGTCTTGTTGCCCTTTTCCTGCATGCCATTTCCAAATCCCTCTTCCTCATTTTCCACTGGCAAGTAAAGTGGAAGTGGGAAGTTCCTTTCCAAAAAAAGGCAAAAGTCCAAGTTTATAGAGTAATAAATTTATTAGATCACCTGTCTGCTTAAGAAATTTAAAAAATGCATGCTTAAAACTGAAAATGGTCTTGTTATTGGACAGCATTTTGAACAGGAATGAAGAATTTCAGGCTAAATTCAACTTTTTATACCAGAATTTTAGCCTGCTCACTGGCTTCTCTAAAAAGTCTGAAATTAAGTGAGCATAACATTCAACCACTAAAACTACTATAATTTGAATAGTGAATTACTATAATTTGACATCATATTCAAGGAATCACAATATGTTTTACTAATGTTTTGGTAGGACAGAAAATTCAAAAATTTATGGATAACAATAATAAGAATATTTCAGCATTAAAAATATCATTTCAGTTCAAGAGCTTCCACATACTGCTGTACTAATCATTACTCATGCTGTAAATTTGCTATGCCCAGAGTCTGACCTGGATTGGGGAAATGGGCTTGTTGTTGTGCTGCCCCCACAGCCTAGAACACCATACAGACAGAACTGAAAATGTCAGAACTGGTTTCATTTAAAGCTTTTCGTTCCATTTTATTCATGCGAGAATCCTATAAGCAATGCCTGTGTTCTTAAATTTTTACTGTCACTATAACCGTTTCACTTTCACTGTAAATTTGTTGAATCCTTTTCCATATTTATTGTTTGTTAATTATTGCCTTAAACTTTTATCTTAAATTTGTATTTATTATGACGAGCACTGCTGACCTCTGGGCCAGGTCACCCTTGTAAATGACATCATGACTTAAATGGGAAATTTCCTGGTTCAATAAAAAACATGTAGGGCAGATGTGGCATAAACCTCACACTGGCTGATAAATTTTTCAGGCACTGTACATACACCACTTGCCTTTCAAAAGTAAAAATAAGAAAGTAATATGACGATTTGATAAGTGAATACACTGGTTTAAAGCCATGAAGATTATAAGGACAAAAGTTTAGACAAATCAGCAGAATAACAGCACACTGAATCAGGTTGGTTTTGAAAATACCCTCCATAATCGGTGAAGCAGTTGATGCAGTGCTTGGTGGACGTGTCCCACAGTCGGACGGTGCGGTCGTCTCCACAGGAAGCTATCAGCCGCCCGTCTGGAGAAAACCTGCAGTCAGAAAAGTCAGTACGGCGGATGTTGGTTAAACCAAACGAAGGCAAACGCACTTTTCAATATTAAGAAAAGATGGAGAGATCACATAATAACAGCTGAGCAGAAGGCGGTCTCTGCTGGACTTCAATAATATTAAATATATTTCAATAATGAGTTTGTCATGTTAAACAGCTGTCAGTACCTCTGAGCACCAATATCATGGAAGATTGAATTCAATACTTCAGTTAAATGTTTAAAAATTGCCATTGAGGTCTGAATAAGTCAGGGACGGGCTACTTTGATTACCAAGATGGCCATATATATATATTTTTTTATTGCCTGAGGGCTGCATTGTTACATATTGTCGGGCACTCTCAATGACAGAAAAAAATATATAAATACACAAAAAACAGCAGATACCAAGCTTCAAAAAAGGCTTATACAAACATTAATACATTTTAACTCAAACACAATCAAAAATTCATGATTTAATGAGCATAAAACATAACTAAAGTCAATTAAAGCTTCTTTTAAATGCAATAAAATAACAATGTTCACCAGTTTTTAAAGCACAAATATATTTCCTTTACCATTGTTTCCAAATATTGTTTTTACTAATACTTTACATTATTTTTTGAAACCTTATAAAAGATATTTAGAGATGCAATAATAGCAAAATAAGTTCTTTAATGACTTGTAAAAACAAAGCTTTTACCAGCAATCTAAGGTTTGTAGAAATATTTTATCACCTATCCTAACTTGTACATTATGTAGTACTGGTTACTCAAGAAGAATTATATTAAGCAGTTGTTGATATGTTTTCCTCATATTTCCAATTTTTTTTTTTTTTTTCTAAAGATTGATGGGCCGCATTGAGTGAGGTGAAGGGCCGCATGTGGTCCCCGGGCCGCCTAGGGATGGGAATTGATAAGATTTTATTGATACCAATGCGATTAACTCACGATATCGATACTTTGATGGAGGTGTTAACGATTCTCAACTGGAATTGGTTTTCGATTCCCATCCCTAGAGCCGCCTGTTGCCCATCCCTGGTACAAGTACTAAAACCACAGTTAAATAACCAATAGTCGACTCTCACTGACAGATATACTGCAGTGATGGAAGTCAGAGCAGGCACCTGGCACAGCGGACCCAGTTGGTGTGCTGGGTGAGTGAGTAAACGAAGCACTGGCGCTGAACGCTCCACACTTTGACAGACTTGTCATCAGACGCCGTCACCAGCCTGTGACCATCATGAGAGAAGGCGACGCTCCTGACAGCGGCTGTGTGAGCTTTGAACACCGTTGACTCTCCTTTCCTGAGACAGACAGACAGACGGACACATCAGGACGGTTCAAAACAAAGCCTCAGACAGATGAACATTGAGCCTCAGACTGTTTCATACATGACCAGGTTACTCTATCGTAAATACAGTAACAGAACGTTAACGGTCCTTGCAGCACACAGGATTTGTTCCTACATTGTGGGCGTCCACAGCCGGACGGTCCTGTCCTTGGACGACGAGGCCACCAGGTTACCTAAGGGTGAGAACTGCACTGACGTGATGACGTCTTGGTGGCCGACAAAGCGGAAAGCCCTCCCCTTTGGAGCCAGATTCCAGATCATCAGAGTCTTATCTGCTGATCCAGAGGCTGCAGGGAGACAAAAAGGATAGAAGGAGCCAAATTAGTCCGTAAAAAACAAAGAAATTCTCCCTCACTTGGCTGGACATCACTCTTAGTGCCCTGACGACGTCTTTAGTCATTAAATGTTTAATTTTAAAGACAAACCAGTTTCCCTTGGGGATTAATAATTGATTCTACCTACCAACAGATCTACACTATATTGCCAAAAGTATTCGCTCACCCATCCAAATAATCAGAATCAGGTGTTCCAATCACTTCCATGGCCACAGATGAATAAAATCAAGCACCTAGGCATGCAGACTGCTTTTACAAACATTTGTGAAAGAGTGGGTCGCTCTCAGGAGTTCAGTGAATTCCAGCGTGGAACTGTGATAGGATGCCACCTGTGCAACAAATCCAGTCGTGAAATTTCCTCTCTCCTAAATATTCCACAGTCAACTGTCAGCTGTATTATAAGAACGTGGAAGTGTTTGGGAACGACAGCAACTCAGCCACGTGGTAGGCCACGTAAACTGACGGAGCGGAGTCAGCGGATGCTGAGGCGCATAGTGCGAAGAGGTCGCCAACTTTCTACAGAGTTAACCGCTACAGACCTCCAAACTTCATGTGGCCTTCAGATTAGCTCAAGAACAGTACGCAGAGAGCTTCATGGAATGGGTTTCCATGGCCGAGCAGCTGCATCCAAGCCATACATCACCAAGTGCAATGCAAAGCGTCGGATGCAGTGGTGTAAAGTACGCCACCACTGGACTCTAGAGCAGTGGAGACGCGTTCTCTGAGTGACGAATCGCGCTTCTCCATCTGGCAATCTGATGGACGAGTCTGGGTTTGGCGGTTGCTAGGAGAATGATACTTGTCAGAATGTATTGTGCCAAGTGTAAAGTTTGGTGGAGGGGGGATTATGGTGTGGGGTTGTTTTTCAGGAGCTGGGCTTGGCCCCTTAGTTCCAGTGAAAGGAACTCTGAATGCCTCAGCATACCAAGACATTTTGGACAATTCCATGCTCCCAACTTTGTAGGAACAGTTTGGAGCTGGCCCCTTCCTCTTCCAACATGACTGTGCACCAGTGCACAAAGCAAAGTCCATAAAGACATGGATGACAGAGTCTGGTGTGGATGAACTTGACTGGCCTGCACAGAGTCCTGACCTCAACCTGGTAGAACACCTTTGGGATGAATTAGAGCGGAGACTGAGAGCCAGGCCTTCTCATCCAACATCAGTGTGTGACCTCACAAATGCGCTTCTGGAAGAATGGTCAAAAATTCCCATAAACACACTCCTAAACCACGTGGACAGTCTTCCCAGAAGAGTTGAAGCTGTTATAGCTGCAAAGGGTGGACTGATGTCATATTGAACCCTATGGATTAGGAACGGGATGTCACTTAAGTTTATATGTGAGTCAAGGCAGGTGAGTGGATACTTTTGGCAATATAGTGTATCTAACAATATATGATCTCAGTGTTTTTCAGTTTTGAATCTAATTATACTAATGACAGAACAAGTCAGGAAAATAACATTAATAACAATAATATTTCACGCACAGAGTCTGCTTAGATAATTTTACTTTAAACAAATTTTATCACTAGTCTCTGGTGATATGGAGCTAAATCCAGGCTAAAAGTGTGCTAATTTAAAAATAAAAAAGATTGAAAGTATAAAATTTGAAACTGAATTTTCAGTTTGTAAAAAAATAAAATAAAATTCGAATAAAAAATAAGTGTAAGATTTTTTTTCGGTTTAAATATACTTTTGAATCAGCTCTGTAATTGTATCAATAAAATATTTTGATTTCATTTCACTCTGAAATGTATTTTTACATATGATGTGTCATTTTTTCAGTTGCAGGATTAATATTTTAGGATTCAAATCTCATCTTTGTGTTTTCAAATTTCTTTTTTTCACTTTCAGATCTTATTTTTTCAGTTTCAAACTTCTAAACGTGTTCTGGCGTAGGGGGCGTGGCATCGACTGAGGAGGGCGTGAAATTGTGAGTGACAGCAAAGCAAGCATCCTCAAATGATGTTTCCTTCAGGAAACAGAGCTGAATCAAAAGTATATTTAAACTGAAAAGAAAAACTCTTACAATTTATTTTAATTTTATTTAGTGCTTTTATTTAAAAAAAAAAAAAAAACAAGAACAAACATCAAAATTTCAGTTCAAATTACAACACTTTTGGCCTGAATTTAGCTCCAAATAATGACAGACAGAGTTTACCAAGCTGTTTCCTGTTTGGATTGAAGTCAGTGCAGGTGACAGCATCTTTGTGTCCTTTAAAGTGCCGCTCGAGGGTTGGATCGTCCTGTAAAGACAAAGCACAAATTCATACTACTCAGCAATTAAAAGAAAAATCTGTTTGCATGTAATTATTTCCTGTTATTAGAAAAGGTAAGTATGAATCAAAATTAGGACAACATTGAAACAAGCACCTGAGGACAACCACACAGAGACTATCACACTGACACTGTCGGTTATCAAATTGTTAATATAAAGAAGTTCACAATTTAAACTAGGGGTGTCCAAACTATGGCCCAAGGGCCAACTGTGGCCTGCTGGGGGCGTCGGGGGCGCAGCTGGATAGTGCGCTTGGTCAGTGATCGGGAGGTTGCAGGTTCTAGCCCGGCTCCGGGCAACACATGGTGATGTGTCCTTGGGCAGGACACTTAACCCCAAGTTGCTCCCACTGCTGCGTCAGTGGCGTGTAAATGGGCATGAAAGGGCGTGAAAGTGTTAGCTGATACTGATGGATAACTAACATAGAAACTCTGAACCATCAGTGAGAGAATGTGAGAGCGAATGGGTGTGAATGAGTAAGTGTGACCTGCGGTGTAAAGCAGCTTTGAGTAGTCAAAGACTAGAAAAGCGCTATATAAGCTCAAGTCCATTTACCATTTACCATTTGCTGTTGACTTTCAATTGGCCCCTCGCAAGTTCCAAAATAAAGGAAATTTGGCCCACACCTGACTGTGAAGCTTGGGCTTGACTGATGAATAACAGCAAACAGACTGAAGCACTCAGGAGCAGCAAGAACTTCCCTCTCAGTATCTGATTTCCAAAGAACGATGTGATAGCCATGTCGTCATCAGGTCCCTCAGCATTTATCAGCTTTGAGCAGTTTGCTCTTGTTTAGAGTCTAAATAAAAAGATGAGCCATCAGCTTCTTCTCTGTAGTATTTAAAGGCCAACCACGACCCCTTAAATCTGATTGGCTACCCCAAAATCCTTTACAATGCAATGTGCATGCCTCACAGCGAGAAGGTTGCTTGTACAAGCCCCTCTGGTGCATGCGTGGGTTCCGCCTACAGACCATGAAACATGCTGTTAGGTTAATAGGTGACTCTAAATTGCCCTTTGGTGTGGCTGAGTGTGTGAATGGTTGTCTTTCTCTCTATGTGGTCCTGTGGTTGGCTGGCAACTCGTCCAGGGTGCACCCTGTTTTTCGCCCAGCGTCAGCTGGTTGAGGCTCCAGCCCCCGGTGACCTCTACAGGGATAAGAGGTACAGATAAGGGATGGACTGGGTCAGCTCGTCAAAAGTCTTGCACAGGTCCTCATTGATAAAAACTGCTTTAAACAGCTACATGACTAAAAGTTTAAGTTAAGGAACTCTGAGGATTTTACACATGAGGGAGAAATGGGTAAGAGTCCCATGGGACACAAAAAGAGCTGAAGACCTTAGTCAAACATCAGGTGAGAGAACAATGTCGTAACAATTGAACAATAATGACCCTGAATGTATCCGACACTCTCCCCTTAGTAAATCCAATTAGCTGTACTGCAGCGAGCAAACTCGCCAACTCAGCAACGTGAGCTCCAGTACACGCCAACAAACCACACGAACTTCAGCTCAGAGGCTTAATTTACGGGTCAAATACCATAAACTCACCAACACGGACGCCATTGGGTGACAGAGTTGACGCTGTCAGAGTGAAAGTGGAGCCGTC
The DNA here is from genome assembly GCA_037902135.1 of Cetoscarus ocellatus. Classification (NCBI taxonomy): domain Eukaryota; kingdom Metazoa; phylum Chordata; class Actinopteri; order Labriformes; family Labridae; genus Cetoscarus; species Cetoscarus ocellatus. The sequence continues at coordinate 423,201 of JBAMNC010000276.1, forward strand.
CTGCTGCTCCGTCCTGTTTCCTCCATGACTGTCAAACAGAGCGCCTTCAAACTCAATCAGACCAGAGCTGTCGAGCACAGATAACACATCCTCCGATCGATATTCTCTGCAAACAGTCTTTGCTGAAATTTAACTGTAAGCACTTTAAATTCAAATTAATCTACCCTCTTGACTGATGATGCGAAAAACAAACATTATTCCTGAAGGCAAATGATCATCAGCACGCGACTCTGTGTTGTGACAACGAAGAAAGTGCTGCTGCGTTCAAGAACCATGTGAAAAGTAGTAAATTAGATAGTCATAAAGTAAAGCAAGCTTTAAGTTGTCTATAAAAGTGAAACCCACCTGTGAAGTTATTTAAAGTATTTCAACATAAATGCGAAAGAGTTACTACACGTGTCCTTTGCAGTAAATATTAGTGACATATGTATTTCTTTAAAACAGGTAAAATATTGATATTAAAAAGCGCATAACCTTCATAGTTAGAATAGAAATAATAATTAAAAAGTAACAATAAGTAAGTAAGTAAAAATAATAGTAATACATATAAAATAATAAAAATTATAATGATAATTACAAAAGCAATAACAATAATAACAGTAACAGCAACACAAAAATAATAATAATGGTTATTATAATCATAGCAGCACAACATATAATAACAGCAATAACAGTAAATAAAATAATGATAAGAATTATAACAATAATAATAATAATAATAATAATAATAATAATAACAAAAACTCAAGCACAGAGGAAACAAACCAAGGACAATAAAAAAGGCAAAATATTGATGTTAAAAAAATGCATAATCTTATTAATAACAATCATAATAATTGTAATACCAACAATAATAATAGCAATACTACTACTACTACAAGCAATAATAATAATAATAATAATAATAATAATAATAATAATAATAACAACAATAATAATAATCATTGTATTTATAGAGCACATTTGAAAACAGATTCAAACACAAAGGAAACAAACCAAGGACACTTCGAACTTTAACTATAACCTAAAGAACCCAAACAACAAGAAACAGGGATAACCCATGAGACAAGCAGCCAGTGCATCTATACATTGAACATCAGGGAACATCAGATCTCCTGAATCTCTCAGTCCGGCAGTGAGATGAGTCTCCCACTGCTGCTGCTTCTCTGACCCTCCAGGCTGTTGTGGAGGGGATGGTCACTATAGTCCAGGATTGCACTGTGCTGCAGGGACATCTCTCCACCATCGTCCCAAGTGAGTCCAAACTCCTGCCAAGCACAGAACCAGTCCTCTTCACCAGCCTGTCCAGCCTCCCGGTGTTCCTAACAGTCATCAGCTCTTGATTGATCTAATTTTACCGAGTTATTGCTTGAATTTACTAATTTCCATGAGACCTGAATGCAGCACGTCGTTAAGGAGGAGCGTCTTCCGCTGCTAAGCAACAAGCCAGTCATATCAAAAGAAAATGCTCAGAGGGGGCTGTGACGCAGTATCGGCTTCTGTGATTTGTCCGTGTAACAAGAGTACCCAATCAGCGAAGAGATTGTTAAAGCAGGAATTTGATGTAATGCGTTTCAGTTTGAAAAGATGTCGCTCAACCGGGGCATCGGTAGCGTTGAGGTAACGATGATTTACTGATATTATTAGTTTGTTAATCAGCCCGGCAGTAACCTGTCACGTGACTTTATCAATACTTTGGGCGGAAGTGACTCGAGCCGTTAGATACAGATGTTTCAGTCCCTGTAAGCTAACCTGTTAGCCGCTGTCAGCGCTGAGTTTACCTGTTATATCGCTGTCTCCTCTGATGCTACCGCTGTTTAAAACCCTCCTGTTTCTTATTAAACTCGTCATCCGTCCCCTTATAGTTATTTTTACTTTCAGTGAGGCTAACGTGATAATTGTGGTTGTCTCTCCTTTAGTATATGAAAAAAAGGATACCAAAGAACGCCAAATATCAGCATGTTAAAACACGTCTTGATACAGGTAAGATGATATATCAAAATGTCAAAAACTAGGAATAATAATAATAATTAAAGCTCCTTTTTGACTCATTGTAACTACCATTCTCATGCTTCAGGCTGCAGCCTCACAAAGTACATGGAAAGACTGGAGGAGATCAACAAGAGTAAGAACTATGATTTAAGTTTGAATAAAAGCAGATTACAATGACTTGCAAATCCTTTTTGACTTATATTCAATTGAATACACCTCAAAGACAAGATATTTCATTCTCAAACTGATAAACTTTTTCACTCAGTTTGAATTTGATGTGTGCAACACCTTCCAAAAAAAGCTGGGACAGGGGCATGTTTACCACTGTGTTACACCATCTTTCCTTTAGCAACATTTAATAAGGACTGACAACACTAATTGTTGGAGCTTTGAAGGTGAAATTCTTTCCCATTCCTACCTGATGTACGACTTCAGTTGCTCAACAGTGCAGGATATCTGTTGTCATGTTTGCTCTTCAAAATAAGCAGGGACATCCCTGAAAAAGATGGATGGCAACATGTTGCTCCAAAACCTGTATGTACCTTTCAGCATTAATGGAGCCTTAAAAGATGTTCAAGTTACCCATGCCACGGCACTAACACACCCAAATACCATCACAGATGCTGTCTTTTAACCTCTGATAACCGTCTGGATGGTCCTTTTCCTCTTTAGCCCGGAGGACACCACGGCCATGATGTCCAAAAACAGTCTGAAATGTGGACTCAGACCACAGCAGACTTTTCCACTTTGCCTCAGTCCATCTCAGATGAGCTTTGCCCCAGAGAAGCCGGCGGTGTTTCTGGGTGTTGTTGATATTTGGCTTTGTCTTTGCATGGTAGAGTTTGACCTTGACCTTGTAGATGTAGAGATGAACTGTGTTAACTGACAATGGTTTTCTGAAGTGCTCCTGAGCCCACGTGGTGATATCCTTTACAGAATGATGCTAGTTTATAATGCAGAGCTGCATGAGGGATCACATGTCACAGGCATTCAATGTTGGTTTTCAGTCTTGCCGCTTACATGCAGAGTTTTCTCCAGATTCTCTGATCTTTTGATATTATTATTGGACTGTAGATGATGAAAACCCAAATTCTTGCAATCATACATTGAGAAACATTCTCAAATTGTTGGACTATTTGCTCTCACAGCTGTTCTTGAAGTGGTGAACCTCGCCCCGTCCTTTCTTGTGAATGACTGAGCCTTTCAGGGATGCTCCTTTTATTCCCAATCATGACGATCAATAAATTTCAGCTGTGGAAAGATCCAAACAGGTATTTTTTGACCGTTCCTCAACTTTCCCTGTGTTTTGTTGCCTCTGTCCCAGCTTTTTTGGAAGGTGTCACAGGCATAAAATTCAAAACAAGTGAATATCTGACCTTTCATTTGCATTCAATGGAATATAGGAATGAAAAAGATTTGCAATCATCAATTTTTTTATTTACTTCTTACTCCTTACTGTATTTGAATATAACAGCATGAATCCCAATAGTTAGAAACAGCCAGTCCAGCATACAAAGCTGCATTTTGATCATCTTCCATTTTACGAAAGTTTAATTTACTTCCTTTTATTCCAGATTACAGATACAGAAAGGATGAAATCTTCAAGCGGTTGAAGGTGACAACACTTGCACAGCTGGTAAGTATATTTTTTTTAATCTCTTGGCATTAATTTGATGTGTTCAAAGTGAATTTTAATTTAATATCAAGAAGACAACCATTAGTTGGTTAAATTTAAAGTGACAGATGATAATATTTCTTGTGTGTTTCACTCTTGATGCCTTTTAATTATATCTGCTACACAAACAGACGGGCTGACGTCACTCTCATTGCTATTTTACACACATCTCCTGAGTTTCTCCATGACATTAGCATGTTTTCATTCTTCTTTAACAGATACTCCAGGTAGCCTCCATATCAGACCTGAATGAAAGTGATAATGATGCTGAATCACACATACCAGAAGGTATTGTAGAAGATTACAATGCCTTACTTTGAAGAACTTTTCCCTGCTTGTTTTTTTCTGTGTATTTATTTGTTGCAGAATGTTTTTGACAGTCTTTTTATTCACAGACGGTCAGTCAGCGGTGTCAGACGCAGAGCTGGAGTGTTTATCAGAGCAAACCAGCGGCTCCCCCCGAGCGTCACCACATTCAGATCAACAGGGCACAGCAGACAACAGAGAAATGTGCCACACCTCCAGGTCAACACTGCTGAGGTAAGGTACAGCTTAACAGACAGCAAAGTGCCTTTTAACATCTTATTTTACTACATGATATTCTATCCTGAATATGACAAACTGGTTGCACACACACCTTGGAACTATAGTTGCCAGGTCTGCTTATTATAAGCGACTTTGGGCTTCCTTTTTGAAAAGTTGGTTGTAAATATTGGCAGTTGCTGGTTGCGTTTTTTTGTGCTTGTTCCAGAAGTGCAGTGGATCATTTTGGCTTGTTGTGCCCCCAAACCCAGGAGGATTGTGATGCTCACTCTACTACCAATATAAACTCAGTTCAGAAGTTACACAAACTCTTTTGTTCCACTCCAAACACAAATGGAATTTTTATTGTAAAAAGAGGCAAATATGATGTTTCCACCAAAAATAAATCCTTATAGCCAGTATTTAATTTATTTCTAATGTTGCTGTTACTGTTTTCACCATAATAAAGCTGTAGAGGATCAACATAAAACTTAGATAAAAGCCTGACTTTGTCTGTTTGGTTATGAAAATAAAGGTTAGACAGACTGCTTAGCGATAACAGTGTTATAAATAACAATAGCCCCTCCCTTCACTTCTGTATAAAGAAAAGGATGTTCCACCAACAAACAAAGGATGTTGAATAAGTAAATTAAGAGCCACATAAGAAAAAAATGTCACCATGAAATTGAAATGTATGGTAGATGAAAATCAAAACACACTTTATCTAGATTTCTCTTTAAAACTAAAGGTAATATATCACATTAGAAAAAAAATATCTGGAGGTTGCTTGTTTTGGGCTTGCTTATATCGATCTGGTTGCTTATTTCAGTAGAAAAATCTGGCAGCACTGCTAAGAACAACAACAACAGCTATGGCCGACTACTGAGCGTATGTGTTCTGCTAACTGTGCTAGGTTTGTTATCGCTTCTCCAACAAAATGTGGATTTGATCAGCGGAGATGCATTTGTTATATTCGTAAAGGACTCTAAAAACTTGCATTGCCAACTACTGCCTGGCATGCACAGTACTGCGTTTTCAGTTGTTCTCGCAGAGCCATGTGAATGCGCATCGTTATCACACTGTCTCCGTTAAACGTGGAGGACACAAAGGAAAAACCTTTCTGTTTCTGGTGAGTGCTGTCATGTAGATGGGCCCTGTATGTCTCCTAAGACCTCTACTTTCTGTCCCACACCTCCATGCTCCTCACAGTGATCCCCCTTTAATATCACTCTGAGCTGCTCCCCTCACCTGCGTCCTCTGCCCCCTCCTCCAGCGTGAACATGAACCCCAGGAGTGTAACTGGATCTGTAGGCGGGGGGAAAACAGGTCCTCTGTAATGACAGAGCTTTGAGGTGACCCTCTCCCTGTGGAGGACAGGTAGACAGAGGAAGTGGGGCAGTGCCGGTGTTGAAATGCCCGAGGGGAAAGTGGTATGGCTTTCCAGTGTTTGTTTGGCTCTGCTCCACATTTGTTGCAGGGACAGTTTCTCTGTACGCCTCTGGTTTTGCTTTAATCGGTTGGAAATTCAGCTTTTAAGTGCTTCTACCAGGAACAAAATCTAAGCTTAAACATCAAGTCCAAAATGAGACTTCCTGTTTCTGATCCATTAGAAGTTGAGTTAAAAAAAACATAGAAAAGTAAAAGTAAAAAAATATAATTGTTTAAAATGAAGAGTGTGGCATCAGCCTACTCTTTTGGGAACTGTCTTGAGATAACATTTGTTATGATTTGGTGCTATTCAAATAAAGATTAATTGATGGATTGAGAGTATTAAACAATTATTGGGTCAATATAGGGTGGTGTCACATAAGCTTATTCAATCAATCGACCAATCAAACTTTATTTTATAGCACTTTTCATACAAAATATAGTAGCACAAGGAAATAAATAATGACAAAAAAGTTGAAGATTGAATACAATGAAAATAAAGCTCACCCTCGCTATCCACGTACAGCTCACACACTCACTTACACACACACACACAAATACATTAAGAGGAGTTTCTAAGAGAACAGAATTAGAGGACTGAGGAAACATTGTCTTGAATTAAAAATGAGGAAGCACAGAAGCTTATTCTCCTATCAGACTTCTAATTTTGGTATCCTGATAACACCTTTTTATTGAAAGCCTCAACCAGTTTAGCTTTTTATTTCATTTTTCTCAGCACTCAAATGCTCTGTGAAATGTAGTGAAGTACAAGACTTGCCTCGGTAAGTACTTAAATAAAATTAAAAGTACTAGTTTTAAAAATGTCCCATAATAATACAAGTATGCACAAAAGCTTTTCAGTCAAGAAAAGTAGCAGGAGCACAGGGCAAAGCAGCATGCAGAGATATAGCAATACTAAAGAGGATCAGAACAGACACAGTTAGCTCTGGCTGGGTTAAACCTACCCTAAAGTGTTTGCTATGTAGTTTTTTTTAATTAGGTAAGATATTTGGCAGTAAATGAAAGGTGAATAAATGCCCATTTCAGTGACATAAAGTGACCGCAATATGCATTAATGTAATTTGTAACTCCCCGACTCCATCAGTGTCATTAGTGGAGTTGGAGAGCTGAACCTCGACAAGGACAATCAGAGGAAAGAAAGTGAGTCGGTGTTGAGCCCAGATCCAGCCGATCGGCCTTATCCAGACTGCCCCTACCTGCTGCTGGACGTGCGGGACCGAGACCTATACGACCGCTGTCACATCATCAGCTGTAAGTGTACAAACATGAGAACCACTCAGCTTTTTATTACCAAAGGTTTTAATGATTGTCTGTTTGTTTGGATCCTTTCAAGCCCACAGTTTCCCCATCATCATGCTGTCTCGGACCATGAACCCCTACACTAAAGACGTGCTAGAATATGTATCCTTCACCACAAACTGTCTTCAAATAAACATATGTGCTGTCTTTTTAATGCTTTTAAATCCGTCTTTAACTGTTTTTGAGCTTAACCCATAACGTGTGCAGAAAAACTCAGAGGGAAAGATCATCATCGTGTACGACGAGGACGAGAGAATAGCCATCCAAGCAGCCACTACCATGTGTGAGCGAGGGTTTGAGAATCTGTTCATGCTGTCTGGAGGTAAAGTACCTCAAAGCTGAGGTTCTCAACTGGTGGGTTTGGACCCAGAAGTGTGTCGTTGAGGTCTGAATGGAAAACAAAATAGTCGATAAAAGTCTATGATGTACCAGAGCCCTGATTGACATATCCTATATATTTTGCTTAATTTTTTGTGGTAACAAATAAACTTTGGATTGTTTACTAAAGATCCTAATACATTTATATGGTGACTTGACTTAACAAGGCTGACTTTCCTATAATAATAGTTTAATTTGTCTTTAAAAATCTCCATAAAACAGCTAAAGTTGACATTTTCTCACAATATGTCCAGTAAAATAAAAGGTAGACCTGCAGGTCCTGTTAGTTTTTTTTCTCATTATGTGCTTGTTTTGCCCTGTCACTTTGTTCAGTTACATGTTTATGGCATTTAAATGCTGAAGCTGCAACATATTAAGTTATATGAATATTAATTGTTTAAATTCTTGGAAGATTTAGGTCAATATTTTTATTTAAAGTTGTTATTGGGTCCTGAGGTTTGACCATTTGAGACCACTTGTCTAGACTACATCACTTAAAGTTATTTCTCATATTGCTAGGTGCTATTTTATGGTTTTTTATATATTTTATTTATATTTTACAGCAGTTAGTGGGCTTTAAACAGACTTTTGAAAGACTGAATGTCCCAGAAAGAAATTCTGAAGGGAAAATTACTGCAGTATACGTTTTCCCTTCTAAAAGTAGTAACAAAAACCTGGTGAAACGATATGACTTGAACGTGATATTAGTGTTATTTTTTTCTTTCCTCATGTTTCTAAAAGGCTGATACATATTCTTTAAGAGCATAATGCTAAAAGCGTTATCCTGTCGCTCTGCCGTCCTCCTCCAGGCCTTAAAGTAGTCGCTCAGAAATTCCCAGAGGGCATGACGACAGGCTCAATCCCAACGTCCTGCCTGTCCTCTCCAACATCATCGGGGAGAAAGAAGGGCTCAGTCCTGCCAAAGCAGACGGTGCAGGCGGCAGAGAAGAGATGGAGGTTTACAGCAGACGAGCTGACCAAACTCCAGGAGCAGCTGGACGAGGTCCTCATCTCCAGTAACTCCAGCAGTAAGACAAACGCACAGACACATCTCAACATTACACTGTTAGTCTGTGCTCTCTAGCTGTTTTCATTAACTTATTTATCTATAGCATGTTCTTTTTTCCTCCAAATTGAAGTAGTTGTGTCTGAACCAGAAGTTAAGGACCCAAAGCATAAGACCTCTTCTTAGTTAGATTAGATAGGACTTTATTAGTCCCTTGGGAAGACTACCTCAGTGAAAGCAGCAGCATTGTATAGCAGAACGGAGCACAGGATATCAAAAAGTAAAAACACTTTGCAGATATAAATAAAAATAAAATTTTGTCCACTGACTGGCTACTGCTCCTTCCCTTCCTCTGTCTTCCTGTTACTCCTCCTCTCCCCAAGTGAGGAGTTGTAGAATCTGATGGCCTGAGGGGCAAAGTACACTGAGCTTTCTCACATTTATATCATAAAGTCAGTCAAACATTGATAAATATGTTCATCTGTATAGTTTTTCAAGAGGCATTACACCTTGTTGATTGAACAACTACCTCTTTTGTACATAGCTTTTCTTCCCAAATTGCAAAGCATCGTCGTAGCAACGCTGGCTATTGGAAGATATAACCTGAAAACCAATCTCACAATAATGTTTCCCATCAGCTAAATGAATTTGCCTTCCCTCTTTGTTGTTTGTTTTCTCTGCAGGTCGCATGTCCAGTCGCATGTCCACCAGCAGCACCGCATCCAAAGCGTCCTCCACATCTCGAGGGGGCAGCTCCAGAGTTCAGAGCAGCAAACCCTGGAAATAACACCATCAACCACTGACCATCAACCATAATGAAATAAACATACCTCCAATGAAAATCCAGACGTTTCAGGTTACTCTCGAACCATACATATCTGAAACAAACTGCTGCACAGTCACAGCTGTAATGAAAACTCCAAAATCCCTTTATGAGAGCAATATTCACACAGACCCATGAATGTGCTCAAACACGGGCATTCAGTGGCCTCCACCACCTGAACTCTAAGCCTGAATGTGAGTTCTTCTTTGGTTTGTGTATTTTTCTTCTTCAGAAATATCACATACCTTTGGAAAGTGGAATAATAATCAGCACTGAGTCATTTCCGTACGAAAACATTTAACTCCAAGAAAAAACTGAACAGACTGATTGGTTACCAGTGCAGCCTTCATCTTCTCTGAAGATTTTCTCCTTAATGTTGTTCTAAGAAATATTTAAATGTGCTGTGTTTATGGATATTTGCACAGTGCCTCGTCTGTGAAACTGGAAAATGATGGATGTGTTTGCACACAATTAAGTTTAAGAACTGCACTGCAAAAACTCAGATCTTAGCAAGTTTATTGGTCTAATTTCAAGTAAAAAATATCCACAATAAAATTTCAAATTTATTTGATGAGTTCAGATGGATATCATATTACAAAGAATGAAAAACAAAAATAAAGCACTGAATAACTTACAATTATCAGAAAATATCTGCCAATGAAACAAACAAAATTTTACCGCTGGAGGGTCTGAAAATCAGGTATAGAAACGACTTGAGACAGCACATCTTACTTCCAAGACATCTTAACAAGTAAAATTTGTCTTGCCACAATGGCAGATATTTTCATTAGAAGCATCTCATGTTTTTTTTTTTGAAGTTCTGAAATAAGATGTGTAGCTGGACATGTCAGGCAATTTTGGCTTACAATATGTCTTGTGAGATTTTAGGAACTGAAATTTGATGAATAAACTTCCTTAGATTTGAGATTTTGCCGTGTGAACACTATTTTCATCCACTTTTCAACAGCTAACAATCCTGAAACAGTGAGACCTTATCTGCTCTCATTGTTGTACATTATTATATCTGTCCATATGCTGTATGTTTATTCAGAGGTTCTCAACTGGTCTAACTTCAGGACTCACCACACTCTTAATCAGAAACCATGACTTAATGGTCTCCAAAAAGTCTTAACCACTTAAATTTTTTGATGAAAATTTGTCTGAGATCGAACCTTAGATGGAGCAAAACGAAAATGAAAAAAGACAACAAAACAAACATGTCTACCGCACACATAATCACAGAGGCATGCTATTACTTTTACTCCATAACAAGGGAATTAGGGTTATTTTTATACCGATGTCTAGTCATTGCCTTATCATAGGAAAAACAGCTTCATCTCCCCAAGAGGGGGGAGATATTCAAGTTGAAATCCAGAGAAAAATGCCCAAATTTGCTCATTATCCAAGGAAAAGAAAAGTTTAAAATGGTTATGTCTGGCTGGTGGTGGCCGTGTGAGTCAGGGCCTTTCTGAGTGGAGTTTCCTGGTTTCTTCGCACAGACCAAAAACATCAACTCTAAATTGCCCTGAGGTGTTAGCATGAATGGTTGTCCGTCTCTCCATGTTGCCCTGCAATCAGCTAGTGACCTGTTCATGGTGTACCCCGCTTCCTGCTCAATGTCAGCTGGGATAGGCTCTTGAAAACCAGCTCTGGGACCCCCTTATGAGTCCTGACTTAACAGTTGAGAACCATTGCTGAATGACAACCTCCAAATCGGTGGCATTTCTAATTAACTTTGAGTTTTTCAGCTGAAAACACTATCACTGAATGTTGGTATTGTATGAAGGATAAGCTGGGATGTATAATTTTCTATGACTGATGTTACAGAGCTTCACTATTATGTAAAATAAGGGAATACTGTCCAGTATTTTTGTAAATTTCTTCACATTTTCATGATTTTCAACCATCAGCCTTCATCAATTTTTGCTCACGTGTCCTGTTACTTTGGTTCAGTTTTATTTGTGTTTGTAGATTATTTGATTTATTTAAAGCCTTCACACAGACAGATGATCATATATTCTCAGAGTCACTGAAGGAGTAATGAGGGTATTTAGTCATTCCTGTTAAAAATAAGCAGCACTTGAGTACTGACATTTTCAAACAGTGTTACTAATCTGTGGCCTTTTGTTTAATCAGTGTGGTTGTGACGTTGCATGGTTTGTGTCCTTTAAGTGCTTCTGTATTTAAATTGCTGACTCCATCGCAGGCCTCATTTGTGATTTATTTCACCATTAGTCTTAACTCACACTACTCATCTGATCAGAGGATATTGTTTGTAGATAAATGTTGAATAAAGTGTCCGTTGTTTGCTGTATCTATACTGTTTTTCTTGTAGTAAGAACAAAAATGTTCAGAAATTTGGACACAAAACATGAATCTCAACATGACAAAAAGATACAAAGATAACGTTTTCGTAGAACTTCAGACAATGGTTGAGGAGTCACTACCTGGTAGTTGGGACACACTCCTGCATCCTAGATGGTATACAATGTATTCCATAAATTTATTCCAACAACATGCACAAAATGGTTAATCTAAACACATGACAGCATAATGACAAAGGATTCAATTATTAAAAATTTACTCAACATGTAATGCATATGGTTAGGTTGGACTGATGTTGGTTTAAAAATCAAGCCTAAAAAGTTTTAACTATTATCAACATATAATATATTTTAAAGCTACATTATGAAAAGCACATGAGCAGTATAAGTGTGCATATCACTAGAGTGAGCCTTAAAGGATCATAAAAAAATTCCCCAAAAGCAGATAATTATGATGACTGAAATGTTCATCAGTGAGATGTTGAACAAGTGGATTAATGCAGAAGTTGGGGAGGGGGGGTAAAAAAATTCATCCGACACTCATATAAACTGATTAAGAACCTGAGCCAAAAACTAAAACTTGATTTTTCCAGCATGTTTATTTAATTTTATTTTCAGTTTGCTCTGTCAGTGGGTCAAGATGAAGGTAAGAATAAACACTTCCAGGAATGTTGTTTCAGACAGCATCCTCTCCACAGGGACTTCCACCTGCGCACACTCCTACAGGCACAGATCAGTAGGGGTTGTTGAGGGTGTGATCCATGATTTCTATCAGAGCCGGCCAGGTCTCTGTGGCAGTGGGAATGATCTGATCAGCCGGCAGGAGGAAGCCGTAGCGGCCGGTGTCCCTCAACTCGAAGCCGAAGGAGTACTTGATGCCCTGGTTGTAGGTCCAGTCAATGCTGCCACCACTAGCCTGGTCTGTGATTGAAAGAGAGATGGTTCAGGGTCTTAAAGAGTACTTTTGGAGTGGACAGAGAGAGAGAATACAGCTGGATCAGGGGTTCATAAAAAAGAACAAACTAACCAGAGTTAAGGCAGACATGGGCTGTCTGAAATAAGACTGTTAATTTTGTAAAGTACACTGTTAAAAGGTTGCTGTAAATTTTACAGAGGCCAGAAAGTTACTGTTAATGTCTTTACAGTTGCATTACTCTGTATCTTCAAAAAAGGTACCATCTTTTATCCAACAATTTTTAAATCATTTTAAATTACAGTGAACTTGCTGTATTTTAGTTTTTATTACTATATTTTAACTGTTTTACTGCTCACTTATTAGCAATTTACTATTTTGTGGAATCAAACATTTGTTTCACCCAAAAATGTGAAACATTTACTGAAGGAAATCTTGACAGCTATTGGTCAGTTTTCTTGTGCAAAGTGGAATTTTCTCTTGAGCCATGGCCATATACAGTAATTTACTGTTTAGATTTTTTTTCCGGTAGGTAGCTGTAGATATTATGGTAGTTCACAAAAATCAGTTACCGTGTAAGTGATTAAAGTACATCTTGTTCACTCCCTTTTCTCTTAAGAGATAACATTTCCTGTTGAATTTTGAGAAGACTGATCAATTAGAAGAAATTTGTCTAATAAACTCTTCATCTAAAACTTACAGATGGTGTCAATGATGCTGCCGTATATGTAGCGAGTACCGTACACAGCGCCCAGCTTAGTGATGGCCCTGTAGGCAACGTTGTGCTGCAAGAGACATAACTTTGGTCAAAAACATCCTCTGATTATAGTTCAGAGCTTTGTTATTTCTCATCTTAATTTAGTCTAGTTAATCAGCCATTAAAAGGAGGGGTTTTACCAGTTCAACCTGGTCCTGGATCGCAGTCTTTGTGTAGCCGTAGGGGTACAGGAGCATCTGGGAGTAGGAATGGATGGAGATGAAGGTCTTGATGTTGCCGTGGGCCTTCACAAAGTCCACGATAGAGCTGACCTCGGACTCAGAGTGAACGCTGGGTCCATAGTACGTCTCTGAGCAAGCATCATCACTGGCACCAGCTCCTGCAGAGAGATCATGCCAGTATTAGAGACACTGCAAGAACATGGAGGCCGCCACGTCCATTCACTTTACCTCCAAAACCAGCATCCCAGTTCCTGTTTCGGATCAACTCCAACACAGAAGGAGGTGATGGGCTTCCTGGTCTTACGCCACATACGGTTCTAATAGATCAGAGAAGTCCATTAGTTAAGTTTCCTAAAACTAGATCTCCACGAAAAATAAACAGTAATCTGTACATCAGTGGATGAAAGCAAAAGAATATTACAGCCACAAAAAAGGATGGAACAGTTTTTCAGAATTATTATTTCAAAGAGCTGACCATAATCTGAGAAATAAGGAATTCTGGTATTTTCCCCAGAATCTAAATTTAAATCTCGAATTTCTGACGTTTCTCCAAATTCTGACTTTAGTCTCAAACTTTGACTTCAATCTTAAATTCTGCCTCTAACTCAACATTCTGATTTCTATCTAAAAATGTTATTTCAGACAGAACTCTGATCTTTCGCTAACAATTTGACTTTTTTTTACTATTACTTCTGACATTGACCTCAAAATCTTTTCTTAAAAAAATGCCTGACTTACATCCTATAATTCAATAAATTATGTAATACTTCAATGTTGCGTTTTCCTTAAAAATTATAAATATGTAAGAATTCAGGTATTTATCTCAGAAATCAGAATTCTGTTTTCCCCCCAGAATTGTGGATTGAATCTCAAATTTCTATTTTTTTTAGTCTTGTGATTTCAACCACAAACTTTAACATAATCCGAAATTCTGTCTTAATCTCAGAATTATGACTTTTATCCAAAAATTTTGATATTGAAGTGAGACCTCTGATAATTCTTCAAAATTTGACTTTTTTTTTTAATTAAATCTGAGTTTAACGTCAAAATCTAGACTTTTTGTTAATACAATTCTGACCTAAATCCCAGAATCCCCTTTTTTTAAAAAACAAATTTGGCCTATAATCCTACAATTTTGAGTTTTTCCTCAAAATTACACAAAAAAAAATGGAATTCAGATCTTAATCGGAGAAACATAGATTCTGACTTTTTCCAAAGATTTTTGGTTTAAATATCAAATTTCTATTTTTTTTTCCAGACTTGTGATTTCAATCTGTGGCACATACCTGCTTCTGGACCCCTTTTGTGAATGAAGATTGTCAATAAAGCACCTGAAAGTCCCAGAATATCTTGACATAAGTTACAGACTTAAAGGAGGTTTTCACACCACATCATTTGATTGGACTTCGGGACTTTTCTGCTTGGTCTGAACCAAAACGATAGGTGTAAAACCTTGGTCCGGACCAAATGGAACCACAATCTGGTTCATGCCCAGTGTGAAAGCATTATTTTGAAAGGTTTGTACCTTCTTATCAATGACAGGAATTTATGACATGACTACCTGAAAAAGGAAATCCATAACCAAAACAAAGTGAGCTGTGGAAGCACATGGAGAGAAGAGGGCACCAAACGTCTTATAGATATTTGGTCAGATGTCAGATTGTCGTCTAATGCTAAAACTCATAAGATGAACTCAGACCAGCCTTACGTACAGCTCTTCAAATGTTTTGCTGTTTGTAGTAGAAAATGAAAAAATAATATGATTGTGGGAATGATGATATCATTCACTGTTTACAACATTCTAGGCCTGCGTTATTCAATGTATTGACATCAGATGCCCACCGGACAAATGATCAATCAGTGTTAACTACAGAGACACAAAGCACGTAGTTGATGATGTCACAAAGGTTTGTCACGTCAAATTTGTTGGTCCATGTGCAATAATGACAGTGTGAAACCCAAACAGACAGAACCAAATGTAAACAATGTAAGAAAAACACGGACCTGGGTCTAGACTTTCAGATGTGAAAACACCATAATAGACTCACGGTGGTGTGCGTGTAAACATAGCCATCAGGGTTGGCGACGATCTCCAGGAAGATGTCAAAGTTGTTGAGGATGGCAGTGATGGCAGGGTCAGTTCCATAATCTGCCACAATCTACCAAGAGATGAGCACATCAATGAGAGCATTACGCCAGCTGCTGAGAGGATACGCTGTTAAAAATATCACAATAACTTCACAGTCAGTTTCTGGCTAATCATTGCATTGATTCAGTCTGGTCGTTCACGGTTAGAAAAGATAAAAATTTTAATAAGTAGCTGTTTTCAAAACAACACTGACACAAAAAACTGTACAATTACAATGTAAAAACATAATATACTTTGGAAATTCTCTGTCGAAACCTATAAAACCTGGTGATTTTAACAGTGAAGTGACACAAAATGATGTAGAAAAAAAAAAAGCACACACCTCCTAAGAAAATGTTAAATCCTGGGTGCTAGATGTAAAAAGTAGTAGCAAAAATATACAAAAGTCAATTAATTGAGGTTCACCTCAGATGTCATGTTTTTGGTCTTTGTCTGCTGAAGGGCTAGGACCTAAAACATTGCATTTCTTTTTGCTTCTATTAAAAAAAAACCAAAACATACAAATATTTATGTATATATAAAAGCACCTTCTTGGCGAACCAGGTGCTGCTGGCCACAGTGATCCACTCTCTGGAGTGGATTCCAGCGTCGATCCAGATGGCAGGACGGTTGCTTCCACCAGTGCTAAACTGGGTTACAGGAAAAAAGAGGTGAGGTGAAGCATAAATTGTTGTTATGAATGTCACTAAACACCTGGACTCTGCACACCCACACACTAGGATTTTATTTATGGCCTTCTCTTCTGCTTTTAACACTGTAAACACAAACACCCTGCTGCACTGTCTCTTCGAACTTCAGGTTCCCCTAACACTGGTGTAATCCTCTTCTCTGCCTACACCAACAGCATCTCCTGCAGCTGTGAAGGAATGACACTTCTTAAATATGCAGATGACATGGCCCTGGTGGCCCACATGACTAGCACCGATGCTCTGTTCCAATACCAGCAGGCAGTCAACAACCTGGTCGAAACATTCAGTGAGAACTCACTCAAGCTGAACATCACAAAGACCAAGGAGTTGTGCTGTGGGGGCAGAAACAAAGCAGCAACAACAGCATCTCTCTTCAAGCCGCTCAGCATCCAGGGACAGCTGGTGGAGCAGGTCCAGTCTTTTAAATATCTGGGGACTGAGATTGACACCTGCCTATCCTTCACACAGCACACTGGCTCCATCTACAAGAAAGCACAACAGCACCTCCACCTGCTGAGGAAACTTAGGACTTTCAACATCAGCAAGGATATTCTAACCCTGGTCTACCGCTCACTCATTGAATCCATCCTCACTTTTAACATTTCATCCTGGTATAACTCTCTCATCATCAAACACAATACCAAACTCTCCTGAATAACAAGTCAGGCAGCAAAATAACCAGTTCACCCCACACTCCCCTGTCTGAGCTTTACAGCTGCTCTGTGATCAGGAAAGCCACCCTGATCACAGAGGACCCTTCTCATCCACTCCACCACTCCTTCCAGTTACTGCCATCGGGCAGAAGGTACAAGGTTCCACTGGCCCGGAAAAACATCTACAAAAAATCCTTCATTCCATCTGCAATAACCATCATTAACACCTTCAAATAGACAGTGCATTTTGTGACTCTCCATTTAATCAGTTGATGTTTTAATAGTCCCCCTCGCCGTCCCAGCCATGTATGGCTTAATTTTCTACAAATGTGGTTTTATTTTTAGTTGTTTTATTGTTGAGTGTGTCTGAATGGCACTGTGCGATTGTTTTATTTGAGCTCAGTCAAAGAAGAATTTCTGTCACTATCTGGGGCAGACAATAAAGTCTATCCATCTATCTATCTATCTATGTAACTATCTATGTCATGAATAAGTAAAATAAGAAAAGACACACTGAATTGATTTACCTTGAGCACGTTCAGGGGACGGCCCTCGTAGCTCTGGCCAATCACAGTCTTGCTGACGAGGGAGGGATTCTCAGCCACAAGTTGGTCCTGGAAGCTGTGGATCTTAACAAAAGAGAGACAACACTCAAGTACCTTTTTGATGATTTACACATCCATCAGATCTGATTCTTTCTATGGTCATGAGGGACAAGCTATACTTTGGCAAAAGGAAGGTAGATGTTGGACTGGTGGCCAATTATTGATTAAACTGTTGTGGAGACAAACAAAGTGTGCACCATGTTCTGAAAAGCTGAAGGTTTAATAGTTTCCAAAGTAACAACCATGAAAAATTCAGTGAAGGTTGAGGTGGTTTTGGTTATTCTGCCTCTTGCAACAAGACACCAAAACTTGCAGGTTGTCCTTCTTTGTTCTTTTGTTTACTATGTTCATCTCCACTTCAGAGTACTATACTGTCTCAGGCTGTTGTGATGTCTTCCAGTTATACAGCTGATGTGACCTTTACCTTCAGTCTTGAACCCCTGCCCTCGGTTTAGGGTCCCTTTGCTGTGAAAGGCAATATCAGGGCTACATACTGAACCGCACCAAACTGCACTGATCCAAACCAGACCACTCAGCAGAAACACAGCATCAGCAGTGCATACTTACCTCGTCTAAGGTGTGGTAGTTGGTGTAGTCAAAGCTGTCGGTGTTTCTGGGCTTACCGGCACCAGCAGCTGACACCATCTTCTGCTGCTCCACATCAAGCAGAGCCTGCAGGAAGAGATATCATACATATTCCTCATTTTTTTACCCATGATCATGAGTCACCTTTAACAAGCTGGCATCAATTTGTCAGTAAGTTACCTGCACATCTTGGATCATAACGAAATACTCAATGTCGTTAGTCTCCAGGTAGACTTTGATGGACTGCAGACTCTCAAAAGGAACTCTTAAGTCCACAGGATTGCCAACTTTGGAAACATATCTCCAGACATCCAACTGAGAGAAACATCATCATTTATCAAACCAAATCCAAGAACTTTAGACACAGTCTTAAAGAGGGGCTGGTTAATCACCTGAAAGTGGACCATGTCCTCCAGGTTCTTGACAAGAGCCAGCTGTGCTTCATCCTTTGGAGTGATACGAAGCACCTGATGCCTAGAAAAGACAAACACAACGCACCACATCCTGTTACTCTAAGAAAGGTCTTGAGCCAAGTCAGAGGTTAGCATATACTGGACGGAGAAAGGCTCGCATGACTTGATTGTTGAACAAAGAGTGATCTTGATTAGTCCTACTTCAGGACTCACCAGCTTCTCCTTCATGAGAAATCACAAATCAGAGTTCATATAATTATTGGACACTGAAATGAAAGTTTAGTCATGGAGACAGTTCTGCTTGTTCTGTCTGTTATGTTCATCTTGAGATGTTCATGTCTTCAGTTCTCCTCAATCCAGCTGCACCACTCCTTCACCTCATTGTAGGCCAATCATATTGCTGCCATCTTCCGTTCAGTATGGCTGTCTCTTCCACCAGTAAATTCATACCTTAACTGTGCCGTCACATACTGGCAGTGATCCTTCCCATCACTGCCAATTCTCTACCGTTTCATAGTCTTCTCCAATCAATCAGCTGAAGATGTCACCACAGCCTTCTCGTGGTCCATTCTCAGTGTGGTGGATCTCTTTGTTCAATCAGGGAAAGGTAACATCTTCAGCCATCATCATGACAAACCATGTTTTAATAAGTGGATCTGCTTTTTATCTCTTCAGCCTCAGATGGCTTCTTTAGCCAACACCTCCTGCTAGACTCTACAGGGGGATCGATTGAGCGGACACCCGAAGCAGACACCAAATCCTATCCCTGAAGAGTTTAAGTGCAAAAGTTTTTTAAACAATAACACATCACATCTAAATCTAAATAAAGTCTTTAATCACTAGTTTCTCCTGATTTAACTTTATTCACTGAAAAAGTTGCATTTTCAACAGTAAATCGACAAAAACATGTGACCAGTTAATATAAACAATTTTTTTTTTTATTTTTTTTTTTTTGATCATCACAGAAACCTTAAAAGAACATCAGTTTCATTTCTGGTTGTTGTGATGACATGTACATTTCTGCTGATTTAAATGTGCAGTGTCTAGAATTTAGCAGCATTTCACCAAACAGAAACGGTGAATATAGGATATAATGTTTCTATTTGTATGTCAAGTCCGTCAAAATAGGAGTACAATCATCCCCACCAAACGTTTGTTTTATTTTTATTTAGTTAGAAAAAGCTTCAAAAAGTTTACATTACCGTGGGCCGCCTTCATGTAGGCCGACATAACGATCCGCCATGTTGTCTACGGGTGGATTTTAGGGACAAAAAGTACGAAACGCAAATCTGTCCGCCGGCACTGAAATCTACCTGGAA
Organism: Cetoscarus ocellatus; assembly: GCA_037902135.1. Lineage (NCBI taxonomy): Eukaryota > Metazoa > Chordata > Actinopteri > Labriformes > Labridae > Cetoscarus > Cetoscarus ocellatus. The sequence continues at coordinate 442,934 of JBAMNC010000276.1, forward strand.
TGCAGGCGAAGAAGAGGAGAGAGGACAACAACTGACCTATAATCTATAAAATAATGGTTACAAACCTTGTCACTTTAGTAAATGATGCCGTGTTCACGATCCCTTTTGGTCTTCACAGGCTTCTGTTGCTCAGCGATGTGACGTTTTGGTTACGGTTGGGCTCATTCTAGAATCTGAACGATAGATGTCGCTCAAATGCCAAATTCTACACACTGCACCTTTAAGTGACATGAGCTTAATAGTAGTGGTATATTTAGATTCAGGGAGTTGAACTGCTGACTTAAAACAGGAAGGTTGCCAGTTGTCTTGTTCGGAGGCAAATATAAGTGGAGTTTGCATGCTATCCTGTTCAAGTTGCATTGGTTTTCTCTGAGTACCCAAACAATCTAAACAAACATCATTCTTATTAAGTTAACTGGTAAATCAAAATTGCACGTGGGAGGGAGTATGTCCAGTTGTTTGTTCTGTTTAGAAAATAGACAAATGGATTGAATTGTCTTCAACAGGCCACCTTTGTTATCTCAATGCAGTGTGATGAATATGCCCAGTGAGTAAAAGCATGTTTTCGTTTTAAGAACGATCACTGTAGAGACAGCATTGTTTCAAGGCCTGTCTGTCCACACGAAAACACTGAAAATGCTGCAGTATATATGCCAGGCCTGTAAGTGGTGCTGTGACACTACTGCAGACATACACCAAAACCAGAGAAGACACGAAGGATAGACATGCATAATTAGAAATGTTAACAAAAACTGGCGTCTCCTGTTCTCCGTGTCCTCTAGTTGCTCACAATGGTCGTTGCTGTAAAAGCCACGTTATTCTGCCACTGTTTCTGTTGTTGTCAGGGCTCACGCATGTGGTTTAAGGGAGAGGTCAGACTATGGCGTCATCGTTTCCATCCATATTCATTGTACTCACCAAAATGCAAGATCAGCATTTTCAGATTTTTCCACTCTGGGACCCGTCTTCAGAAGTGTGTGTTTCGGGTTCTCAAACTAGCATATCCATGTGGACAAAACACCTGTACGATTAAAAACTTGTGTTGATACACCTGAGTTCGTCTCCGTGTGGACGGCCCCTTGGTCTTACAGCATGAAGATCTTGGCAAACATGGCGTGAAGTCAGATTCATCAAAGGCCTTTTTTAGCCTACTTTGGGAGGGCTCAGCTCAACTCAACTTTAATTATGTTTCAATATTTTTCATTAATTTTTTAAGTTTTGTGCCTTAAATTTTGAACAGCAAGAAGAATAAAAATTCTATCTGTAAGACTTTTACTGATTACAGTTTGGATGCAATTCTTTGGATTCCTCAACTTACAAAGAATAAGAAAGACTAAATTAGATCCATTTGGCACAAATCTTGTAATTTCCATTAATCTATCTAACAGTTGAAATGTACAACAGACAATAGAGATGTTTCTTATATACTATACTACCTATTCTTCCATAACTATTTTACTTATTGGCATACACAGCAGCTCTGTAAGGTCCACTTACCCCTCATACGTGTCCTTGCCGAAAACAGCCACAAACAGCGCGGTGAGTGCGAGCAGCCCCCTCATTTTGGCCGATTGAGTTAACCTGAAAGATCAATCACACACTTATTTATGCATTTCTGAGGGAATAAGGTCACATGTTGAAAACCACAACCTTGCTTCAGGTGACTTCGGTGTTTTCAACAGCTGGAGCCTTTCCCACGCTGGCCTGAAGATACCAAACCAAATGTTGCTCTTCAGCTGTGGACTGATGGAATGCTGGAAGCTCTTTGTTCAACAGGGCGACCATATTCTGAAAACTCAACAATAGGACCCTTAGCAGCATGTGTTGCTTCATGACGCATGCGGCATGCATGCTCAATATCTTGACAGGTAAGTACATTGGAATAATGCCAGCAGTCCAGTGCAGCACTTTATTATAAATATTAACCCTTTTACTACTATGAATATAAATGGCTGTCTGGTCTTTTTTGCTTTTTTGTCAATAAATGTGTCAGAAAATGCCCTCTGAGTAAAATATTTTGCATTTTTTTCAGGTAAAAATAAAACATTCGAGCAAGTATTTGTCATTATTAAACTGTAAACGCTTAAAACAGTGTGTAAATACAAGAAAAGCAACCAGAGCTGGGCAGGAGGGGTCCGCTGCCCCGGAGCGGAGGGACAGAGCCAGGCTACCGGTGAGAGAGAGAGAGAGAAAGAGTCACGGTGGAGCGGAGGGGCATCTGATTGTCTTGTCCCGGGCCCAGGCAAGACTGTCTGCTGGCCTGACAGCGGGCGCTGCTACTCCAGTTAACACTAGAACCGCTACTGTGGGCTGATCACAAGCCAGTCATGCCACGAGTGTGCCTAAATATATGTTCTGTATGTTTTCTGAGGCTTATAAGGTTGTTTGATGAAGCACTAAGGAGGAACGAGACATGATTCATTTAGTGGAGGTGATTTTCCCGCCGCTATCGTGTTTACAGCACGAGCTGCAGCAGCCACAAGCAAACAGGAGGCAGATAAACAAAAATATAAGACCATTGTCACCTGCAAGCGTTGCGTCCGACTTGTGTGTGGGAAATGCTGATGAGGGCTGAGAGCTTTTGCGCTGTAATGGCGCTGCGCTCTCCGCAGGGCTGATCCTGTTATTTTTCTAATTGTTTACTAATCGAGCTGATCATTTGTTCGTGTTATTTTCATTGTTTCAGTTCTACAGTTTTCAGCACTATTTTTTTTTTCGAAATTTTCACATTTCGCAAGTTCTAACAACAATGTTCTGTTTATTTATTTGTTAGCCTATGTGAGTGTGGGTTCATGCAATGCATGTAACGCTGTTTGTGTGTGAGAGAAAGACTGAAAGACAGAGAGAGAGGGAGAGTTAAGGACAGAGAGCCAAAAAGAGAGAGAGCAAAATCTGAAACATGCGCAAACAAACTATTTATCTTCCTATCACTTTCTTGTTACATTATTTTGCAACAACACAGCAGAAAAGCAGTTACAGATGACAAATGATTGTACTTTTAAGAGTTGGCCTAATTTCTTGTATTATGAAGATGTTGACTTTTTTACTGGAAGTATAGGTCTTCATTTTTTTAGGCGGTGACCTCTTTTATTTAAGAAAAAAGAAGAGGAAAAATATTTAGTCAGTGCTCTGTATGCACTTTTTTTGTTGCTAAAAAGAGCCACTTTTTATTTATTGTTTTCTAAAGATGTTGACTTTTTTACTTGATGTGTAGGCCTTCAATTCTTGGCTGGACCTCTTCCATTTAAGAGAAAAAAAATGGTTATTTGGCTCTGTTTGCACTTTATTTATTTTATTTCAGGTTTTTCTTTTTTAATCTGAAATAAAGGCCTTAAATTAATTTGCCTTGGACTATTTTTGTTTATGGTAAAGGAGCTAGCTGTGCACTCAATTAACCATATGCTGTATTAAAAATTGACAATAAATATCGTTGAAACCATAAAAATGTGGACATAGGGGAAGGCAATAAGACACAAATTGGACTTTGGTTCGGACCTTTTATTGGTGGAAATTGTATTAACTGGACCTTGGTGACTTTTAATTGAATACCCCTGTTCTACAGCTTTATTATGGTTACAACAGTAACAGCTACATGAAAAATAAACTTAATTCTGGCTATAAGGATTTCTTTTTGGTGGAAACATCATTTTTGCCTCATTTTACAGTAAAGTTTAAATTTGTGTTTGGAGTGGGACAAATAATTTGTGTAACTTCTGAATTGAGTTTATATTGGTAGTAGAGTGAGTATCAGATCTCTCCTGGGTTTGGGGGCACAACAAGCCCAAATGATCCACTGCACTTTTGGAACAAGCCCAAAAAACACAACCAGCAACTGCCAATATTTACAAGCTACTTTTAAAAAAGAAGCCCAAAGTCGCTTATAATAAGCAGACCTGGCAACTACGTCTCTGGCTCAGCTCACTTCCTGTCCCTTAGGCAATCCAGCTTTAACAGTAATGTACCATATGTTACTGGAAAGCTGCGCTTCTCAGAATCAGACAGAATTCATTGGCATTATTTAGAGAGCGTGGATACTTGAGGAGTACAGTAGTTTGAATCATGCATGTCTGTTTCTGTCGCCGGTGACAGCTTCGTCTGTATAACAAGCTGAGCAAAACCCAGACTTCTTAGGGAATTTTATAAAATGCCCCCAGACATAATTTTACAACCAAAAAGGAGGACATGTCCGGGCAAAAGAGGAGGTATGGTCACCCTACTCAACAGGAGGCAGAAATCATGTTTGTTTCAGCTTCCTCTTTAGGACAACCATAAGCAATGAGACAAATTAAATGAAATTACTGGGATACAGAAAGTTAACCACACTGAACATACCAGCGGGAAAACATCAAATAGGAGGCAGCTAAAGATGTCCAAGTGCAGAGGTCACATCTGGTGCCCTCACATGGCTTGACAACATCATGAGATATCCACAAAAACAGCCAATAGCATGACTCCAAACTAACACCTCATCGCAAGAGCTAACTTTAGCTCTTAACGCCAAATTCAAGCAGGTACAGTCATCAATGTTTGGATATTGAAGAGTGGACATTTAAGCATATTTGTATGACACTTACATTAAATTCTCTCCCTGCGTGGATGCATTTTTAGTGCTCTAACCCAAAAAAAAATAAATCCATGAGTCCTTTTAAGCATAAATATGTCAAAGCAAAGCAAAAAACCCTTGATTAACCATAAAATCAACATGTTCCTGCAGTATTCTCTCCTGAATCTGCAGATTTGTGTGATGTAACTTGGTTGATCAGGACATTTTTGAGGAAAAGTAAAGAGAGAACAGTCCAGACATTATCTGCTCATGTCACACTACTATATCTGTCCATGTGCTGTATTTTTTGCAGAGGTTCCCAAGTGGTCTAGCCTCAGGACCCACCACCTCCCTAATCAGAAACTACCACTCAATGGTCTCCAAAAATTCTTATTTGGTAAAATTTGTCAGAGATCGGACCATAGATAGAGCAAAATTTGAATGATGAAAGGCAATAAAACAAACATGTTTACAGCACACATAATCACAGAGGCATACAATTTTTTTATTACCCCTCAACATGGAAATTAAGATTTCTGGGCATTGCCTCATCATGCCTCATTATCCCAAGAGGGGGAGATAATTAAGTTGTAATCCAGAGAAAAATGCCCAAATGTGCTCATTATCCAAGGAGAAGAAGAATATAAAATGGTTATGTCTGGCTTGTCATGGCTGTATTAGTCTGAGCCTTTTTGTGTGAAGTTTGCATGTTCTCCCTGTGCATGCATGGCTTCTCTCCGGGCACTTTGGTTTCCTCCCACAGACCAAAAACATGCTCGTTAGGTCAACTCTAAATTGCCCTGAGGTGTTAGCATGAATGGTTGTCCATCCCCCTATTTGGCCCATGGCGACCAGCTGAGAACCGTTGCTGAATGACAACCTCCAAAACGGTGGCATTTCTAATTAATTTTGAGTTTTTCAGCTGAAAACAGAATTACTGAATGTTGATATTGTATGAAGGACAAGCTGGGATGTATAATTTTATATGACTGATGTTACAGAGCTTCATTATTATGTAAAATAAGGGAATACTGTCCAGTGTTTTTGTAAGTCTCTTAACATTTTCATGATTTTCAACCATCAGCCTTCATCAATTTTGGCTCACGTGTCCTGTTACTTTGGTCCATTTTTCTTTGTGTGTGTAGTTCATGTTGTTGTTTTTTTTAAAGCCTTCACACAGATAGACTTAGGTGATCATGTATTCTCAGAATCACTGAAGGAGTAATTAGGGTAACAATTGAATTAATGCAAAAAGGGGTCTGAATGTACAAATTCATTCAACACTGTTACAACCAGCTCTTTTGGGGAAAGGGAAGTAACATAAAACCAGATGTTAAATGGTTAAATTAAAGTTATTTTTTGACAGTAACAAAGATAAAGGAGGCAACTAAAAACTAAATGAGTGCTGTTAAAAAAGTGGAAAAAGCTGAACGAAAAGAGACTCTAACCTAGAGTTGTCTGACCATCTTGTTAGAAACAAATACCTGTCTAACTATTCTATTAAACAAGAAAAAGAAATACAACAATAAACAGCACCCAGTCCCTTATGTGATTAACAATGACTCTAAGTGTGTGTAATGTGCTCAAATTACAATGCGTTACAAAGCTATTACCTCAGCAAATTTACAGATTTAACAACAATTTCTATCATGAACAACGAGGCACGAGAGCAGGACTGGCTACAGCATGCTGGCCACTCGGGGTCTGCTGATAAACTGATCAAAGACCTGAACCAAAAATCAGCACTGCATTTTTCCAGCGTGTTTATTTTATTATTAGTTTGCGCTGTCAGTGGGTCATGATGAAGGTGAC